>CM069150.1:32657420-33189375 GCA_035221665.1 Okamejei kenojei
GGGGGGGAGGGGGTGGAGGGGGGGGAAACCTGGAGGCTCCTGACGCTCGCCCACAGCTCGAGGCAACCGCTCGCCATTAGGCCTCAGCACAGTCGGAGACGGTGAGGGGGACACGGCCAAGAAACGGTGCATCCCGAAGGGAGGACTAAAACCTTGTTTCTCCCACCCCTCCCCCCCCCACAAACACAGCCTAATAAAACCAAAATTCTAACTAAAAAACGACACAAAAGAGACGAAAAAAAAAAGAAAAAACAGCCGGGACTGCAGGTGAGCGCAGCTGCAGCAGCGCCGCCACTTGTCTTCAGGATTTATGATTGAATATATTCACACGGTTATTGTTAGAAGTGGACATGGTGTCTATGTGCAATTGTTATTTCTTACTAAAAAAGTCTTGCTTTAGAGGACACAGTATGAAAAACAACCTTGTGAAAATACATTGCTTTTAAAGAGTTTTTTGCAGGTAAATTAATAACAGTGATTTTACAGCTAAACCAAGCTCACAATAGTCAGAAAAATAGTCAAATGAAAATATTATCATTGTATTAGTTTTGCTGGGTATTTGTGAAATTGTTTTTGGTTTCATTAATTCTCCGAATTCCTTAAGAGACAGTAGCTAGCCCATGGCATTTAGTACATTGAATGGAAAGGAATTTTCTCATTGTGAAAGACAACTTTGGCCCAACTCCTTAGTGCTTCACTGTGCTACCACTGTATTCCGATCCATCAAACTTATTGTTGTCAGGTCATACCCATTTCTGACATGGTGATCCTGTAACCGAATTCCCTGAAACAGGTGGCGGCCTAGGTCGGTGGGGTGGCTATCTCAAACTCATTAGGACTTCCACGGGGCCGATCGACAGATCAAATTTACTGCCTGGGACAGGGGCTCTGGAACTCTGGCCCAACAGAGCAAAAGAGATCCCTACCATAGCTGTTTCTGAGGCATATGCAGGCGAGTCTTGACCCCCAAGTCCTTTGGCCACTGTTGGTTGGCAAAATGGAAAATATGGTAAAGCTCTGCAATACGGATGCCGGGAAAATGAGTGATGTAAACATTGCTTCCTTTTACTTGCTGGATTCCTTTTTGATATGAATGGCTTTTGTCTTTAATGGTGACATCGTTGGCTTTTGCTTTCACTAGGAGTAAGAAGGTTGCCTCCAAATCCTCTATTAGATTTATTGATGGCTCTCTTTTATTTCAGTTTGGTTCTTTATAAATGGAAAAATTCTTCGCCCATGACATTAAATCTTTCCATCTTCATCTTTTTTTACTTTAGTGTAAGAACAGCACCATCCTATTCGCAGTTCCTTGCTGTTAAAGGATATCCTTCATAATCTTTTCAGGAACTTAATATCCATTTTCAGTTATCATGGTAACAGAGATGTTTACATATGATCAGAGAATGTACACCCGTAGGAGTCTGATAAACAGAAATATATTTGACTAGTCCATTGTGAATGTTAACCAAAAGCAGGAAACATTGCCGACGTTGGAATGTAAATGGGAAACAGGACTCAGTGGGAATATAAAGCAATCAGCAGGATAAGGCGGGGAAGAAACTGAGTTTAATATTTTCATACAACAACTTTTATTAAACAAACATTAAATAGTTAGAATCACCAAGTCAAGTAGCATCTTGGAAAGAGATACCTGTTAATGTTTATCCTAAGGAAATGGGAGAATGGTGGAGGCGTTTACTGTTTTCTGCAATAAATGTCAATACTCTGAGGCTATTTAACCCATACCTTTGTAAATTGCATAAATTAAACATTTTGGGGGATATTTTTAAAATATTTTCCGTAGTGTTTATATGCAACTGGATCCCGATCCTAATTAATTAATATTGGGCATATCTGAACAATACCTAAAACTGACAATAAACAAAGAAATTTCCTGGATTATAGTATAATAACTGGGAAAAAAACTAATATTAAAATTTTGGAAAACCCTGCATCCCCTACAATTAAAATGTGGATTATGGAGATGTCGGAGACCTTAAATCTGGAAAAAATTAGATTTGTCTTAAAAATTGACCAAACCTGAATTATTTTATTAGAAATATCCTTGCGAGGTGCACCTACTCTGATAACAGACCCGACCCGTCCAAGTCGGTGAATGGCATGGTCTTCTCTGCTAAGGTGGACACGGGGGCTGCTGCTAATGTTTTGTCAACAAGCCTGTTCAGGAAGATAAGAAATAATGTGCTTGTTTCCACAGACAGTGCTGTTTTGCGTGCCTATGGGGGTGGCCTACATAGTTCCTGTGGGGAAGGCACTTTCCACTGCAAGGTGCTGAAGACCCTCTCGGCCCCTCTCTTTCTTCTGCTAGACGGTAATGTGACCCCTGCTCGGCGTGGAGGCCTACCAGGACCTCGGAATGGTGAGCTTCCACAGTGATGTCCGCCTGGCAGAGGCACCCCTGACTACCCGTTGGCCGAATACCCTGACCGTTTTGACTCGAAGCTGGGGAAGTTGCCCTGCAGCTACAAGATTGCCCTCAATCCCAACATCACGCCGGTTATCCGTCCTCCGCACCGTGTATCCTTCGCCATGAGGGGCTGGGTCGAGTCTGCTCTTCTCGAGATGGTGGCACGGCCATCAGAAGCAGTAACGGTCCTCCACCGGTGGGTCTCTACAATGGTATGTCACCGAGAAAGATAAGAGCGAACTACGGATCTGCATCAACCCTAAGGACTTGAACTTGGGCCATTAGGCGCCCGCATTATCCCATGCAGATGGTGGAGGATGTTGCTGCCACAGGTTGGCCCTGCCACCGGTGTTTCGGTTCTCGATGCCAAGGAGTTCGTTCGGGCAGATACCTCTAGACGAAGCGATTCCTCGCACCTGACGACCTTCAGCATGCCTTTCGGCAGGTATTGCTTCCTCCGCATGCCGTTTGGATCAACTCTGCCAGCGAGGTGTTCCAAAGGACCATGGAACAACTGTTTGCTGGGCATCTGTGTGCCATCATTTGTCAACGACGTCCTGGTCTATGGGAAGAACGTCGCTGAGCACGACTACGAGCTTCGCCAGGTGCTGCAGCGGGCCCGAGAATTCAACCTGAAAGCTCAACCCGAGTAGAAGTGCCGATTTCTGGGGGGGGGTTCCTGAGGTCACCTATGTGGGGCATGTCTTCACTGCATCGGGGTTGAAGCCCGACCCACAGAAGACGGCCGCAATATCCGAGATGCCTGTACCTGCTGACGTGCCTGGCCTGCAGCGCTTCCTGGGCATGGTCAACTACCTGGGAAGTTCCATCCCCGACCTGAGTGAACTGAGCGCCCCTCTGAGGGACCTGGTGAAAAAGGGCACTGCCTGGGCCTGCTTCCCGCAACACCAGAAAAGCATTTGACACCCTCAAATCCAAGCTGATCAGCATGCTAACGCTGAAGTACTTCGTCCTCCAGTGCCCATCGTTCTCACATTTGATGCATCTAAGTTTGGCCTCAGGGCCGCCTGCCTGCAGATCCATGATGGGGTGCAACTGCCTGCGTCCTACGTATCCTGCACAATGACGGACCGCTGAACAACGCTATGCCTAGATTGAAAAGGAGCTGCTGGCTGTCGTCTTTGCCTGCTCTAAATTCAAGGACTATATCCTGGGCACCTGCTTTCACTATTGAAACGGACCACCAGCCTCTGGTCCACCATCCTCAACAAGCCGATACATGTGGCCTCCTCCCAGCTCCCAGTGCATGAATGCTCCAGCTACAACGCTTCACTTTCACAGTGGTTTTTTCGCAAGGGCAAGGACATGTTTGTTGCTGGACGCGCTGTCTCGGGCGCCTTTCTCATCCACAACCCGACATCCGTACGAGGCGTCCGATCTGATAGTCCTGAACGTCAATTTCGTGCCCTCCAGTCAGTTAAAGGCCCTGGCCAAGCACACGCCGGCTGACGCTTCGCTACAACAGCTGGCCGAGATCATCAAGCGGGGCTGGCCAGACCGCCGTTCTTCCCTGCCGGCCGCAGCGGTGCCTTACTTCTTGGTTCGTGATTGTGAACGGGCACAAGGTGGTGGTGCCCGCAGCACTCCAAGAACAATACTTCGAAACTGCTCATCGTGGCCATCCGGTGCCAAAGCGGGACCCTTTCCATCGCTCAAAGCAGTTCTTCTGGGCCTGACATGCCTCGCTACTTCCAGGATAGAGTCTCCGCGTGCCCTACCTGCAACAGCCTCGCTCCGCCAGCAACAGCGGCAGCCGCTCCTGCAGCAGCCAGCTGCTAACCTGCCCTGGTCTGCGCTGGCAACCGACATCTTCGAGTGGCACGGAAAGCACTTCCTGGTGCTTGTCGACTCTTACTCCAGCTGGTTTGAAGTTGACCAGCTACACTCCCTCTCTTCCTCCGCGGTCATCGAGAAGTTACGCCGCCACTTTGCCACCTTCGGGTCCCCGGTCAGCCTGCAGTCGGACAACGGCAGCCAGTTCACCAGTGCCGAGTTCCGCGCTTTTGCCGAACGATGGAACTTTCGTCATTACACCAGCAGCCCGGAATACCCGCAGAGCAACGGACTGGCCGAGCGCGCGGTCCGCAGTGCCAAAGGATTGTTGGAACGTTGCCGCCTATCCCGCTCCGACATCTACCTGGCCCTGCTGAATCTCCGCAACATCTCCCGCGACCATGCCCTGGGCTCCCTGGCGTCTTCCCCGCTTGTTCCCGTCGGGGAAGGTGGTGATGGCGAGGTTCGGACCCGGTCTGGTCGCCTGGTCAGGCTGCCGGTCCGTTACGGTGATTATGTGTGATTCTGAAGTCTCGTGCCTTACTGTTTGCATTTACCCTAGCGCATGAGACGTGGTCGCCCTGTCACTCACTGTTTGTTTTTGTAGAGGAAGGATGTAGATGATATGTTGTATACACCTTTAATTGATAGTAACGATGTCCATGCTAACCACTCCCCCACCAGTTAGTATAATTGTAACCTACACGCCCCTAGCTCTCTCTCTGGTGATGGTGACAGACCCACGTACAGGCTAGGGCAATAATGTGTGATTAATAATGTAGTGAAGATCTAATGGTATCCGTGATTACTTTACATCATGCTTTGCCCAGCTACATTATATTATGCTGACATTACTAAGGACTACCTGCTGTGACACCTTTCAATGGATATTTGGCACAGTGGCATTGTCTCCATATTGCATTGTTGACTATTCCCAAATCATCCACCTCAATCTCTGCTTGTTGCAGTCTATTCAGCAATTCTTTAAATAGCAAGAACCTTGAAGGCAGATTGCTCTTCCCCAGAATTTGCACAATTTCAACTTCTCCAGCTTCATCAGCTTTACCAAATCCACTGACATCAGCTCACAGCGTTAGCCAGCGCTGAGTTTTGTTTTCTTTTTTTTTGCTTTGGGAGTTGGCTATTGTAATGTCCGAAAGCTACTTCAAACCAACTATCTCAAGCTATTTAAACAGTAGACAATTTTCACTTTTGAACTGTCACCATCAAGGTTTGTGAATCAGTCCATTGTTCTCAAATTGCCAAATGACTCAGCAAACAGTCTGAAGAAGGGTCTCGACCCGAAGCATCACCCATTCCTTCTCTCCAGAGATGCTGCCTGTCCCACAGCATTTACTCTGGCATTTTGTGTTTATCTTTGGTTTAAGCCAGCATCTGCAGTTCCTTCTACACATTTTGACTCTTAACTCTCTGTCCCTCCCCCACTCAAGTCGTTGTACTAGCTTCAAAGCTGTCTATTTGAGTCTCATTGTCTGTAACACATTTTCACCAAGACCACAGCTACCAATGGCTGGTTCCCTTCATCATCGTTATTTTATTTGTAGACTGAAGAAGGGTCTTGACCTGAAACATCTCCCATTCTTTCTCTCCAGAGATACCCTGTCCCGTGACTTACTCCAGCTTTTTGTGTCTATCTTCGTTACTTTGCTTTGTGGGATTAATTCTCAGTTTCATTGTTGCTTCCTCAGGCATGTCTGTGTTCTCCTGTCATCACAAGGCAATCCCTGCTTCTCTTGGATCCCTGGTCGGACAATTTTCCAACCAGTCCTCACTGTCTGACATCGAACAGTCAATAGTACAATCCATGATTCTCAAAGAATGCCTTCAGAATGTTTGTATGCCTCTGAATATACACTTTGCTAATATTACCTACCATTATCACATTTGGAAGTATCATTAAAACAAAATATTGCAGAGAGGAAGAAAATAAAAAATAAAACGCAGGTGCTGGAAATCTTGCACAAAAGCAGAAAATGCTAGAAACACTCGGTAGGTCAGGCAACATCTGTGGAAGGAGAAGCAGGGAAGGGCAGGAATGAGATGGTGTATGGGATGGTTCCTGGCAGTGTCTTTCTCATCTGAGTATGTTGCAGCCAGCAGGACTCATTATCAAGCTCTCCAACCTTAGCAGGTTTGGTGGCACGGTGGCGCAGTGGTAGAGTTGCTGCCTTACAGCGCTTGCAGGGTTCGATCCTGTCTGTATGCAGTTTATACATACTCCCCGTGACCGCATGGGCTTTCTCCGAGTTCTTCGGTTTACTCCCACATTCCAAAGACATACAGGTATGTAGGTTAATTGGCTTAGTGTATGTGTAAATTGTCCCTAGTGTGTGTGGGATAGTGTTAATGTGTGGGAATCGCTGGTCAGCGTGGATTCAATGGGCCGAAGGGCTTTTTTCCGCACTGTTTCTCGAAACTAAACTAAAACTACTATCTGCTTAATGGTTCACCCACCACACCACCATTCAAGTTACAACATTGCCAAACCTGAAAAGTTGTATCTGTCGACTGTGCACTTGCTTAGCTCTGCCCATGTCAGATGGCAGTGGCTGCTTAGCATGCATGACTCCTGTCTTGTTACTTCAGTAGGTTGATACCTCATGTTCAGCTAAGTATGGTGATCTTCCTGTCACAGTCTAACAGCGGGCTCCCAACCAGTGTTGACACAATGGTGATCGAACCCGGGTCTCCAGCACCACAAGAGTTGTAAGGCAGCAACTCTACTGCTGCACCACCGTGCTTCTGTGAGCTGCCCTATCCTTAATGTTGGCAGAGACCAGAATGTAATTGTAAACTATAAAGCAGAAACAATGGCTTTAGCCAGGAGTGCCATGTGAATAATCCATTTTAGTCTTGTCCTGTGCTCCACCATCATAAACACAATCTCCAGCTAATTGGGTGAAATCAGTTAATACTATGTGCACTGGACAGGGACACACAGGGACTAACAATATCCCATAGTACACTAATTGGGGGGTATGATTGGAGAGCTAAAAGATTATTACAATAATTAACCAGAGAGTAGTTGCTGTTCCTTTAAATAGTGCTGGTGATGATGGCGACAGTGTGTTTATTTTGTGTTTTTTGGATGTCAAGGCATTTAAGAAAGACAATACAAGAAAAATGTTAACCTTCCTGATTAATGTAATAATCTAATTTTCATCATCAGTTAAATGGTACATGGACCCTAAGCACTTGACACACAGTAGTCTGTGGGTACATTTTAAATAATTACTAAATGCCAATGGGTCATATCATATTTAATATGTGGGCACTGAACTGTCAATTTTGATTCCCAAGATATTCGTTGACAATGTTAGCACAGTGTTTATGAAGGAGAGTGCTCTTCGAATGAAAGTTAACTTTACAAGTGATCAGATTCAAGGATGAACTGGGAGGACAGGGTTAACAAAATAAAATTAATGGTGATAATGACATAGTAGTAACAATGCAACAATGGAATTCTCTGGCAGTGGAGGCTAATTTGCTGGATGTATTCAAGAGAGACTTGGATATAGCACTTAGAGCTAATGGAATCAAGGGATATGGGGAGAAAGCAGGAAACAGGGTACGGATTCTGGATGATCAGCCATGGTCATATTGAATGGCAATGCTGGCTCGAAGGGCTGAGTGGCCTACTCCTGCACCTATTTTCTGTTTGTATGCATCAATCAAGAGGAATAGCTTTTATTAGATTAGGAAAGGGATTGCATTAAGCACAGTACATACTTACATCAAAGATTCGAACCAGAAGGTTAATGAATGGGAAATACCAGCCATCGCTAAATTCCATTACCACTCCTGAATGAATTCATTGAAATGATCCATTGAAATATAAGCAGCAAGAATTTCATCATGGGTAGACATAGAATAATTAGAGGCTACTGCACGTGGGGCTGTATATGATATTTAAAGATTTTGGACTCAATTTCTATTAACTTGCAGCATTCAATAATGAAATGCCCTCTTTTCCTGCTGGTTTCTTGTAGTTCAGACCTGTGGAAGAAAAAGTGAAACAAGAGAAAAGATAATGGAAGAAATACAATCTTTTCTGATCAGTTTGTTTAAACATTTTCAGTTACCCTTGAAGAAAGTAGTTTCTGCGGGTGGTGCATGATGAAATACTAAGAAATGCCATTCTACGAAGGTTAATGCGACTCTTATTTATACTCTTATCAGGTACATTGACCAGTTATCATAAGATAGATAAATAGTAGAAAAGAGAATGAGCCAGATAAATAGATATCAAGCATAAGTTCCCTTTGGGATCCATAAAAATATCTAGAGCAAATATTATGTGATATTGGATGATACATTATAAAACCATAGATTTGTCATATCTTATGAACTATTATAGGATACCACAAAATACTTAGCAAGCAGTGAAAGACATCAAGGCAAATCAATTTTGTTGCAAAGACAATTAAGTGCCATTTAATTTATTTTTATTTTGAGTCATTGAAAGCTAACATCGATATGTAGGATATTTTAAGTTACCTTTGGTATATGGGCACTCAAAGAGTAAATTAAATCAATTTATAATTCAAAAGCACAGCATGTGTTATCCGACAAGTCTGAGGCGAGATTTTCACCATTTGTTGATAAGCATTTTCAAGCCAACTTTGCAATGAATTTTTCAATTATGCTTTTTCAATCTGGAGCACAGTTGCAACATTTCCATTACATGGAATGGGCAACTCCAGACAGATGCAACTATCCTTGAGCTGTTGCGGTCAATTGCAATTCAAGACTATGATATTCAGTTTGTAAATAGACTATTTACTTTGGTATGGTGGGGATTATGTGCATGTGTGTGTGCATGTGCGCTATGGATTAAAACAGTTTGCAAACTTGCAATATAGTAGCAGATTGCCACTTTAACCAATGAACTGAAATTCCACAAGTAAGTCACCCTCTTTGGCAAAGAGCAATTTTAACTAAGAATTAATGTAGTCCCAGCCGCCTATAGGGCAATGGTTTATAGTTCTGGAAGGGACCTAATAAAGCTTAATTACTTGATTGTTTGGGTTGAAAGCAGTCGACCTCTTGGCCCAACAAAGAAACCTTGGACAGCACATGTATGTTTAATCACCACATACTTTATGTGCAGATATTAATGTTCAATTCACTTCACTTCATTGATTAAGATTGCTGTGTGTGCATGCACGTGTGCATGTGTGTGTGCAGACATGGGCATATCGTCCCCTAATTATCTTCATTCACTTCCTGGATGCCAGTGGGACATAATGCAAGTACAATCTATAAATGATTCTCACATACATTCAGTTTTAGCATCGAAAAAACATTTCTCCACTCTCTGGCCCTTCCACCTTCATCCTTCCCATACCCAGTCTCAATGGATTTTCCTGGAAAGGATGTATGCATTAGATGGCATGCAATAAGGCAAGCAGAAACATGCTGGAAAAACTCAGCAGGACAGTCAGCATCTATGGATACAGAAACAGTTAATGTGTCAGATCCAAACCGCACTGCCAGAACTAGGAAAAATAAATACAAGTATACAGGCTTTCTCAGGTCTGATGAAGAGTCCCTTCATAAAAAAAATATCTCTCTACAGATGCTGCCCAACCAGCTGAGAGTTTCCAGCTTTGCTTTATGATTTTATTTCAGAATTTCCGCATCTGCAGTTTTTGATTTTTACATGCCAAATAATGATATCTTGTTACTTAAAACCATGGTCTTCCCTCATTTTATAACAGATTATGCCAAGAATGTTAAAGTTGTGAAAGTTGAAAGCAGATGGGCTTCATTTTTTAAAGACGTTTGACTATGTTCAAAGTTTCAAAGGTCAGTTTATTGTTACGTGTACCAATTAAGGCACTGTGAAATTCGAATTACCATACAGCCATACTAAAAAGTAACAAGACACACAACTTCATAAAAGTTAACATAAACATCCACCACAGCGGATTCCTTACATTCCTCACTGTGATGGAAGTCCAAGCTTCTTCTTCTTTATTCTCCCTTGGTCGGGGCAGTCGAACCATCCACAGTCGGGGCGATCGAAGAGCCCGCAGTCGGTAATCGAAGCCCACGCGTCGGGGCGATCGAAGCTCCCACGTCGAGGCAGTTGAAGCTCCTGCGGCTTCTAGCTCCCGAAGTCAATCTCCAACCAGGGACCGCGACCTCCACGATGTTAGGTCCGCAGGTTCCCTCGGTTGGAGCTCCAAGGTCGAACCCCGACGGAGATCGCCAGCTCCATGACGTTAAGTCCGCAGGCTCCCACCGTTGGAGCTCCCGAAGTCGTTCTCCAAGAACAAAATTGCATCTCCGTCGATGTAAGAGATTAATCAAAGTTTCCCCCAACCCCACCCTCTACAAATAACAAGCAAAAGAACTCTAAAACATACATTTAACACAGACTAAAAAAGTACTAATTTTGGGTAGAGAAATCACTGTTCTCAAATAAAAGGAGCATTATAAAGAAGGAAGGGACGAGACAAACTGTTGACAAGGCAGCCATTGCGGGCGCCACCCGGTGGTCACATTTGTTGCACCCTGCATTCGGATCTGAACAATACATTTCTGTCCCACATTGGAATCAGGGCTTGTGATTTTTAAATGTATTCACCAAGAGATCAGCCTTGGTTAATGGTAGATTGTGAATGAGGCTGTGACTTATTGCTTCTACCATGAGCTGTCATATTGGAACACGGATCAAGAATTCCCTAAGGAATTCTAAACAAAATGCAGCTATTTGGAAATATGAAAAGGGTAATTTGAGGTCAAAATATTGTTTGTAAACTTCAGAGACCAGGTCAGCACCCTGAATGAAAAGCTTGTCCTTTTTCTGTTTCAATTAGCATCTGGGACAGAGTACTAATTTTGGGTAGAGAAATCACTGTTCTCAAATAAAAGGAGCATTATAACATGTCTGAAGCAGAGTGTATATCACAGCTGGAGCAAGTGGATTGCTGAGTCAGTACACCTTGCAACAAATCCCATGATTTTCATTGTAGAGTACAACTTGTCTTGTCGGTTCCTTGACTCACCAGTATGTATATTTTAATCAGCAGGTCACTAAAGCCTTGATGTTCTTCCCCTCCCGATCTGTCTAAATGCAAAAGAAATTCCCGCTGGTTGCTTACACAGCTGCTTGTCACCCTACTGATATAAGCCAAGCTCTCAGTAAAGTTGAATCGTTCCTGTTTATTAAGGGCCTGTCCCACTTGGGCGTCATTTGCACGTCACACAGGTGGCGCGCGAAGATTTTGTGAATCCCCAAATCCTGGGGCACCGCATGCAGCCATGCGTCACTGCCTACACCACCATGTCTCACCACGTGCCATGCGCGCGTAATGCACGGCATGTGTGTGTCACGTGTGCGTCATGACGCGTAAATGATGTTGCGTCATGGGACAGGCCCTTTAGAGTGAGCAAATGTAAACTTCCTTCAGTATTAGACAGGAAGGGAGACATTTAAACAATGCAAATTAATTGAAATTGCCTACAAGAGGAATGATTATACGGCAGAAAAGGTAAATAAAATGCATATCTTGCAAATGGTTAACAATTTCTAAGTTGAATAACATCCTAATTATACTGGACATTGGCAGCTCCAGGTCAGTGTTTCTTTGCTATTTTTCAATGGCATTGAAACAGAATTGTGTGCTTACCTAACATTGGTTTTAAATGTCCCATAAACAGTGCTGCCATCAGCATAGTTAAGGGCCTGGCCCACTTGGGCGTCATTTGCACGTCACGCAGGTGGTACGCGAGGATTTTGAGAATCCCAAAATCCTGGGGCGCCGTGCGCTGCTGTGCGTCACTGCCTACGCCGCCACGTGCCATGTGTGTGTAATGCACACCATGTGCACGTCACGCACACATGACGCGTAAATGACGCACAGATGACGCCCAAATGGGGCAGGCCCTTTAGTTTGCACAAAAATGTACAAGAACATAAGAAAATAGGTGAAGGTCAATCAGCCACTTAAATATGTCCCGCTATTCAATATGATTTTGGGTGTTATGATCCAGCCCTCAACTTCTTTTCATAAGTGATAGGAGCAGAATTAGGCCTTTTGGCCCATCAAGTCTACTCTGCCATTCAATCACGGCTGATCTATATCTCACTCCTAACCCGATTCTCCTGCCTTCTCCCTATAACCTCAGACGCCCTATGTTATGTTAGATTCTATGTTAGTTCTATGTTAGTTTCTGTGTTAGTTGCTAATTATCTTTGAAAAATTTATCCACCTTCTCTTTAAATATCTCAAAATTTCTGGTCTCCACCACTCACCAAGAAGGACATTCACTACCCTTTGTGTGAATAAATTCCTATATTCCTATAACATGAAGTCATTTATTTACTGATAGATTTTTGTTAGCTAATGTTATTAAGGGATGTGATTTAAAAAACAGCCAGGCAATGTAAGGTAGACAAAAATGCTGGAGAAACTCAGCGGGTGAGGCAGCATCGATGGAACAAAGGCAGAGGTGACGTTTCGGGTCGAGACCCCTCTTCAGACTGATGTGGGTTGGGGAGGCGGGAAGAAGTAAGGATGAGGCGGAGACAGTAGGCTGTGGGAGAGCTGGGAAGGGGAGGGGAAGGAGGGAGAAAGTAATGTAAGGTCACAGATCAGCCGTGAATTTAACAAACAATGTAATGGATCTGGATTGTTAAATCACTCACAAATGTAGCAAAATTCAATATTTCCGTATTGCCATTGAATCTGCAAACCTTGATTATCTTGAAAAAAAAGGGGAATCTACAGGCATTATAGCAAAGGGTGCATTCTATCAAGCGACAGGTTCACTTTATTTGAAAGACGAGTGTGAATAAAAGTGCAAGAAAGGGATAGGAAACAAATGATGCGGAAAGTAAGTCAGCAATTTAGATGGTTACGTGGGGTGCTTTCGGTAAATTTATTACAGGAAATAAAAATCAGAAAACGAAACAAATGTTGGAAATCTGAAATGAAAACAAAATGCTGGATACACCCAGCAAGGCAGGCAGTATTGGTGGTGGGGGGGGGGGGGGGGGAAACAATCAATGTTTCAGGTCTGGGATACTTCATCACACGCAGGAGGGAGCAGGAGGAGGAGGAATAGTTATTCACCTGGATCCAGTTATTTTCATGATAAGGATTCATCTCTTGTTGCTGCAATGTGGAAGTTAATTTCCTTTTAGCTTCATTTCCTGCATCATCTCCTGTTTAGTCTTCAAGTTATTTTCAATTGATTTTATGTCACTTCATTCATCAAGCTGACATTTACCAATATGCACAAGACTGAAGGAAACAAGGCAACAAGTTTACTTTGGATTACAACACTTGTAGGCAAGTTTAATTGCCTGATAAAGTCCATCTAATTTATTTTGATATTTTGCAAAATGTTGCAGGCAATCATGATTCTGCTCATGATAAGATTTCAGGCGATTGACCAAAAATGCCTTTCCACTGTCATTACGGAGTTTATTTTAAAAAAAAGTAGATATACAGCCCAGAAACAAGCCCTTCGGCCCACTTGGTCCCCATCAACCAGCGATTGCCATGCACAGCATTATCCTACACACTAGAGACAATTTCCAACCTTTACTGAAGCAAATGAGTCTACAAATTGCATGTCTTTGGAATGTTGGAGGAAACTGTGGCACACGGGAAAAATGCACTCAGTCACGGGGAGATGTTCAAGTTCTCCAGCTCCATACAACAAAAAAGAATTAAAATGTGTCATTCCTGGCCTGGTGTTTTGTTCATGTCAGAAAACTCAAAATCCACATGAATTATTCATTTAGTGATAATAGTAGTTTGAAAACAGCTTCAGAAGGGTTTTGTGTAGGGGAATGGATTTAGCTGAGCAGTGGGACAGCAGGTGTCTGAGTTGGGGAAGAATGAAATTGGAAAGAAGATTTAATTGGCGATGCCGTGATAATATTACTACTTTTGTGATTTAATTCCTTCAGCAGAATTGATGAAAGACCTTTGACCTGAAACGTTAGGTCTCCATGGCTTCATTGGATTGTGTCCAGGATCTTTTTTTCCATAGATGTGGTTTGACTGGATGAGTTCAATATCTATTATGCCAGTTTTGAGCAGGTAAACATAGTTCCATCTGGCCATTTCTGGATTACCTTGATAATAAGAACACCCATATCAGGATGCTATTCATTGACTACAGCTCAACCTCAACATCATAATACCAAATAATACCAACCTCAACATTATAATACCATAATACCACTCTTAAACATCTGGGTTTTGATTTTCAGACCTCCATTTGCAACTGGACACCTCTTTGGTGGCCAGACAGAAATGTCTGAGAGTGGGCTCAACTGGGGTGATCTCGAAAGAACTGCCAACAACCGAGTGAGGTGGAGGACATTTGTCAATGGCCTATGCTCCCAAGAGGAGCAAAGGGCTTAAGAAGAAGAAGTTTTGCAACAGGATATATCTCACTCTACTATGGCAACCGGTCTGCTTTTGGTCGCCTGAACCTGTTAAGAAAGATAAACACAGCACATCGAAAGCTCGTCACTTCCTTCCATCCAGTCCACCTTCAAGGTGCATTGCATCAGGAAGATTGGAGGTATCGCAAAGGATGCCTGCCACCCTGCCCATTACCTTTTCTCTCTTCTACCTTCTGGCCAAAGATACTGAACTTGAAAACTTGGATGTCCAAACTTAGGAACAGCTTCTTACCTAATGCAAACAACCTGGTCCTCCAATGATCCTCCAAAGCCAGTTGGAGCAGCCCATTGCTGACTTGGATAGCCCCCAACATTCAGCAGCTGTTGGTCATATTCACCTCAGCATTTAAAACACAGTTCTCGGCTGTATATCAGCATATCTACTGAAGCTCCAGAGAATCAACCAGCTGGGATCACTGAGGAAAGGTTTAGCATTTCCAAAAACTGTGTGCAAAACTGTAAACATTATTAAGATTCTGTTGGGTAGTTAATTTTCATAAAATTCACAATTTTTGACAACAGTGGGAAAATGTGCAAACATCTGCCCAGTTTGCGGCCAGTGAAAAGGAGGTGAAGGAGGAGAATCATCATGGAGAGATTTTGAAGAAGGGTCTCGACCAGAAACATCACCCATTCCTTCTCTCCAGAGATGCTGCCTGTCCCGATGATTTACTCCAGCATTTTGTGTCTATCTTAGGTGAACGAGGATGGGACTGCCAACTACACACCACTGCACAAACTGCTGCCCAGGCAATGCATGACCAGTTGAGAGGTAATTATTTTAGGAAGTAGCAGATGTCTGCCGTAACCCGAAATGACAATTCCAGTCTCCAAGGGAGCAGAGTTCAATCAACACATCTGTTATGTGGGAATTACCACATACAACCTTAATGCTACCATCACCATCCCCTTGGTCTCCTCTCAACTGACTACCTACCGCTTCCTGCATAGAAGCCAAAGCTGATGGTTATGTTGTTATTCAAACCGAAGCCTCCAATGTTTGTGAATTCATGAAGGCATGAGGAAGCGTCTGCAAACACTGAATATTTATTGATCTCATATTTGTGAATTGTTAATTAAAAAGGCTCATGAATTGTCATAGATACATCGCACGTGTTGGGATTAATATCATCGGCCATATCTAGGCATATTTTGCAAGTCTCCCCACATGTTGATACCCTGTCATGTCCTCTTCACCTTTAGTGCATTTCCGACGTTTAGTGTTGTAAAATTAATAAAACAACAGCAAGAGCGGCACAGTGGCACAGCCAGCTGAACCACTGCCTCACAATACCTAAGACCCTGCGTTCGACCCTGACCTCAGGCTCTGTCTGTGTGCAGTTTGCAGATTCTCCCTGTGACTGAGTGGGTTTCTGTCGGGTCCACTGGTTTCCTTTGACATAACAAAGATGTCTGGGTTAATTGGCTTCTGTAAATTGACTCTAGAGTACTGGGAGTGGATGGGAAAGTGGGTTAACTTTAGTGTGAACAGATGATCAATGGTCGGCATAAATTCAATGGGCTGAAGGGCCTCTTTACATGATGTATCTCTAAACTAACCAAAACTAGACATTTAATAGACCTTACTGTGTACAAACAAAAGTGGTTTAATTAGTAGTTTTTATTTTAATAAGGGCAGCTTTTCCTAAATCTATTACTTGCATCTACCACCCAGTGGGACTCTCTGTTACTGAAGTGAACATCATCCTGTCTTACTTCATGACTCAAATGGTCAATGAACCTCAAAAAAATAAGCAGGGAGATATCTGGAGTGCAATTTTGGTCTCCTAATTTGAGGAAGGACATTTTTGCTATTGAGAGGGTGCAGCGTAAGTTCATCAGGTTAATTCCTGGGATGGCGGGACTGACAGATAATGAAAGAATGGGTCAACTGGGCATGTATTCACTGGAATTTAGAAGGATGAGAGGGGATCTTATAACAACATAGAATTCTTAAAGGATTGGACAGGCTAGATGCAGGAAAAATGTTCCCCATGTTGGGGGAGTCCAGAACCAGGGGTCACAGTTTAAGAATAAGGGGTAGGCCATTTAGGATGAGATGAGGAAAAACATCTTCACCCAGAGAGATGTGAATCTGTGGAATTCGCTGCCATCGAAGGCAGTGGAGGCCAATTCACTGGATCTTTTCAAGAGAGAGTTAGATTTAGTTCTTAGGGCTAAGGGAATCAAGGGATATGGGGAAAAACCAGGAACGGTGTACTGATTTTAGATGATCAGCCATGATTATATTGAACGCCGGTTCTGGCTCAAAGGGCCGAATGGCCTACTCCTGCACCTATTTTGTATGTTTCTATGTTTGTATATCTATTGAGCAATGTCGCAGCAGTAGATTTACACCTCATAGATACATACGGCTAGCAATACTAAAATGAGTGCCACATAGGAAATATCAACTCCTGTTATGTATCCTGTCACATTATCTGCCTGCAAGCCAATAGTTGTGAGTGCCCACCAGAGGCAGAACAAGGTTCAGTCAGCTGAAAAGCTAATGCCTGGCAACCAAGGATTTAATATACTTTTGTCAAAGAGAGAACATTTTCTTTAAACAAAATGCTCAACCTGAAAGAACATGAATGTCATTCCAAATTCTCATACTGAAGCATAGCATATGACTCAATAACTGGAGACAGTTCATTGTTTCTCAGCCTGCAGCAGTGCTCTGCTTGTCTGGAAAATATAAAATTCTTCTGAGTCCATGGGAGTCAGAGAATATTTGTGACTGTGTGAACTGGAACGGAGGTTTATAAAGGCTGATTAGTTTCCCTTAATTTCCCATGGTGAGATGATATGATGGGAACCAAGTGCAAATCAGGCTTGTGGATGTTGAGTGGGATTCAATTCTAAAACTTCTGAACTTTTCCAGTTCTGGTTGTTGTGTTTTTTCTAGTTTCCATCCCAACACCAACTATGCCTTCAGCTGCTGAGACACAAGCTCATTCAACCCTTCATTTGCTTCTTTATGAATCCTTTTAAATATAATGGTTTATGTATTTGATCTTCAAGACATTGCTCCAAAAGCACTTGGCAGGGATATATGGTACTAGACGTTTCCAATAGTGGGAGAGTCTAGGACCACAGGTCATAGCCTCAGAATATCTTATTGTTATTAATGTTTAGTGTTTTCTGAGTCATTCGTAACTGTCACTGTATGTCATGTTGTTAGTTGTGGGCGGAGCACCAAAGCAAATTCCTTGTACATGAATACTTGTGCACTGTATTATCAGATAATCAGCCAACAGTCTCTTTACAGTGGAAGACTTGCTGGTTTAGCACTGGTCAACACAAATAAGGGAAATTTGCAAGAATACAAACTACCTGTGATGCTACATAGATAGACACAAACTCAGCGAGACAGGCAGCATCTCTGGAGAGAAGGAAAGGGTGACGTTTCAGGAAGAGACTTCTACAGACTGATTAGGGTTAAGGGATAGGAGATATAGACAGTTATGTGGAGAGATAAAGAACAATGAATGAAAGATATGCAAAAAAGTAGAGATGATAAAGGAAACGGGCCATTGTAAGCTGTTTGTCGAGTGAAATTGAGAAGCTAGTGTGACTTGGGTGGGGGCAGGGGGGGAGAGGGCTGTAAGCAGAGTCATGCCACTGGGCTGTAAGCTGCCCAAGCAGAATAGGAGATGCTGTTCCTCCAATTTGTTTTTAACCTCACTCTGACAGTGGAGGAGACTGAGAACAGAAAGGTCTGTGCAGGAATGGGAAGGAGAATTAGTGTCCAGCTTTTTGTGTCTATCTACGGTTTAAACCAGCATCTGCAGTTCCTTCTTACACATTTTGTGATGCTCCTTAATTAGTTTCCCTTAATTTCCCATGGACCCCTTGAAGGGCAATGGCTTCCCAGTCTATTCAAATCAAGTATATTGTGTCAATAGGTAAATATTAATACAAAGGAAGGCTGGAATCAAATAGTTCAATAGTGTTTTATTTGTCACATAGGCAACTGCACAGTGAGATTCATTTTGCATATGTTACACATGTGGGTACCGCTATTTTTGGCACCATTAATCAAAGTTCAAAGACTGGTTGGCCTGAGCGCTCGATGCACAGTATCACTTCCTGTGAAGCAACATTTCTCGCCTCTCCTCGTCCAGCCATTTCTGTGTCCTGGGGGCGCCTGCTGCAGCCTCGTTGCCTATTTGAAGGTGCTGGAGGCATTACCATGGTTCACCCTCCTACCATCCTTGCTCCTCACGTCCAACTTCTCCAGCTCCCTCCCGGTTACGCCATCTGCCGAACCTTTGGGGGGGGTTCACAATCCTGCCGACCGACGAGCCTTTGGGCGAGGTCCCACCGACAGTGAGCTTTCAGGCGAACTCTGACGAGCCTATGGGCGGGTTCCCAGTCCTGCCAACCGACAAGCCTACGGGCAAGGTCAAGCCAACTGATAGGTCCTTGGGTGGGTTCCCGTTTCCGCCGACTGATGAGCCTTCGGGCGGGCATTATGGCCACGGCACCTCGGGAATTTCTCTGCCAAGTGGCACCTCAGGAAAGTGTCTGCCATAACCAGTGAAATATAATGCTCCTCCGATAGGCCAAGGACCAACCTTCTACGTTCTTCCTCAACATGTATAAACTGTATGGACACCCTCCAATACATGTAACTCTGCAGCCCAGTACATCACGCAAGTCAGCCTCCAGCACCCCACCTCCCACATAAATCCATATATAGTCCAAGCTACTCTGTACATTAACTAAATCCACGTATAACTAATATTTCCAGGCACAGACACAAGGTGCCATTCCACAAGCTACTTTGTCAGGTAGTCGCAATTTCCAATTAAATAAAATCATTTTTTCTAATGAGAACCATATGCTCTGTACTTGCACCATTAATTCTAGTTAGACTTTGCCCTAGAGTCAAAGATCACATTGCTTTTACCAAAAATTGCTCTCATTAGGCAGTTCAAACTCTTACAAAACATCTTCCAAACATCAATACAACACAATAAATCTTTGGTTTAATCCACAGTAAACTCCACAGACTCTTTGCTGTTCAATAACTATTTCTTCAGGAACACAAGAATGCAAAATATAGCAAAGGATTATTGGTGTTCTTCAAATACAAATAGAAATTGCTGGACACCAGTCTGCATTTGTGGAGCCTGCTAGCAAAATTAGTATAATCTGACACACTAAAGGGACTGTCCCACATGGACAATCTAATCCACGTGTTTAGAAAGCCCTAGACGAGTTGAAAAAAATGTCACGGTCATGTTGACTTGCCAGAGTAAAAGACCTCCTACACCTCCTACGACTATGTCTACGACCTCCTACCACACACCTCAGTCTTCCACACCTAAGACCAACTACGATTAGCTACGAGTGGAAAATGATCACATGATAAAATGATGTCATGTTTGCTTTTTTTTTTCTCGGGCCAGTTACTGACCTATGACTACCTACGACTACCTATGACTACCATCACGACCTACTACGACCTACCTACGAGCTACCTACAAGTAAAAACTGTCAATTCGTTCCTTGCCGACCTTTTTTCTACTCGTGGACATTTTTTATCAGGCTGGAAAAAACACCGCGACCTTCTTGAGGCCACGAGTACGCGGCGACCACTCACGAGCATGAGGAAGAGTTATAAAGACCTCCTACGACCTCCTACAACCTCGTGGCGACCATGCTGCAAGTATGAGTCAAGAGTAAACTCGGCAGAGGTCGCCAATTAGGTCGTGAAAGTCGGACAGGGGCTTAGAGCCGTTTGCTCCACCACTGGATGAAGCCTGATATGCTGAGTGCTTGAATTGTTTTTTTTGTAGTCTTTTTGGATTATTTAGTTTCAGCTGAACCATATTTCCTCAGAAATAATCACAATCTAAAAATTAATTGCCTGAAAATTACAATACTGCAATATAAATATTCAGTAAAAAAACATGGTTGGCTGATTATCAGATAATACAGTGCACAACGTCTCTGAAGTTTCAAGAGAAACAGCTTGTTTAAAATAAAACCATTGATCCCTCCATTAGAATAGCCAAATGAAAGGAATCTTTGAAAGAATTTTGCTGCAGGTAGTGTCATGCATTATAATTTCAGAGCCTTTGCAGAATTATTTGTGCAATAAAGGCTCAGGATGCCGGTCTTACTATAAGACTGATGATAGACACAAAACGTTGGAGTAACTCAGCGGGACAGGCAGCATCTCTGGAGAGAAGGAATGGGTGACTGAAGAAGGGTCTTCTGAAGAAGGGTCTCGACCCGAAATGTCACCCATATTTCTCCAGAGATGATGCCTATCCTGCTGAGTTACTCCAGCATTTTGTGTCTATCTTCAGTTTAAACCGGCACCTGCAGTTCCTTCCTATATATTACTATAAGACTGAATTGATACTGGTAACAAAACAAGATTTGGGCGGGATGGTGGCACAGCAATAAAGTTGCTGCCTTGCAGCGCCAGAGACCCGGGTTCGATCCTGACTACGGGTGCTTTTCTGCAAGGTGTTTGTAGGTTTATTACCCTGACCTGCGTGGATTTTCTCCAGGATCTCCAGTTTCCTCCCACACTCCAAACACATACAGGTTTTTTGGCTAATTGGCTTGTGCGTACAATAGTGTTAGTCTGCAGGGATCACTGGTCAGCGCAGACTTGGCGGACCGAAGGGCCAGTTTCCACGCTGTATCTCTAAAATAAACTAAACTGAACGGAACATATCATTTCACAGGTGCCTGTTTTAATTCTATATTATATAATGCTTGATAAAATAGAGCCTTGCAAAATATTATACAGAATATAAAGGAGGAAAGACCTTGTAATTGCCCTTCCAAATCAAGGTGTTCAGATCAAAATGTTTAATCAGTCACTCCAAGAACGAGAACTAGTTTTATATGTGGAGTATCCAGCAACATGCTTGCTGATTTCTTAAAACTATCAACTGCATCCTTTATTTCCATCTTCCGAAGGAAAGGCACATTTCAAGAGGGAATGGGGATGACATTTACTGACTCCACCAGGCATGTAAAAGGTAGACTCACTGCACATATCACGGTGCAGTAGATACTTACCCTGTTCAGGATCTGGATACTGTTATCAGCTGGTCCTGGATATCTCTTTAGGTGCCTCATTCTGGTAGATAAAGACATAGAGGATCGCAATGTAAATTGTCCAATACCAATGACAAGCATGAACAGGGAGATTCATTCTCTGCTAAATTCCAGATCAGACCCATTCAAGAAGGATGACCCGATTTTAGCAAGAAACCAACTATGAACTCCGTACAGCTATTGGAGATGCCGAGAGAGAATTCCAGAACAATCTAGAAACTAAGTTCCTTTAAGCCGACATGAGACAATTGTGGCTGGGCCCTAACTTTTCAGGCTACAAGCCAAAATAGGCAATCTCTAGCAATGACGCATCTTTACCAGTTGAGCTCAATGCCTTCTACGCCCATTTTGAACAGGCAAACTAAACTCCTGTGAGACCTGTTCCCCCATCCCCCAATGGATCTGCCTCATATATCTCAGTGGCTGTAGCCACATCTGTTGTCATGTGGATAAACTCTTGGAAAACAGACAGCCTGTATGGCCTGGTGGGCTCCTGTACACTGGCGAGACCAAACGTATACTCGCATACCATTTCGCTGAACACTTACGCACGCTCCGCCGAGGCACGAGATCACCTTGATTTCAACTCCCCTTCCCATTCCCATACTGACCTTTCTATCCAGGGCCTCCTCCATTGCCAGAGGGAGGCCACATGTAAATAAAGAACAGCACCTCATATTTTGCGTGGGTTGCTTACAACTCAGCAGTATGAATGTTAAATTTTCTAATTTTAAGTAACTTCTGCAAACACCCTTGCCCTTTCCTCCACCTATATCATTTAACCCACTGAGATCACTCCTTCTCTAGCCCACAATTAACCTACCAGGGCACCACCCTGCCTGAGGACATCTGTTGCCAGCCCTGGTTTGTCCTGGCCTTTTCTCACTTCCAGTTCTTCCTGCCCCCACCCCCACCCCCAAATCCCAAACCCCTGCTATCAATGTGAAGAAGGCTGCTGACCTGAAACATCACCTACTTATCCTTTTCTGAAGAGATGCTGCCTGACCTGTTGAAATACTCCAGCACTTTGTGTCCATCTTCGGAAAAGTGTGGAGAGCCAAACACTGGAAAATGGGATTAGCTTAGATGCGCCATCTTTGTTGGCATGGATGAGTTGGGCCCAAGGGCCTGTTTCTGTGCTGTATGACTCTGTATCTCTATGATTCTAACATCAACCATCATAAAGTGTTTTAAAGATTGGTAATCTGATAAGCACCGATTGTCTGAACCATCTATGCAACTTGCAATATGTGTACAGGAAAAGTAAGTCTACGGAGAATACCATTGCCCTTGAACTGCATTCAGTCTGGATCACCTTGATTTTTGTTTCTGGAACACTGGAGGTTTGAGGGGACATAAGAAGGGGTTAGAAGTATATAAAATTATGAGAGGTATCGATAAGGTAGACAGCCAGTACGGTACCTTTTTTTTTCCAGGGTGTAGATCTCAAAGACTAAAGGGCATAGTTTTAAGATGAGAGCAGCAAAGTTTAAATGAGATGTGCGGGGCACTTTTTGTTTACAGAGGGTGGTGAGTGCCTGGAATGTATTGCCGGTGGATGTACTGGAGGCAGATAGAATAGTGGCATTTAAAAGGCTTTTGGATAAGTGAAATGTAAGGAATGGAGCGATATGGACTCTGTACAGGCAGATAAGAGTTTGTCTTGCTATCAAGTTTGGCACAGACATTGTGGGCCAAAGGGCCTATTCCAGTGTTGTACTATTTTATGTTAATTGTTCTACATTCTTGAAAAATACAAGAGATTGAAAGCCCAGACATCTAACAACAGCTTATTCATCACAGCTACCAGATTCCTGAACTAGGCTCTTATTTCACATTCCGCAGATGCTGCCATGTACACTTGCTCTTAACTTTATCTTATCCGATTATTCTGATGTTGAATTTGAATATATTTTGCACTTCTTCATATTGCACTGCAGTTTTTGCACCATTCTGCTGTTTTGCATTTGTTGTATTTATTGTTGTATTAATCATTATTGTGTGCTTCATGCCAACAAGGAATTTCTTTGCATCGTGGTGTAAACCAATTTGAAATCTGACTGTACATTGTCTGCTGAATTAGCATTGGATATGGAGCCAGGAAATGTTCTAAAAGGGATCTTGACAAAAGAAAGCAACTTTTTCTCCAGAGATGTTGCCTGACCCACTGAGTTACTTCAGCACTTTGTGTCTATCTAAGGCATAGATAGATACAATCCTAATGGGGCAAATAGGATTTGGGTAGGTGGAAAGGTAACTGTGGGCATGATGAGACAAATGGCCTGTTTCTGTGCTGCATAACTGTACGACCCTATGGAATTAATGTGATATGTCTTGGTGCAGACAGTTAAATTAATGTAAACAAAGTAAAATAGTAAGATTAAATGATAACTTACCAGTTCGAAGTTTGATCTTTATTTTATGAGGAGTTATGATGAGGGATTATGTGAAGAAGTCCCGTCAAGCGCATGCACGTCATACTTCAAAGCAGCGGCATGAGAAACACAGAAACCAATAGCCGAAGTACGATAGTAAGCCTTACATAAGACTAGAACTACCAGATGATCGTTTAGATTATGAGGGTCGGGAGCGGAGGGCACGTAATCCCTCATCGTAACTCCTCATAAAATAAAGATCAAACTTCGAACAGGTAAGTTCTCGTTTAATCATACTATTTTACTTCGGAGTCACATGAGTGACTACGTGAAGATTTTAAAGCTGTGATTTTCATGCCGTGGATTCACTCCATACGGCACATTGCTTCAGTTGACACAGTGGTGAATAAATAATATATTGAACATTGCTGCAAATTATTCAATAACTATGTTAATAATATAATAACAAGGAAAGTAATAACTCCTCTATCCCAGGGGAAAATTACAACAAATGATATGAAACAATGATATGAAACAAAGCAAACAAATTGAACAGAACACAACATAGCATGTGCAAACCCTGGCACTGTGACAACAGGTTTATCATAAATCTAGAAAGTTAGACCATCCTGCGGCCTCTAGAATTTGGTCGAGCGGCATGTCCTGTGCCTTCGCCGCGGACATTGATGCCGCCCTTGTGGAGGTGAGATTTAACACATGAGTGTGAACTCCAGCTAAATACAGAACCTGTTTTAACCATCTAGAATAGTTTGTACTGTCACTTTTTAATTTTTTTTTAATTTTGTGGGTCACAAAATATTTGGTGTCTCACAATCTTGGAGACTCTTAGTTACTTTAATATATTGAGTCAGATGCTTAACCACACACAATGTTTGGTCGACAGGGTATGCTTTAAAGATTACCTTGGTTCCAGCCTTCACTGGCTTGCTTTGCTTGCTTAGATCATAGACATAAAAAGTAATTTTATCTACAGACAACTGCATACAATCTAAGCGCAACATTTGTAATGTTTGTACTCTTTGTGCTGATAAATCATAAATCTAGAAAGTTAGACCATCCTGCGGCCTCTTGTGCTGATACTAATGACATGAACATAACCACTTTAAATATTAAGTTGTGAAAAGACAGTGATGTAATTGGAGCCCACTGCCGAAGTAATGTGAGAATTATACTGACATCCCAGATTTCTGTATATCTGGGTTTGGTAGTATTTTATTAAACTTCCTCTCATAAATCGGGATATTAACGGATGAACCCGATAGATTGTCATTCTGAATTTTATCCTAAATAGGAGAACAAAGTTCTCAGAGCACTATTAATAGCACTATATCTCAGGTGCAACATAACAAGGAACTCCAATACATCCGATATGTTTGCAGTATGATAAAGTATATCTGACTGTATACAAAAGATTTCCCATTTCCTTATATGAGACATATATTGTTTCTTAGTGCTATCTCTCCAAGCTGCAGTAATAACATCCATTGTCCTATCCGACAGTCCATCAGAACCTGCAGATCAACAATTAATACGATCATGTAATGGATGACTTTTCCTGTACTGGATGTACCAACAATTACTGCAGCTGGGGATTGTCATGAATGGCTGAGTCATCATTCTGAGCACCAATGGGAACAATGGTTGTGCAGAACAGTTTGGAACCACCATATGCCTGCGGCGGAGTCTTGCTCTGTTTTGGTGAGGTATTGCCTAATCAGGCAAAATGGGGAAACATAGAAGATTATATTTGCCCAATGTAGCGAGAATGCATCCACCGCTACTGAGACCTGAATTGGCCAAGATTGACTGGCAATTAATTCTAAAAGGGTTGACGGTGGATATACAATGGAAGACATTTAAAGACTGCATGGATGAACTACAAAAATTGTTCATCCCAGTTTGGCAAAAGAATAAATCGGGGAAGGTAGTGCATCCGTGGATAACAAGGGAAATCAGGGATAGTATCAAAGCAAAGGATGATGCGTACAAAGTAGCCAGAAAAAGCAGCATACCAGAGGACTGGGAGAAATTCAGAGACCAGCAGAGGAGGACAAAGGGCTTAATTAGGAAAGGAAAAATAGATTATGAAAGAAAACTGGCAGGGAACATAAAAACTGACTGCAAAAGTTTTTATAGATATGTGAAGAGAAAGAGGTTAGTTAAAAACAAATGTAGGTCCCTTGCAGTCAGAAACAGGTGAGTTGATCATGGGGAACAAGGATATGGCGGACCAATTGAATAACTACTTTGGTTCCGTCTTCACTAAGGAAGACATAAATAATCTGCCTGAAATAGCAGGGGACTGTGGGTCAAAGGAGGAATTGAGTGAAATCCAGGTCAGTCGGGAAGTGGTGTTGGGTAAATTGAATAGATTAAAGGCCGATAAATCCCCAGGGCCAGATAGGCTGCATCCCAGAGTACTTAAGGAAGTAGCTCAGGAAATAGTGGATGCATTAGTGATAATCTTTCAAAACTCTTTAGATTCTGGAGTAGTTCCTGAGGATTGGCGGGTAGCAAATGTAACACCTCTTTTTAAGAAGGGAGGGAGAGAGAAAACGGGGAATTACAGACCAGTTAGTCTAACATCGGTAGTGGGAAACTGCTAGAGTCAGTTATTAAAGATGGGATAGCAGCACATTTGGAAAGTGGTGAAATCATTGGACAAAGTCAGCATGGATTTACAAAAGGTAAATCATGTCTGACGAATCTTGTGGAATTTTTCGAGGATGTAGCTAGTAGCGTGGATAAGGGAGAACCAGTGGATGTGGTATATCTGGACTTCCAGAAGGCTTTCGACAAGGTCCCACATAAGAGATTAGTATACAAACTTAAAGCATACGGTATTAGGGGTTCAGTATTGATGTGGATAGAGAACTGGCTGGCAAACAGGAAGCAAAGAGTAGGAGTAAACGGGTCCTTTTCACAATGGCAGGCAGTAACTAGTGGGGTACCGCAGGGCTCAGTGCTGGGACCCCAGCTATTTACAATATATATTAATGATCTGGATGAGGGAATTGAAGGCAATATCTCCAAGTTTGTGGATGACACTAAGCTGGGGGGCAGTGTTCGCTGTGAGGAGGATGCTAGGAGACTGCAAGGTGACTTGGATAGGCTGGGTGAGTGGGCAAATGTTTGGCAGATGCAGTATAATGTGGATAAATGTGAGGTTATCCACTTTGGTGGCAAAAACAGGAAAGCAGACTATTATTTAAATGGTGGCCGATTAGGAAAAGGGGAGATGCAGCAAGATCTGGGTGTCATGGTACACCAGTCATTGAAAGTAGGCATGCAGGTGCAGCAGGCAGTGAAAAAAGCGAATGGTATGTTAGCTTTCATAGCAAAAGGATTTGAGTACAGGAGCAGGGAGGTTCTACTTCAGTTGTACAGGGTCTTGGTGAGACCACACCTGGAGTGTTGCGTGCAGTTTTGGTCTCCAAATCTGAGGAAGGACATTATTGCCATAGAGGGAGTGCAGAGAAGGTTCACCAGACTGATTCCTGGGATGTCAGGACTGTCTTATGAAGAAAGACTGGATAGACTCGGTTTATACTCTCTGGAATTTAGGAGATTAAGAGGGGATCTTATAGAAACTTACAAAATTCTTAAGGGGTTGGACAGGCTAGATGCAGGAAGATTGTTCCCGATGTTGGGGAAGTCCAGGACAAGGGGTCACAGCTTAAGGATAAGGGGGAAATCCTTTAAGACCGAGATGAGAAAGACTTTTTTCACACAGAGAGTGGTGAGTCTCTGGAACTCTCTGCCACAGAGGGTAGTTGAGGCAGTTCATTGGCTGTATTTAAGAGTGAGTTGGATGTGGCCCTTGTGGCTAAGGGGATCAGAGGGTATGGAGAGAAGGCAGGTACGGGATACTGAGTTGGATGATCAGCCATTATCATATTGAATGGCGGTGCAGGCTCGAAGGGCTGAATGGCCTACTCCTGCACCTAATTTCTATGTTTCTATGTTTCTATGTTTACTGCTCCTGGGTCTGGCTCCTATGACATATTTAGGCAACTGGAGATTTAATCTGGACACAAACAGATCAATATTTGGTACCCATACCAACTGACAATATTTTTGAACTTTTGGATTTAACATCCATTATGTATTGTTATTGAACTTTTGTGATCTGTTGTCTGCCACAATATTGTCTCTCCCACAGCTGTGGTATTGTCTACTTGTAATTGAACATGTAAGTCATTCATTGTAGAACAATAAGCTATCAATGCATAAAACGCCCCCAATAACTCCAAATAATTGATAACATGTGTTAGGAGAATTAATTGTCTTGGACAGTCCATCACCACCTCAACTGGTGGCGCTGTCCTTACCTTCCCATCCGAGAGCACTCCCATCAGTTTGTAATACCACTGAAGGTTGCTGAACCAAAATATATATTCTAGTAGCTTGTGCAACATTGAGAATCCACCATTGCAATTCAGCTAAAGCTTTAGTTGGTAACTGCATGGACCTATCAAATTACCTGCACACTTTTTATTTTATTTTTACTTTTATTTTTTATTTTTTATAATTTTTATTTTATTTATTTTTTTAAATTTATTTATTTTTTACTTTATATTTTTAGTGCTTGTCCTCTGGCTCTTAGCAGACTTTGATAATGCAGAGGTCCAAACTCGACAGCAGGAATGCTGCTACCATTTTACCAATACCAGTAGCTACTTTTCGGATGGAGGGATAAGGTCTCTCAGCGAGACAAGTACAGACATTTGTAATATCCCCAACCTTATCTGTTAGCAAGTTACTGACATATCAACTGAATTAATGACAACCCCAAATAATCAATTGTTTGGGATGGCTGTAAGTTAGATGTTGTTGGATGGACAGAACCCTAGCCTATCAATAGGCTTATGGTTGCTGAAAACCAGTTCTTCAGCTGTCTCCCGAGTGGCATTTACAATTAACATATCCTCTAGATAAGCTATTACAATATGATTCTGAGCCCTCAGTAACACCAGTGCTGGTTTCAATAATTATGTGAACAGCCTGAGAGCTGAGGTTAACCCATTAGGTAATTCTTTAAATTGCCTCAGCTGACCCATCGAATTAACTTAAAGTACCTGTGATAATGATGCATTGGTACTGAATAATAAGGTATCTTTTTTTTTTTTACGTCTATAGTAACCATATAGCAGCCTTGTGATAACAACTGTATTACAGTGTTGAAGGTGTACTTTATTACATGCCTATACTGAACTTATGAATTAGGTTTGTGAGGTCCAGAATGATTCTGCAACCCCCATCTTCTTCTGTCTGGGATATAGTTTCTACCTGACGAGTTTCTGGTGCAGCAAACACCAACCCGATCAATATTTTGCAGCATCATTCATTATAAAACAATTGTAATCTTATACCCAACCAGAGGTTGTACCCCATAATTTCTATGTGTGATGGAATAAAGTTACTGTACCTCCGTAATTGAACTAGAATTGTTTTGGCAGATTTTCACCAATAATTAATCTGGTTATTGTTTGTCCTACATAGTCCTGCATTTTTGGGTATAATGTTGGCCAAATGGCAATTTTCATCGTACAAGTAGGTTTGAATAGGCACTGCAGAGTTACGCAAGCCTGTCTTATAAGTTTTGGACATTTATCGACACTTGTATGTCTTCCCTAAATGCAGTGATGCCAACTGATATCAGCTAGAGGACATGCTGGAAACATATTTCCTGCCCTCGCATTATAACACTCATGGGTACTGGTTTACTGTTGGCACCCTGAGTGAGGCACAATAGACAGGTGTTTAATATATTTACTGTTTCTGTCATAACAGTTTCTTGGAGCAGGTGATAAACCAAATAATGTTGGCAGCCAGGTCTCATCCATAGCCTCACCAGTCCATACCGATATAGCAAACTTGATGCTACATCGGGAACACCCGGAGCGTGGCTCTTGTGCTCTGGTGTATACACATAAGTAGGGACACCAGCTTCAGGGTCAGTCTCCTCCTGCCCTGGTACTCCTGAGTCTTGCTCTAGGGAGACCTCATCCAGACCTAAACAAGGCACTGGAGAGTCAGATTCCAATTTTTTTTCTTATGTAACAGGCACCATACTCAGTGTATGGAACTCCTTCGGAGGCTGCCTGGGAATCTCTGGGTCTTTGGACCCTTGACTGATTAAAGTTTAGAGCATTTTAGTCTTGCTCTAGGAAGACCTCATCCAGACCTAAGAAGACACTGGTGAGTCAGATTCCCATTTTTTTACAGGCACCATATGGAACCCCTTTGGAGGCCGCCTGGGAATCTTTGACCCTTGACTGAGTAAAGTGTGGAGCATTTTCTCCATTTCTAGTCCCTCCCACATTCTTGTCCTATCTTGGAGGAGAGTAACTTTATTTACATTTCCTTGTGTATTTGTGCATAATCATATATGTTCATGTTTAGAATTAGAGATTTTACTTCGGAGTCACGTGAGTGACTACGTGAATAGAAGCCCGTACAGCCATTGGTGCGTCATAACGTCAGACGCTGGTGCAGTTGGGCGGTTGGAGCAGCAGCGCTCCTCCGAGCGGTAAGTGTAAACCGCGGGTTTTTCGAAGAGCTGGAGAATTCGGCGGGTGCAGCAGCATCTAAGGAGCGAAGGAGATGGGCGACGTTGCGGGTCGAGACCCTTCTTCATACCTCACCCTCGATTCTCCAGCATTTGCAGTTCTTCGTTAAGTTTAAGAGGTAAGGTTTTTTTAAAAAATTTTACCGCATGTTTAATTTCTGCGACGGTTTGGGTAGAGAATGTTGCAGAAAGGGAAGAAGGTGTCGGCGAGGCGCTCCGGGGGTAGAAAGGAAAAGTGGCAGGAGAGTGTTGAGGATGGAGGCCCGTCTGGTACACCTGGTCCGGTGCTGGCTACACAGCCAGTGGTTGCGGACCCACTGCCGGGGGGCAGTGGAGGCTTGTCAGTAGGGTGGAAGGCCACTGGCAAGTCTCTGTGGCCCGTAAATGAGTCGGGCCTGGAGGTTATACCCTCCATAGGAGAGTCCGTTTGCTCACGGCTCTCCCACGTCGAGATTCTATTTCAAAAGAATGCTCGACAGGGACCAGCTCCGTGGGGAGGAGTGGTGCCCAAGCCAGGCTGATGGAGAGCTTGCGCTAGCAGCACCTGTTTCAGGGCTGCAGAACTATCCTGCCTGTGAGGAGGATGTTCCAGCTCCGTGAGGAGGAGTGGTGCCCAAGCCAGGCTGATGGAGAGCTTGTGCTAGCAGCACCTGTTTCAGGGCTGCAGAACTATCCTGCCTGTGAGGAGGATGTTCTATCAGGGCAGTTTGCTGACACTGTTTCTATGCTGGGGGAGAGCAGTAAAGGTGTTCGGTTGGAGGTAATTCCGAACATTGCTGGGAAGTTTGCTGAGTGTAGAGGCAGGAAAGGCGATTGATGTAGAATTGGCCGAAGCCATTCAGTATATGCTCTCCCATCAGTTACAGGAGCTAGCTATGGAGGAAGTAGCAAAGAACTATAAAGCTCCTGTTAATTGTGATCTCCTGAAGGTACCGGTGGTTAATCACCAAATTTGCATAGATGGGTTTGCCTGCTAGGGCCCAGGAGATGAAGTTTTAAAAAAGTGCTTAAACTGTTGTCAGCAGGTATTACAGCTGTGGTGTAAGTTATTGATACAAATGATATGGTTGAAGCACACCAGGATGAACTGGCATTCCTTTGTAATGCATTTTGAAATTAATAATATCGGGAGGGCCGCTATTAGGCCAGTGCTAACCCGAATTTGGCGAGTTGAGCCAACCGACCAGTGCACCACCACGAAATCTGTTGTTTGGTGGTAACCTTGCAAAAAGGGTCAAAGACTGTTATGAGGTTGTTATAACCATGGCCCTCATTAAGCCAGCTGGAAGCAAGGCAAAAAAGGTTCTCTACAAGAAGTCGAGGACAACAAGGCCGCAAGGAAAGATGCTGGTAAGGAATATAACATTGACAGACGATGAATTAACTGATGTTCCTGTTCAAATTGGGGAAGGTTAAAATTGTTTCTCAAACAATGGCAGCAGTTGAAATCAGATTTGTTCATACTTAGTGTATTGAAGGGGTGAAAAATTGGATTTTACTATAAGGACAGTCTACCTAGTCAACATTTTCCTAGTCGTAAACTTATTTTCAGATGAGGAAAATGTGCTTATTCAAGCAGATTCAGTTGTTACATAAGAAGGGTAATTGAGCCTTCTGTATATCAAAGTCAACAATTTCTGTCAAGTATATTTCCCAGATCTAAAAAGACTGGGGGATGTAGAATTATTCTGGATTTATCCAATTTGAACAAATTTGTTTGTTATAGGCATTTCAAAATGGAGACCTTTACCACGGGCAAACATCTAGTGTCCAAAGGGTATTATATGGCAACCATTGATTCAAGAATGCGTATTACGCAGTGTCTATTCATGGTGATGATAGAAGATATTTGAAATTTATTTGGATGACTGAGCTGTGGCAATTCAGGACATTGCCGAATGGATTAACTTCAGCTCTTAGATTATTTACTAAATTGGTAAAACCTGTGTTAGCTTTACTTAGAGCTCAGGGGCATGTGGTAATGGCCTATTTAGATGATATTCTGATTGTTGGAAAGACTCATGCTGAAACTCAATCATCAGTTTCAGTTGTTAAAATCACTTTTGAACAAATGGGATTTGTTATTCACCCAGATAAATCTAAATTATCACCAATTATTGATATCTGGGATTTACCATTAATTCCAATCACATGTTGGTAACTTTGCCCAGGGATAAATTGAATCAGTTAATTGAGGACTGTGTTAATCTCGTTGGAGAATAACGGCCTTCGATTAGACAAGTAGCCAGCTTTATTGGGAAGTTGTTGCAGCCTTTCCAGCTGTGCAGTATGGTCCTCTGCATTATCAACAATTACAACTATCAAAGGAACAGGCACTGAGAATACAAAGGGGCCATTTTTGATAGGCCTATGCCATTGTCAGCTGGGGCGATTGCTGACATACAATGGTGGATAGTACATGTTTCAAAAAATTTAAGGAAGGTTTTGGTGGAATCACCGTCACTGATATTACAGACTGATGTAAGTGCACTGGGTTGGGGTGCAACAGATATGTCTTCTAGTTGTGGAGGCAGATGGAATGTGGATGAGACATCGCTTCCTCAATTAAGAGGGATTAATTATTTAGAGTTGTTGGGCACCTGGTATGGGCTCAAAGCTTATTGTTCTACAAGGAGGGATCTGCATGTGCAGGTCAGATTGACAACACCACAGCAGTGGCATATGTAAACCACATGGGTGGAGTTTAAGTCACAGTCTTGTGATAGACTGGCTAACCAGATTTGGAGCTGGTGTATTGACCAAAATATCTGGCTTTCAGCACTTTATTTGCCAGGGAGAGGTCACGTCAGGTTAATGACAACATTGAATGGATGTTAAATCAGGATGTATTTAACCAAATGATTGATCAATATGCATTGCCAGATATTGACTTGTTTGCATCTCAATTAAATCATCAGTTACCTAGATATGTTTCATGTTAACCAGATCCTGGGGCAGTAGCAGTGGATGCATTTTCGCTGCATTGGGGGAGGAATGTTTGTGTATGTATTTCCTCCATTCTGTCCCATCAGCAGATGTTTGCAAAAGATCAAGGAGGACTCCGCTTCAGGGTATTGGTAGTGTCAGGTTGGCCTACACGGGCATGGTTTCCCGTTGTATTACAAATGGCTAGGGAGCCTTACATGCTTATGCCCAAGAATAAAAATCTACTGGTAAATCCAGTCACTGGGGATCAACATCCTTTATAGGATCGTATTGATCTGTTAATTTGCAGATTTTAAGGAGGCCATACCTGGGGAGAGGACTGTCTCATCGAACTGTGGATGTTCTCACGTCGGCCTGCAGGGATAGTACACAGCAGCAATATATCACCTATATAAGGAAGTGGGAGCAATTCTGCTTACAGCAGGATATTGTATATCACACTGCAGTGATCACGGATGTATTGGAGTTGTCAACTCTTTATTTGACCAAAAAATTAAGTTACAGTGCGATTAATTCAGCCAGAAGTGCTCTGTCTTATTTATCTATGAATGCAGAATTGCATACAGTAGGGACACATCCGTTAGTTTCACAATTCATGAAGGGAGCTTTTTCAATTTTAATCCTCCTAAACCCAGGTATGCCGGTATTTGGAATTTGAGTGAGGTTTTTATGGCTCATCGCCAGTGGGCTCCTGTTACAAGCCTATCAGTAGCCAAATTATCTATGAAGGTGGTCATGCTTCTGGTGTTGGTTTCAGCCCAACGTGTACAAACATTGCAAAAAGCTACGGCTAGATAGAATGCATGTGTCGGCTGATGCCATTATATTTTATGTCTATGATTCTCTTAAACATAATAAAAGAGGCATGACAGGATGTAAGATTGTGTTTTCAGCATACCCCGCAGATGATCGCTTCTGTATAGTCTCACATTTATCTCGTTACATTGAGATTACTAAACCTCTGAGAGGAACAGAGTTGGCTTTGTTTATTAGTCACAAAAAACCACACAGTAAGGTGTCGGTGCAAACGATTTCAAGGTCCTCGCGGCCGCAGGATGGTCCAGTGAGCTAACTTTTCAGAGGTTTTATCACAAGCCGATTTCAAGGCTCGGGGTGTTTGCTGATTCTGGTGTCAGTACTGTTATATTTTTCCCCTGAGTTAGAGGGGTTTGTTATGATTTGTTTGTAAATAAACTGTTATTTCATTTAACAAATGTATTACTGATGCATGATTGATTGTTAACGACTTTTGAGTCAATCCAGGCAGTGTGAACGTCGGATATGAGTCTGCGGCGTGAATTCACAGTGCTTTGAAGTCTTCACGTAGTCACTCACGTGACTCCGAAGTAAAATAGTAAGATTAAACGAGAACTTACCAGTTTGAAGTTTGATCTTTATTTTATGAGGAGTCGAGTTGAGGGACTACGTGCCCTCCGCTCCCACCCTCATAGATCTCATCTGGTAGTTCTAGTTTTATCATCTTACCGTTATACTTCGGTCATTGTTAGCTGTGAATTCATTCCGCTGCTTTGAAGATTGACGCACCAACGGCTGTACGGGCTTCTATTCACGTAGTCCCTCAACTCGACTCCTCATAAAATAAAGATCAAACTTCAAACTGGTAAGTTCTCATTTAATCTTACTATTCTGACAGGCACATTTTACTTGCAGAATATTTATATTACTCTCAGTATTACACAGTTCTCCCAATACAAAAGGTTGATGTGGCTGTATTGGGTATAATACTTTGTACCCATCTCTCTGCCTCTGCTGGCCCCAGAATCAAACCTTTGTATTTAACCTGCTTGTTCTCTCAACAGGGATGAAAGTTTAATAATGAACATATCATACATCAAACTAAGGAACTGCATCTGGTAACCCATACTCAGAGCAGACCTTGTATGCTTACATAGAAACATAGAAACATAGAAATTAGGTGCAGGAGCAGGCCATTCGGCCCTTCGAGCCTGCGCCGCCATTCAATATGATCATGGCTGATCATCCCACTCAGTATCCTGTACCTGCCTTCTCTCCATACCCCCTGATCCCTTCAGCCACAAGGGCCACATCCAACTCCCTCCTAAATATGGCCAACGAACTGGCCTCAACTACCTTCTGTGGCAGAGAATTCCACAGATTCACCACTCTCTGTGTGAAAAACGATTTTCTCATCTCTGTCCTAAAAGACTTCCCCCTTATCCTTAAACTGTGACCCCTTGTCCTGGACTTCCCCAACATCGGGAACAATCTTCCTGCATCTAGCCTGTCCAACCCCTTACGAATTTTGTAAGTCTCTATGAGATCACCCCTCAATCTTCTAAATTCCAGCGAGTACAAGCCAAGTCTATCCAGTCTTTCTTCATATGGAAGTCGTGCCATCCTAGGAATCAGTCTGGTGAACCTTCTCTGTACTCCCTCTATGGCAAGAATGTCTTTCCTCAGAATAGGAGACCAAAACTGTACCTATCATTGTGGCCTCAGCCCAAACAACCTAGACCAGCTGGAGGGTATTAACTACGGAATAATGGCCACAGGTATCGGAACCGGCACCACACTTATCTATTTTGCCGATCACTGCGATGGGACAACGATGCTGCATGGCCCATGCTTGCTCCTCCCGCTGAACAGGCTCCTGCTGACTCACAAGCCAGCCTTACAGAGCTTAAGTCTCGCTGGAAGTTTTTAAAACTTACCCGTGAGGTTTTCTACTTACCACTGGTGGAGCTGCGCTCTCCAGCTCCGTTCAATGCGACATGCGTCGACGTAATGACGCAATGACGCGCATGCGCCTGGCGGGGCTTCTTCACGTAGTCACTCACGTGACTCCGAAGTAAAATAAAAATATACAAAGTAAACCAAAATATAGATGCTGGAAATGTGAACTGAAAATAGGAAATGCCGAAAATAAGTCTATAGGGAGAGAGATGGAGGCAAAGTGACAGTCAGTTCTGGGCTATCACATCAACAAATGATTGTTGACATCTAGAAACTAAGATAATTCAATCACCCCTGCCATTTGTTTGCACATGACACTATTTGAAGTCACTTTTCTATTTGCAATGCTGGAATGCTCTGGATTGGTATGTTCACATGATCTTAGATTTGGTCAGCTTCAGGAGGATTCTAACCATTTAAGGGTTATGTCATTAAATCAACACCAAATGAATGGTGTAACTATATGTATTCCTATAATCATTAAAGTTGGCTGAGTTAAAATTTGGGTTTTGTTTCCCAATATGAAGTACATGTTAGTATATTCAGCTCTGCAGACCTGGTGCCATGGATTTGTAACTTGAAAGCGAAGCCACATTTCTCCCTCTATTTATTTTCAAATACAGACACTATCTGACTCATGTAAGAGTTAAGACGCGCAAATCCTTGTGTAAGTCAGATGATACGAGAGCCCGAAATCCTCGTGGGTGCTTCCACGTGGAGACCACATTAAAACTAATCCGTGACAACAGCTGACAGGCTTGCGGGAATGGCCGCATTGGATAGCAGTAATACTCTACCAACACTACCGAGTTCTCTCTGTAGTTCTGCTTCTGAAAATGATTTATAAAGAAACAGAAACTTTAAACGTGTCGAGCACTGCAACACAGGCAGGTTATGAAGAAAGGTCACCTGTTGATCAATGATCAAAAGAGGAACTGTGAACAGCAGAACTTCTCTTTAAGAGACCAGACTAGGAAATTACTCAGTGGTTAAGAAACTAGTATAAGTTAGAACCCCTAGACTGGGAGCCAAGTCAACATACTAAGGAAGAAGTACTGGAGAAGTCTATTGAATTAGGAGAAACTTGAATGGGTATATCAAAGTCGATGTATTGACCGATGGAGCTAAATTGTTTAACCCTTGATGGTAAAGCGGCTTCTATTATCAAGGTGGAAAGAAATTGTCCCTAGATTTGGCATTCTTAAATGGATTTATGATAAAATTGACAACATATGGAAATTGATTGTTTAAATTTGAACAGCTGGGAATTCCACAGGAATTGGAATGGAATTGTGTTAATCGACCACAATGCGGTGGAATGAGAAGTATGAGATTGACACTGAAAATTAAAATAGTAAATTGAAGGCTGAGGCTGAATTTGGTTGAACTGGAACATTCTTCATGGTTTGCTTTAAATTAGAGTCGTGCCTGTAGGGAAATCTGGACTGAACCCAGCTGAAATTTATATGAGAAACCATCATCAGATATACATATTAAAACATTATGTGAATATGGGGAGAGCTGATTAGTGTTGATCCTATGATAGTAAAGAGTATATTATAGAACAAAATAGAAATAAGACAGTGGTAGAGCAGAATAGAATAGTAATGTAGTGATAGTGAAATGGAAAAGGGATAGTATTGCAGAATTACGGTGAATGTATGGGGAAGCATTGGTGCATGAATGGTAACTTGCTTTATCCCATGTTTTTTTAGGAGTTTATACGTTATAGGTTTGACTATGGAAAGGGATGGAAGAATGGGCAACAACACGGATGGAGGGAATTCACACCCACGAAAACTCGGGATGTGAATACTCATCAGACGAAAATTGTAAATCTACGCCCATGAAAAACTCGGGAAGCTTGACAAGTTTCTTAGATGAAACATCGTCATCTTGTGTTTTTGATAGATGTATTAGCCACTGTATTATTGGGTTAGGGAAATATCTGTCATGTATGGGATTAATCGATATCTGTAATTGGATTGTGAAGAGACCACCCCCATTTGGTTCGGCCCCTCGAGGTACGGGGACCTATAAAAGTCCGCTACCATGAGGTCCTATGTCGAACTTCTGGGAGAGCGCTTAGGACTGCGTGACCTTCTGGTGTGTCTCTGTTTGAGCGAGGCCTAGAGGACTTGATCAGGCAGATACGAGGATAGAACCAACGGTGGTTATGTACAGTAGTTGGAACTGTTATTGTGTTTTGTCAAAATAAAGTTTAGATGCGCAAGTGCTTGACTTGATGTGATTTTTTACTGAAACTAGACTGGGGGGAAGCTTAGAATGAGCAATTTACAGGCCGAATGGCCTAATCTACTCATATAACTTGTGAATGTGAATTTGTGAATGTGTGAATGAACACATTGTTTAAAGAGAGAGCAAGCTCTGCCCCAAGATAAGGGATGATGCAGGCAAACATATTGTAGAGTGGGAATGTTGAGAAAGAAATGCATTAAATAGGTTGATTGAAGAGTGGAAACACCGAGATGGAATGGATTAAAAAGGGAGGCATGAAAATGGGCTCTTTTGAGAGCACCTTTACTTTGATGACAAGTAGTTTAATAAACCAGCTCACCATTACCTTTCAATGGAATGGGCATCAAACACTGACTTTGGTAGTGATGCTCAAAGAATATACTTGAATAAAGAATATATAGTGTTAGACCCTGTTTAGTATGTTTCCAGCAGGCATCAAGTGCATGCACGTAATGGACACAAGTTTGGTTTCGAGTGTGACTCATTTAACTGATATATGCTGTGCGTCATCAAAATGACACCAGAAGAACTCAAACAATGAGTGCTACCAAATTTAATTTCAACTCCAACATTGAGTGGAAAGTATACATATGATATAAATTTAATTTAATACAATTTCCTAATCTAACAATTAGCAATAATTTTTTTCTGATGTTAATCGTGTGGCGCTGATTTTTGTTTTTCTTAATCCTGTCCATTGGAAGCCCCAATGTTCACTTTTGTCATATTATCCATTTCAATAAAACCATTTTATACAGAGTCCCAGAATAAAGCAACACAAGTATAGACATTGATTTGCCATTTTCTTGTCTTTCCTGCCAATATATCCTGTCCAATTTTCCATTCCTTTGTCCAAACATTTGCTTCCTTGCTGTTTCCATATACAATGACCACTTTACAACCCTTCATCATGATGTACGCAGAATGAATGACAATGTGAACCATTCCTGGTCAAACAAGCACATATGTATTGTCATACTATATCACTACAGGGAATTGCATGTGCGTCCATGTGAATGGATCAGGTAACATTAAAATGCTTACAGAGTCATAGAGTCATAGAGATATAGAGTCACAGAGTCATAGAGTGATTTAGTGTGGAAATAGGGCCTTCGGCCCAACTTGCCCACATCGGCCAACATGTCCCAGCTACACTAGGCCCACATGCCTGCGCTTAGTCCATATCCCTCCATACTTGTCCTATCCATTATGAAATATGTGCTTGCATGTACATATGTGTGAACATGCAGTGGATTTACAGTGCACCCCTGCATTTGAATAATCACATTTAGCAAACGTTAAAATATTTCAAAATTTGGATGATCCTCAGCAAAGATGACAATATAAATGGTATGTCATAAAGCCCTTGCAGAGTGTCTGCACAATAGCCTGTGATTGTATTCCAGGGCACGTGAAAGACTGCCACCAAATTGTGCAATTGCAATGATATCTCTTACCTGCTGACAGTACAAATATTGAAAATTCTGAGAGCTCTCTTCCCTGAACATTTATAATAATGGTTGGAATATCATGCAGAGCACATACTCGAACCACCCATCAGGCAAGATTCCTAATGCTGACTGCAAATTAGGATAACTCTATGAGTACCTTTATTGGACGCTGCTAAAACATTAATTATTTAGGCCACAATAACCTGCATTAGTTACTTATTTAAGCACTATACAAAACACTTGTTTTCATGAAATGGTGAAGTATAATAGTTATGTCCTACAGAGTCTCTAATAGTTTAAAACATTGAAAACAGATTGCAAGAAAATGTTGACTGATGCATTTTAAGTTGCACCCCTGAAGTTCAGAAGTACAGTCTGGAGAAGTGTCTCATTCCTAAATATCACCCATTCCTACTCTCCAGAGATGCTGCCTGTCCTGCTGAGTCACTCCAGCTTTTTGTGTCTATCTTTTATAATTTCAGCAAATTGAATTAAAATGAATGAAAGAATTTCAAATGCCCTTGCACTAGTTATCGAACATTCTCTATGTGAATATGCTTTAAATATAAAGTACACATATTATATAGAGGCAATTCTTATTTCATTTCAGCAACACATCTTTGAAATTTACCGATTAGTAACCATTATATTATGTCTTGGTGGGTGTTATTATCACTTACCGGTAATCATCTATTTAAAGTTCATAACTTAATTTTAGCATACGAGTAAAAGTGGCTGGCAAAAATGAAACCTGCTGCAATATATTTCTCATTTTATAGTTCATTTTTACGATTGAGTCTCTGCCAAATACATGCTGTCATGTTGTCAGATAGATCTTTACACTTGAAACACTGCTGCCACATCAATCTGAGAATATAGACAATATCTCAGTTACAATCTCATGTAACCAATGTTTTTGGGGATTTATCAATAATCCCAAGCAGGCGGGTTTTGAATGAGCTTAGGGCAGCACCGTGATGCAGCGGTAGTATTGCTGCCTTACTACACCAGAGATTTAGGTTCAATCCTGACTACAGGCATTGTCTGTATGGAGTTTGTATGTTCTCCCTGTGACCACATGGATTTTCTCTGGGTGCTGCGGTTTCCTCCCACACGCCAAAGACATGTAGGTTAATTAACTTTGGTAAAAATTGTAAATTGTCCCCAGTGTGAAAGATAGTGGTGGGATACTGGGTGATTGCTGGTTGGTGTGGACTTGGTTGGCCAAAGGGCCTGCTTCCGTACTGTATCACTAAAACTAAAACTAAAACTAAAACTCGATGATATATGTAACACAATATGAATCTTAACCTCCAACCTCCTCACTCTCAGTTTTAATGAAGGTAAGGGAAGGCCTTACCAACATTCCACTTTCAGGAGGAGGATTGTCAAATAAAATATTAAAATGTGGCTTTGCACTTCAGATTTAAACTTAATTAGTTATTTAACAATACCAGGCCACAGATTCAGGACCTTGAGAATCATGCAGACAAAACTGAAGCAAGGCCTGCTAATGAAAGGAGCGAGGTGAAGTTTCTAATATGCTGGCGGGATTCAGTTTAGCTCCTTCAACACCACATGATACATGACAATCTCCTTCCTCTGTCTCCCTTTGAGCCTTCTCATCTCTTTCCCCCATTTCCCCCATATTTCCATGCTTTGTCTTCCTCTTGTCTGGTGTCTGATTTTTGTCCACAGGAGTATCCATTTACCAGATCCATTGCTGTAATTGCTATTTTTATTACAAATCCTACCACTTTCCGAACAATACATATCTAACTATGCATGTACGTTCACAGTTCCACAAGATGATATGAATTTAACACAGGTTTTACAGTCAGAGGTGAAAAATCATAGCTTGAAGGTGAGTGAGGAAGTATTTAAATGGGACCTAAACGGTAATTTTTTCCACATAGAAGGTGGTGGGAATGTGGGACAGGCTGCCAGGGGAAGTGGCAGAAGAAATTACAATTGCAACAGTTAAAAGACATTCAGACATGAATAGGAAAGGTTTAGAGGGATATGGGCCAAACAAAACCAAAGGGATTAGTTTAAGTGTGCAACTTGGTTGCATGACTGAGTTGCCTGTTCCTTAATTGTATAACTCTATGACTCTAAGACAATAACTGTTTTATATCCAATCACTTGTGGATGCCTATCGTTCTCCTATTATGCTATTGGGATCCATCAGCCAAAACTTTGCGCCAAGTTTAATTTAAATTTAAGAAACAATCTAAATGTATTTTAACTGCTGTAATTGTTTTCTCTTCCTCCACTTCTGCTGGGAGCTTGTTCCAATTAAGTTCAATACAAGTGTATTGTCCCATGGACTCATTCACTCATAATATTTATAATCTTTTAATCAAACATTGAATGGAGTGATGCATTTAGAATAGCTGGCAAGTAAAACTAAATGCTACCTAATATGGAGACAGCTATCATTGCTTTTTGTCAATAAACTGGCAGTGCCTCCTGTTCAATGCTTAAGACGGTGATGTTAGTCAGGTACATGGATAGGACAGCTTCATAGGATATGGACCAAACATGAGCAGGTGGGACTAGTATAGCTGGGACATGTTGGCCAGTGTGGGCAAGTGGGCTGAAGGGCCTGCTTGTATGATATATCACTCGAAGACTCCATGACTCTACATCTCTATGTGACATTCTCAGCTTTATGCCTGAAAAAGCACTATCCCCAATAATTCTGTGCAACAAAGTTAGTAGAGGAAGTTGACAGAGGGAGTGAGAGGGTGGCTGGCAGATTGGAGGGTAAAGGGCTGTTGGATGACTGGTGAGAGAGTTCCAGATAGGATGACTTAGTGATGGAGTAATATTTGGCAGATTCAAAACAATAAGCGGTTTTGAGGGAATAGAAGGAATAGACAACATCAGTGGAAGAATTAAGAAACCAGGAATGATAATAGCTTCCATCTAATATCCTCCCTAACTGGCATAATTTCTACCACAGTTCTCAAACTAAGGAAACACCGTCTTAGACACCATGTATACTCCAGTCCTCTGGGATCTTGATTGCAGTTAGAGGTGATACAAAGATCTTTGTTAAAGTTCCCTGCAATCTTTTATTTTGCCTCTCTCATTAACGTGTGATTGATTCCATCAACTTTAGGGGCATTGTGCATCTTAATAGCCTTCAAGATCCCCAACACCACCTCCTCCTTGATCTCACGTATTCCCCACACTGATCTCATCGTCCCCCATGTCCTTTTCCTTAGTGAATACAGATGAAAGTACTGATTTAGTACTTTGTCTATATCCTCTGACTCTAAGTATAAATTCCTTCCATTATTATTGAGTGGCCAGACCTCTCCACATGGCCCAAAACGTTTGAGTTTTATGTTCAATTGATTGGAGTAGTAAAAAAAAGTTGTGCTCACTGGAGAAAGTTTAACCCAACATTTGTTTTGTATGAGGTATATTTTAGTTCAGATTTCCCATGTTTATTTTGATCAAATTCCTGAATAAATGATTGAAATAGCTGCTGGGCAAAAAACAGGAGAGAATACATGCCAAAGTGGAGTGTTTCTTCAGCTATGGGCTTGGAATTTTGCTACAGGCTATCAGTGTACAACTACTCAACACATTTGTCTGAGTTCTTGTCTCTTCCCGATTTTAGTGATGGTGGCCCACTTAACATACCTGGATAACGTCTATGCTCAAACTAGAGAGAGAGAAAATAAATTCAGACCAACTTCAGCATGACATCATTTCAAAGCCAATGCTATTCCCAGTGGCATATTGTTAGGAACCTTAAAGTTATCAGTGCCTCAGGCACTCCATGCCCAATGGTTTTAATGATACATTCTTGGCTGGTTAGCTTGACCAATACTTGCTTCATATATCCTAAGGAGCACACTTCCTGATCTTAGTATACACTCAACACTGAACTGACAATATGTCACAGATTATTTCCACTTGACTGTAAGTTCACTTTTGTTGTTACAATGTGATAATTCATCTGCTTTTCATTGTTGGATACTTTTTGTTAGTGACATGCAGTTTTAAATCTAGGCATTTAGTGTATCTGTAATTGTTGGGACAGTTTTGCTGAATTACGTGCCTTCTTCGCCTCATTTCGTTTCCTCTTCAATACAATAATTAATCAACAGCATCACCTTTTTTTTTCAAAATAAGCACAACTTTGACTGCCCATAAAGTGAATCCAAGAATGAAAATCAGATGAATTATCATATCGTAACATCAATAGTGATCTTGCAGGGCTCACTTTTTAGCTCTCCATTCCCTGTAGCTACTGCACTGTGTTCTGTACTGTGGTATTTACCTCTTTACATTATATGTTGCATGGTTTGATTGTGCTCATGTATGATATGATTTGACTGCATACCACGCAAGAAAACCTTTTTCACTGTATCTCAATACATGTGACACTAATGAACCATTGTCATTAGATAAGGACAGTCCAACTGCAGAACATCTTACTACTACAGTACTTTTCCCACTTGGTCATATCAATTTACTGTCACTGCCTTCATATGCTATGTAAATTTATTGTAATTTTTAATGGTTTTGTTAATTTTTTATGTGAATAGTATCACTGTTTTTTTTTTACAATACTTATTTGCATGTGGTACTTAATATAGAGAATTCATTAATACATTTCCTGGCTGGTCACCACCTCTGTGAGGCCACTGGAAATTCACCAGCTACAATTTATTTTTATCACATCCCCACATGCATTGCTTAGTATTCAGTGGACTTCCAATAACTATTGGGATGTTTAAGACATTAATGATGCACAGTGACTGCAAGTGCATGTGCCACAGAACTATTAGTTTAATCTAGTCTCCAGTAAGTAGAATCCTAATTGTATAAGATTGCAGTCCTGCTCATTCATATTCGAGATATCTCTCACTTTACTATACAAAGCCAATTTTAGTTGGTGCATATATGCTGGGACCTTAGTATTATCTGATATTTTTATACATTCACAACTTTCAGTCGGTCATGATAAGCAGAAAGTCCCTTGCTATTTGCTGGAATGACACCTAAACGATAAGTGGTGTGTCTGATTACCATGCATTTACTGCTTGCAGGAAGTCTACAGTTGAACTTCTTTTTGCTGACCATTTGTCTCCAAGGGCCAACATTCCAAAGAATAAACATCAATAAACAATGTTATTATTTCACCTTGATTGACGAGGGACTTCTTATTCTTGGACTAGTAGTACACCCCAACACCACATGATCTATTGTGGCTGGCACCTGAAATCTTGACATGTAATTAGCGTTTTCTTTGAGGAAAAAGGTGGGACCGATATTTTAACATTATAAAGCTTTTAAATATGAAAAACAAATTAGAAATTAATTTCTGTGTGACTAACCTCATGTTCATATGATAGGAGCAGAATTAGGCCATTTGGCCATTCAAGTCTACTTCGCCATTCAATCATGGCTGATCTATCTCTCCCTCCCATGCATTCTTCATCTATTCCATTATTCAGGTTTCAGTCAGGCTCTCGCACCGAGCCATTTTGACCCTTTAGATATTCCTCTTTAGACTATATTCCTCTGAAAAGATATACCCTTTAGACCATATTCCTCTGAAAAGATCCAACCTGTCCATTAGGACAAGCCTCAATCTTTCCAGATGGAGTGTCTCTGACATTCCTGTAATCCACATTTTGATTGTGGGGGATGTAGGACCTTTCCAGAATTTTTATATTAATTTTTTCCCAATTATTAAACTATAATCAATAACAATTATTTGATTTGTTGTTATTAATTGATCTTTTTCCAGTATTCCCAGTATTATTAACTTTGAGTCAGGAGTCAGATTCATATTAACAACATTCGAAATTATCCTAAATATTTCTATCCATAATTTTGTAATTTTTACACAATTTGTAAATGAGTGTGTCAAGTTAGCTTCTAAGTGCTGACATTTATCACATATGGCAGATACATTTGAAAAAATGTTATGTAGTTTGGATTTTGAGTAATGTAGTCTATGTAATATTTTAAATTGTCTAGCATTTAATGAACAGTGGTGTATATGTTGTAAACTTTCATCCCATACTTCTGGTCTAATAATTTGGCCTAATTCGTTTTCCCATGATTGTCTATATATTTCTGTCAATGGGACATCATTTTCCAATAGAATATTAAAAATATATGATATCAATTTTTCTGTGTTCGGATGTTTATTTAGACATTCATCTAAAATTTCTGTCTTTCTATTTCTAATTTCCTGTGTGTTTGCTTTGACATAGTCTCTAATTTGTAAGTATCTAAAATAATCTTTTGAATGTTATCCATAAATTTGTTGTAATTCTTGAACTGAAAGGAAAGAATTTTCCCTGTAGAGATCTCCCATCTTATTAATTCCCTTATTTTTCCATTGTAAAAAGCCTTTGTCCACCATTGAGGGTTTAAATGTAACATTATTTACAATGGTAAGAGTTAGTGGTATACATTCCAATTTTAATGTTTTCTTTATTTGTTTCCAGATATGTATTCCACTTTCTATTATAGAGTTTTCGCTATAGGTTTTCTTACCTAGATTAATATTGGCAAATATTATCGAGCTAATTTCAAAATGCGAACAATCTTCTTTTTCCATTTTTAACCAAATTGATTGTTTATCTGTCTCTACTAACCAAAAATTCATATTTTTAATATTAACTGCCCAGTAATAAAACATAAAGTTTGGTAGTGCTAGACCTCCATTTATTTTTGATTTACATAAATGTTTTTTACATTTATGTATAACATTACATAAATGTTTTTTATTTACTCTATGGCTCTTATAATCCCAGATAAAGTTGGTAACTAAAGAGTCCACCTTTCTAAAGACATTTTTAGGAAGATATATCGGAATCAATTGGAAAAGATATAGTAATTGCGGAAAAAAAATCATTTTTATTGCATTAATTTTACCTAGCATTGAGATGGGTAGTGTTTTCCAATATAAAATGGTCTTATTTAATTTATTCAATAAGTGTGGGAAGTTGGATTTAAATAAAGAATCGATTCTTTTTGTTACATAAATTCCAAGATATTTAATTTTTTTGTTTGTTATCTTAAAAGGAAATTGTTGTAATATATGTAAGTTATTTACCATTATTGGCATGAGTTCACTTTTATTCCAATTAATACTATATCCTGAAAAAGATCCAAATTCAGTTACTAATTTTAATAAATTTTGGATACCAATTTCCGGTTTTGTAATATAAAGTAATACATCATCCGCATATAAGGAGATTTGATTTTTAGTATCTCTGGTATCATACCCATATATTTCAGGATGTGATCTCACACGTTGAGCTAATGGTTCTATTGCAAGTGCAAATAGTAGTGGGGATAAAGGGCAACCTTGTCTACAGCCTCGAGATAGATTGAATTTAGTTGATAGCATTTGATTTGTTATTATTCTGGCTGTTGGATTAGTATATAATAATTTGACCCAAGTAATAAACTTCTCTCCCAATTTAAAAGTTTCCATAACCGAAAACAAGTAAGACCATTCCACCTGGTCGAAGGCTTTCTCCGCATCAAACGAAACAACTACTAGATCTTGTATGGGGGTACACAAAAAGCTGGAGAAACTCAGCGGGTGCAGCAGCATCTAAGGAGCGAAGGAGATAGGCGACGTTTCGGGTCGAGACCCTTCTTCAGACTGGTCAGGGATCAGGGAAACGAGAGATATAGATGGTGATGTGGAGAGATAAGGAACAATGAGTGAAAGATATGCAAAAAAGTATCGGTGATAAAGGGAACAAGCCATTGTAAGCTGTTTGTGGTGTGAAAATGAGAAGCTGGTGCGACTTGGGTGGGGGAGGGAGATAGAGATAGAGGGAATGCCAGGGCCCGAGGGCTGAGGGAGAGGTGGGAAGGGGAGGAGACAGCAAGGGTTAACAGAATTGAGAAAATTCAATATTCAAGCCCAAAGGATGCAGACTCCCCAAGCGGAATATGAGGTGCTGTTCCTCCAGCTTGCGGTGTTGCTCACTCTGGCCGTGGAGGAGGCCCAGGACCGAGAGGTCGGATGTGGAATGGGAGGGGGAGTTGAAGTGCTGAGCCACCGGGAGGTCGGGTTGGTTATTGCGGACCGAGCGGAGGTGTTCGGCGAAGCGATCGCCAAGCCTCCGCTTGGTCTCACCGATATAGATCATCTGGCATCTGGAGCAACGGATGCAGTAGATGAGGTTGGAGGAGGTGCAGGTGAACCTCTGTCGGACCTGGAAGGACTGCTTGGGTCCCTGAAAGGAGTGGAGGGGGGAGGTGAAGGGACAAGTGTTGCATTTCTTGCGGTTGCAAGGGAAAGTGCCCGGGGAAGGGGTAGAGTGGGAGGGGAGGGAAGAATGGACAAGGGAGTTGCGGAGGGAGCGGTCTTTGCGGAAGGCAGACAGGGGGGGAGATGGGAAGATGTGGCGGGTGGAGGGGTCACGTTGGAGGTGGCGAAATTGGCGGTTTGCCCTCGCTCCCCATTCCCCCACTCGCAGCCCTCGCTCCCCATTCCCCCACTCGCAGCCCTCGCTCCCCATTCCCCCACTCGCAGCCCTCGCTCCCCATTCCCCCACTCGCAGCCCTCGCTCCCCATTCCCCCACTCGCAAACAGGGCAGAGTCCCCCTGGTCCTCACCTTTCACCCCACCAGCCGGCAAATAATGCCCTCGCTCCCCATTCCCCCACTCGCAAACAGGGCAGAGTCCCCCTGGTCCTCACCTTTCACCCCACCAGCCGGCAAATATGAGTTTCTCCAGCTTTTTGTGTACCCTCGATTCTCCAGCATCTGCAGTTCCTTCTTTAAAACTAGATCTTTATACCTCTTTTCGAATATATAATATTGAATAAACATCTCAGGTTATATGAGGAATATCGTTTTGGTATAAATCCTGTTTGATCGGGTGAATTAATTCATTAATAACTGTACTTAGCCATTGTGCTAATATTTTAGTTAATATCTTTTGATCAGTATTTAAAAGAGCTATAGCTCTAAATGATCCTGGGTCATCCAGATCTTTGTCTATTTTAGGTATAAGTGTTATAATAGATTCATATAAATATATTCATAGAGTGTCTTCAAGCGTGGTGCAATCAGATCATAAAATGTTTTATATAATTCCGAGCCAATACCATCTGGTCCCGGTGTTTTACCATTTTTTAATGATCTGATAGATTCTTCGATTTCTTTTACTGAAATTTCAGCATTTAATGATTCTCTATTTTGTGAATCCAACCCATTCAGATTACATTTTTTTTAAATGCTTCTATTCCTATCCTGTTTTCTGTCATTTTAGCAGAGTATAATTTTTTATAATATTGCAAAAATCTCTCATTAATATCTTTAGGTTGTACAAGGGGTTCGCCATTATGTCATTTAATCCTATGGATTATTTTTTTCTCCCTCCATCTTCCTTAATTGGCGAGCCAATAATTTTTGAGGTTTATCTCCAAATTCAAACTGTAATTGCTTAGTGTATTGATAGAGTTTTATTACTTGATCTGAATATATTTTATTTAATTTATATTTCAGTGCTGCGATTTTATTATGTATTGTTATGGATGGATTAGCTGCGTTCTCTGTATCTAGTTGTTTAATCTCCTTTTCCAGTTCCTGTTGATCCCTCCGATTCTTTTTATTATAAAATGCTTGAGAAGAAATCATAATTCCACGGACATATGCTTTAAAAGTTTCCCATAATAAGGAAGAAGATATTTCCGGTTTATCATTTATTTCAAAGAAAATCTTGATCTGTTCTATAATATATTCCTGAGTTGCTTTGTTTTTTAAAATTTGTGGATTAAATCTCCATTGACCCCGTTTTTCCATTTTACCATTTATTTTAATCTTAAATGTTAAAGATGCATGATCTAAGATTATAATATTTTGGTATTTTGAATTATAAGTGAGTGAGATAAGTTTGGCATCGACCAAAAAATAATCTATTCCTGAGTAAGTTTTATGTACAGGTGAATAAAAGGAATATTCTCGTCCAGTTGGATTTTCTACTCTCCAAACATCTTTAATATTATTAGTTTCTATATATGCATTTAATAAGTCACTGGAATGGGATTTAATTTTCCTTTGTCTTGTGGATCTGTCTAAGTAAGAATCTAATGTACAATTTAAATCTCCTCCAATTATTAAGTTATGTTGTGTTATTTCCAGGATGTTGTTAAATATATTCTTGAAAAACAATGGACTATCAAAGTTTGGTCCATATACATTAACAAAAATCATTTTTTGTGCATTTAATTCTCCTATTACAATAATGTATCTGCCATCATTATCAGTTATAGTTGATGTATGTTTGAATAAAGTGCCTTTACGAAATAATATTGCTACACCTCTTGATTTTGTGTGTAAAAGAAGAATGGTACATTTTATCTATCCATTTAGCTTTCAGCCTATGCTCAGTTTTTTTTTAATGAGTTTCTTGAATGAAAATCACATCAGCTTTAATTGCTTTTAAATGTGCTAATACTTTACCTCTTTTAATTGGTTCATTAATATCTTTAACATTCCAGCTGCAAAACGTATTCCTTCATTCCCCGTAATCATTTTTAAGTCTTGCATCGTTTGTCTATGGGGGTCTGTAATAGAGCCAATGGTTCAGTTCGACAGACCCGACCTTACACCCGAACTCCGAATAGACGAATTTTAAGTCCCTTGAATGTCTCTCACGTGTATTTCTCCTTTGATCCAATATATAACTCCATTCAAACTGAAAATAACAATAATAGTTTATAATAGAAAAGAAAAGAGGATAGATTAAGAAATTAGTATTGTGCACAAAGAAGGAAAAAACTATATCTAGTATTGGTGTAGATGGTGCTAGCCATACTAGCATGGCTAACCATCTACCGACTTCCGTAGTTGATGTTACTAACTTAACCAGCTCCCTAGTTTTTGGAACTATGATTCCATAATGGTATTTTACCGGGGATATTAAATTTAAAATATTCGGGTTATAATAGTCGAAATGTGAGAATATGTATATTTAAAACTTATTTGAAAATCTAATTATAAAAAACATACGAAAAGAAAGGAAAATAAAAAATAAAAATGAAAATTACTAGTACAAAAGAAAGGTTTCCAAAGAGGACAAATGAAGTCAGACTCTATATTTGTCTCTAATCATTCCAATATAAGTAAACATTAGTCATTAGTAATAATGATTAATTCTGATTAGTAAAAATACCACGGTATAATTTTAATATTTATTAGTTATTATATTAGTAGTGTAGTTAGTGTCATAATGATTAACTCTGATTAGTGAAGATACCACGGTATAATTTTAGTATTTATTAGTTATTTGTATTAGTGGTGTAGTTATACTAATTATTAATATCCATGGGAGGGTTTCCGATCCACATCTTTCTCCAGCTTCCATCCAGTACTATCCAGTTCCATCCAGTCCTGCAAAGTCAGTGTATTCAATGATGCGGCCTTCTTAATCTTCCAGGCAAAGTCCAGCGCTTCCACAGGGTTGGAGAAGAAATGTTCCTTCTTGTTGTAAGTGACTCTTAGAGTAGCTGGGTAGTTCAGGCCATATTTCAAGTTTTCCACCCCCCTCATTAAACGCTTTTCGTTTCCTGGAGACCTCTGCTGGATAATCTCGATAGATGCTGATCTTGTGTCCTTCAAATGTAAGGTTTTGTTTCTTGATGTTTTTTGCATTATCTCCTCCAAGACGTGGTCGTATTGTACTTTTATTATCATTTGTCTTGGGGGAGCATTTGGTCTTGTCTGACGTCTCATCACTCTGTGTGCTCGGGCTAGCAAAGGCTTTTGTTCCAGAGATAAAACATTTTGCAGTAAATTCGCAGTAAATTCTCGGGGATCTTTATCTTTCTCTCCCGCTTCAGGAATACCCGCAATTCTTAGGTTTTGTCTTCTCTGGCGACCTTCCAGTTCAGTACATTTCTCGGTTATTTTGGTCAATAAATCCGTTAGACGTCCATTTTCTGTGATAAGCTTTGCTGTAGTCTGAGCACTTGTTTCGGCTAGTTCTTCGAGGTTTTTTATGCCAGCCGTCTGTTGGTCCAGTGCCTTCTCCACAGGATTCAGCCTTTCTTCAAAATCAGTTTTCACATTTTTAATCTTATCATTCGTCTCCTTTGACATTTCAATCATAATTTCTGCGATTTCATCAAATCATCGGATATTTTCTTAGTCTTCGTATTAATGTTGGTATTAATTTCAAGTTTCAAATCTTTCATTTCAGCATTCATCTGGTTTATTTCTTCCTTTAAACCAGCAATTTCACGTGCAATAAAAGTTTTAAGTTCTTCACTTTCCGATTTTTTCGTCGTTTTTTTCATCACATTTTCTTGGGATAACATCCTATCTGAGTCCGTGGCTTCAGTCAGGCCTTCCCCCGGTTTCTGCCTGGACGTCACTCACAGCAATCGGTGCAGAGACAGCAGGCAGCAGGCAGCAGGCAGCAGGTAGGTCCCCGATTTTTCGTTAATCCCCGATTGTTTTCCGTTTTTTACGAGGAGCCGGCTGGCGTTAACCTCTAGCCCTCCATAGCACCACCGGAAGTCTAGTAAACCAGTTCTAACTAAAATGAATGTTTTTGCAACAAGACTCCAAATAGAATTAAAAGTCTGCAAAGTTTTTAAAGCAGATTTTGTAAAGATTTCTCAAAATAGAATCCAACATTACCTGTAACATATCATCAGTTTTACTTTAAAAAATAATTGAAAATAAGCTGAACACTTTTAGCATTTTGGGATGGGATGTGTATTTTCTTTTGGAAAATCTTCATTGACAATGGGTAATATTTGGTGAAAGATTTGGCTTTATGAGATTATGTTCATAGAATACAGGCTCATTGTCTTGTCTATCTTCTCTGGGCCCAAACTTGCGCTGCTTTGTTAAAGTGCATTGTAATATGTAGCACATTGTGAGTTAGATGAATGACCTTGCCTTCATTGTTATAGTCCATTCATAGAGACTGGAAAATTTATTGGTAACGTTGAATCCTTCAAAAACAAGTTTGTGCTATTCAATAGAAGAGCTAAACTCTGAAGTAAATTAACCTGTAATTATGAAGATCAACACAGAATCGCCTAGAAGAAAATGTAATGCATGCAGCCTGGTAGAGTTGGTAGAGCTGCTGATTCAATCATCATGTCATGTGCAGTCTGTGTGGAATTTGTATGTTCTCCATATTGCCTTGTAGGATTCTTCAAGTTTCCTCCCACTACTCAAAGACATGCAGGTTTGTAGGTTAGTTGGCCTCTGTAAATTGCCCTTAATGTGCAGGGAAAGGATGAGAAATTGAGATAACATGGAACTAGCATAACAGAGATCTAGCATTGGTTATGTATGACTGAATGACTAGTGTGAATGGGTTATTGATAGGCAGTGTGGACTCAGTGGGCCAAGGGGGCCTATTTCCCTGCTGTATCTCTGAACTAAACTAAACCAAGGACACAACACAAATGCTAAGACATGATTTCACTATTGCTTAAAAAATATAATTCACATCCTTTATTTTTGAGATGTCTATTGAGTGGTTCGAGTTGGTCTATCTCCTGTAAAATGCAACGTGAGAAACACAGGACAGTGACAGTGACATCCCTGAGATGCCATAAAGCAAATGTCATTCTCAAAGTCTCTATAATTCTCATGAAAAGAAGTACATAATCAATGTGCCAAACATATGACAAAAATGAAATAGAATTTCCATCTCTGATTATCTAAAATGCAGATTTCTATTCCTATTATTTTGAGGCTGGTATAAAACATGTTTTGACAATTAATAATTTGGATGTTCTTCACTTCAAGGTTCCACTTATTTTAGAGCATTCAAGATTGATTTGAGGTCAGGCTTAAATTATTAAATGCTTTTCTTCTGTATATCTCCCAGAAGATACTTCAATCAAATGTATATTTTAATATTATTGTTAATAGAATAAACTGCAATCAATAAAAATGTATTTCTTGACATTTTTATTAAATGCACGTTATGCTGTCACATATTATTATTTTTGTTTGTGATGTACACTGATCATTTATATGCTGTTATGCTTATTAAATATTGGATTTCTGTTTGTGTCATTGGGATTTCTCAAGAGATTGAACAAATACAGGATAAGGTTCATCAATCTGTTGTACAAGATGTTGATGAGGCCACATTTAGAGTATTGTGTTCACTTTTGATCACCCTGTTATGGGAAAGATGTTGTTAAGCTTGTAAGGGTGCAGAGAACATTTACAAGGATGTTGGCCGGAGTCGAGGGCCTGAGCTATAGGGAGAGGTTGACCAGGATAGGACTTGTTGGAGTGCAGGAGACTGAAGGTTGATCTTATAGACAATGGACAATAGACAATAGACAATAGGTGCAGGAGTAGGCCATTTGGCCCTTCGAGCCAGTGATCAATGTGATCATGGCTGATCATCTACAATCAGTACCCCGTTCCTGCCTTTTCCCCATATCCCCCGACTCTTTAAGAGCCCTATCTAGCTCTCTCTTAAAAGTATCCATAGAACCGGCCTCCACCGCCCTCTGAGGCAGAGAATTCCACAGACTCACAACTCTGTGTGAAAAAGTGTTTCCTCATCTCCGTTCTAAATGGCTTACCCCTTATTCTCAAACTTATTCTTACCCTATCTATTCCTCCCATGGTGTATAAGATCAAAGGAGGAATAGATAGGGTAAATGCACAGATTATTTTACCCATAGTAGGGGAATCAGAGTAGGGGAATCACCAAGGACAGTAGGTATATGGAACAAGCTGCCAGAGGAGGTAGTTGAACTGAAGGCCTGCATAAACTAGTAGTGGAGAGGATGTTTCCACTAGTGGGAGAATTCACAGACTCAGCATTAAAGGAAGTTCCTTTAGGAAGGAGATGATGAGGATTTTTTTTAGTCAGAGGGTAGTGAATATGTGGAAATCATTGCCACAGAAGGCTGTGGAGTCCAAGTCAAGGGATATTTTTAAGGCAGAGATAGATAGAATCTTGATTAGTATGACTGTCAAGGGTTATGAGAAGAAGGCAGGAGAATGGGGGTAGGAGGGAGAGATAGATCAGCAATGATTGAATAGTGGACTGGATTTGATGGGCCGAATGGCCTAATTCTACACCTTATGTTATTACATTATATTCTTATGTTAAGATATTTTTAAAAATGTAGTATGACATTGGAGGCACAGGTACTGCAGATGCAGGAATCCTGAGCAAAACACAAAATGCTGGAGGAACTCAGTGGGTCAGGCAGCTTCTGCGGAGCGAATGAACATGTGATGTTATGGATCTGGAGAAAGTTCGCAGCCCAAAACGTTGCCTGTCCATTCCCTCTACTGATCCTGCCGGACCTATTGAGTTCCTCTACCATTTTGTGTTTTGTCAAGTGCCACATTAGGTTTTGTGATGGCATGACGATCAGTACTGTATGCCCATAAGAAATAGACACTAAATAGCACTATCATTGAAAAAGCCAATGTGACTAGTTTACTTGAAAATAGCATCATCTTAAATGCTCATAAATTGAATACAATTACACAACAAATATTCGCAAAGTCATTCAAGCTTTAGACATTTCACTTTCTTTTTTGATTCATCATGCTTCACTATAGTTACCTTCTCTATAAATTGTCTGGCTCTCCCATTCTAATTCTCAGTTATTTTACACCATTATTTCCAGGCCACATTTCCTGCATCATAACTGTGATCATGATTGAACGTTGTTTCCAACATAGTTTCCAATGTCATGAACAAAATGCAAAGATGATTATGAATGCAATGTTAACATTTGGTTTATTTCCAAAAGATTCCTGTTTTGGAGTGGGAAAGATTGAATTTGATAGTGTTACATTTTACAGTGATATCCAATTACATCAAAATGCAATAACGATGATAGATAATACTGTGCTGTTCTCCCTGATTTCCTGAACGGGTGCTGCTATTAGCAATATTTTATCTCTTTACAATGAGTGTAGCATATGGGCTGATCCACAAGTGTTGAATGACAAATCGACATCGACAAGTGGATGATGCAAAGCTGGGTGGCAGTGCGAGCTGCGAGGAGGATGCTATGAGGCTGCAGGGTGACTTGGACAGGTTGAGTGGGTAGGCAGGTGATGGCAGATGCAGAATAATGTGTATAAATGTGAGGTTATCCACTTTGGTAGCAAGAACAAGAAGGCAGAATATTATCTGAATGCTGTCAGATTAGGATAAGGGGAGGTGCAACGATACTTGGGTGTCCTTGTACATCAGTCACTGAAAACAACCATGCAGGTGCAGCAGACAGTGAAAAAAGCAAATGGCATGTTGGCCTTCAAAGCGAGAGGATTTGAGTATCGGAGCAAGGAGGTCCTACTGCAGTTGTACAGGGCCCTGGTGAGACCACATCTGGAGTATTGTGTGCAGTTTTGGTCTCCTAATTTGTGGAAGGACATTCTTGCTATTGAGTAAGTGCAGCATAGGTTCATCAGGTTAATTTCTGGGATGGCGGGACTGACATATGATGAAAGAATGGATCAAATGGGCTTATATTCACTGGAATTTAGAAGGATGAGAGGGTACCATAGAAACATATAAAATTCTGAAAGGATTGGATAGCTAGATGCAGGAAAAATGTTCCCCATGTTGGGGGAGTCCAGAACCAGGGGTCACATTAAAGAATAAGGGGTAGGCCATTTAGGACTGAGATGAGGAAAAATATTTTCACCCAGAGAGTTGTGAATCTGTGGAATTATCTGCCACAGAAGGCAGTGGAGGCTAATTCACTGGATGTATTCAAGGGAAACAGTTAATTATAGCTATTAGGGCTTACGGAATCAAGGGATATGGGAAGAAAGCAGGAACAGCGTACTGAATCTGGATGATCAGCCATGATCATATTGAATGGCGTTGCTGGCTCAAAGGGCCAAATGGCCTACACCTGCACCTATTTTCTATGTTTCTTTATGTCTATGAATGTCTTGATTCACTTTCATTTGCAATCCCCGCAAATCAGAACAGTTCAATTTGCCAATGTGTTGGTATATTCACAGGCTAGAGAATGGTGAGCAATTTCTAATTTAACCACCAGTTAATAAAGCTATAGAGGTTTCCTCAAAGCATTCCTCAAAGCATGATACCTTCTAAATATGCAGTTGACTAAAGTCTAAAGACATAATTCTCTAAATGAGTGCCGGGCTGACTAAATAACAATAAATCAGAGCAGGATTGTTTGGGTTGCAGCAAAAATAGTAAGATTAAACGAGAACTCACCTGTTCGAAGTTTGATCGTTATTTTACGAGGAGTTACGATGAGGGATTACGTGAAGAAGAGCCCGCCTCACGCTGGTAACGGCATACTTCAAAGCAACGGCATGAAAAACACAGAACACCAAAGCCGGAGTAACATAGTAAGGCTCATAAAAAAACTTAGAACCACCATTTGATCATTTATTTTACGAGGGTGGGAGTGGAGGGCACGTAATCCCTCATCGTAACTCCTCGTAAAATAACGATCAAACTTCGAACAGGTGAGTTCTCGTTTAATCTTACTATTTTACTTCGGAGTCACGTGAGTGACTACGTGAAGAGTTTTAAAGCTTTCTGTGTTTTTTATGTCGTAGAATTAATCCGTACGACAGTCCGGCTAAGTAAACACATACATGAGAAAGCACACAAATGTTAGATCTTTTCACAATTAAGTTTTTTTAATGGCTGAAAGACCATATAATACCCTCCTTATATTTGAGGGAAAAAATGATTACAAGTGACAAAAGATATCAGTGACTACACAACTGATTATAGCAATTAATAGCAAACAAAGCAGGTGATTATAGTGCTCCCAACACCGCGTGTCCAAAGCTTGTCATAGTGTGAACAGGTTTGTTGTAGAACTTTGAAAAAGTTTCTTCTTTACTCCACCCTGCGATTTTTAAAAATATGCTCGAGAGGTACGTCCCGCCCCTTCGCCGCGGACGTAGCTGCCGCCCTGGTGGAGTGAGATTTGAAGACATCAGTGTCTACTCCCGCTAAAACCAACACCTGTTTCAACCATTTTGAGATAGTTTGAACTGAAGCTTTTGTGTGTGGCTTTTTGTGCGTAAGCAGCAATGTCTTTTCGTTTCCTCGAAAAGTGTCCGTCACTTTAATACATTGGTTCAAATGTCTAACCACACACAAAGCAAGCTCAATATGAAAAGCTTGAAAGGTTACCTTTGTTCCAGATCTCCCTGGTCTACTTTGTTTGATCAGATCGTAAACATAGAATACAACGTTATCTGTAGTCACATGCATACAGTCTAAACGCAACATTTGTAAAGTTTGCACTCTTTGGGCTGAGACCAGTGACATTAACATGACCAATTTCAATGTTAACCTATCCAATGACAACCCTTCAATTGGCGTCCATTCTCTAAGTAGAGCAAGTACTATGCTCACATCCCAAATCTCTGTATATCTAGGTTTTGGCGGATTCATGTGAAAAAATTCCTTTCATGAATCGTGATATTAATGGATGCGACCCAATTGATTTCTCCCCAGTCATAAGTCCTAAATAGGACGACAAGACACTGCGTGCAGTGTTAATGGCACTGTAACTTAAATGTTGGCCAAAGCGCAAATTGGCAAGGAATTCCAAAACATGAGTAACATTCACATAATCATCAGAAATATTTTGACTGTGTGCAAAATTCTTCCTATTTCTTAATATGTGTCATATATTGTTTCTGTGTGCTATCTCGCCATGATGTGCCAATAACTGTCAAGTTTGGTCCGACAATCCCAGTTCCTGTAGTGGTCTGGTCAAAACCTGCAGATTAACAATTTCATATATGCATATAATGGGTAATCTTCATTTGTTACTGGATTAGTCAAGATATCACTACAGTTAAGAATCTGCATATACGGTTCTTTAATCATATTCAGCATAACTGGGAACCAAGGTTGAGTTGGCCAATTTGGCACTACCAACAATCCGGAAGCTGAATCTTGCTCTATTTTCTTCAAGCATCTCTGGATCAGAGCAAATGGTGGAAAAGCATAAAAGAACATTTTTCCCCAGTGTAATAAAAATGCATCTACTGCAACTGCGTCCGGATCGTGTTCCCAAGACACATAATGAGGCAAGTGATGATTAAGCCTGGATGCAAACAAATCAATTTCTGGCAACCCAAATCGTCGAACAATATTCTTAAATATTGGTGGCTTAAACATCCATTTCGTATTATCTTTAAAAATCCTGGACCTTTCATCTGCTACCACATTGTCTTTACCTGGAGTATAGCTTACTGCAATCCATATCTGCCGACCAATACACCATTGCCATATCTCATTGACCAGACAATCACATGATACTGATCCAACTCTCCCATGTGATTAATGTAAACCACAGCTGTTTTATTGTGTAATTGTATTAACACATGCAGACCTTGTTTAGCACAACAATATGCTTTAAGCCCATAAAAGGCCCCCAATAACTCCCAATAGTTAATACCATACTCTTGGAGAAACACTTGTTCTTCAGTTTTCCATCTACCTCCACAACTGGAGGATAAATCTGTGGCCCCCATCCGAGAGCACTAGCATCTGTATGTAAACCATTTCAGGCTGTTTAATCATAATATTTATTAGCAGCTTGTGGGACATTTTCCTTTTTTAACCCACCATTGTAAATTCCAATACAGCTTCTTTTGTTAATTACATAGGCCTGTCTTCTCTTTGAGAGCTTGTATCTTGTACCTTCGAAGATATCAATAAATGTAATGAACCAAATTCTACTGCAGGAAATGCTGCTAGCAGTTCACCAATGGTTGTCACCATTTCTCGGATGGAAGGATAAGGTTTTGAATGAGATAATGACAAGTTACCAAAATATCATCGACTTTATCTGTTGGTAAAGGTATTAACATAGTCACTGAGTTAATTACAAACCCCAAAAGTAAATTGTTTGTGCTGGCTGCAGCTGGGGCTTAATTAGATGAATTAAGAACCTTAGCTTCCACAAAGCTTTAGTAACTGAAACTGAGTCCTCAGCTGACTCCTGATAATCACTAATGACCAGAATGTCATTGAGATAAGCCATAATGATGTGCATTTTGTGCTCTAATTGGGCTAAACTGGTTTCAACAGTTTCGTAAAGAGTAAAAAGCTGAACTCAGTCCATTTGGCAAAGCTTAACTGCCATAATTGTCACAACCAATTAAAATTTAAGTACCACCGAGACCTGATGCATAGGTACAGAATAATAGGCGTCTTTTCATCAATCTTAGCCATATAACAACCTGCTGAATTAAATATTTTGCAGTATTCAATGTCTCCATTTGAACATGTTTGTATTCTACAAACTTATTTAGACCTGTAAGGTCCAGAATACTTCTGCAACCATCATCTGTAATGCCTTCTAACATTAAAGACAAATTTATGCTCGTGTTCAAAATCTTTTCCATTACCTCTTTTCCAGATAATTAGGCAATGTGAACATAAATCTCTGCTTTTTCAATTGCAGAAAACACGAAAACATAAGCAGGTTTTATTCTGTACAGGAGGATTAACCTCTTTTTTTAAAAGTAATAGTAGTTAATGAAACTGCTCGTAATATACTGATCAAAAATAATAGTAAGCCAGTCTTAATAAACTTTTTGTAATCTCCCTCTAACTGGAGATTAATCCGCAGTTTCTTTAAGCAGGGAACAAGTCTTTAATTCCTCTGCATATGAGCGTGGTGTTCTCCTTATCCCTGAATTCGGGTAAGTATTTGGTTGTGCAATACAATAAAACTTCCTTGACATATTTCTGCCTCTATTTCCAATATCAAATCCCCTTCTGGGCGAAAATACCTTTTCGTCCAAAGACGAAGGTTTCATGCAGCTAAAAATTTAGCTTTTCATCCAATTTCAATAAGTTAGGCAGATTACTCCAAACAGATAACCAAGAGCTTAAACACCACTTGCTCGACACAGGTATGCAACCTTGGGTGAAAAATGGCCCAAATAGCCATTTATATTATATAAAATTTCATAGAAAGAATTGCACAATAGCGTCTTTATTTTATGTTTTCCTTTCATCTGCCCAAAAGCCATAACAGCAGCAGAATAATTTGTGAGGATTTTTTAAACCTCACTATTTGACGCTCTCATATTTGGAGTCATGGATGCCCATATTAACGGATAAACCGTAGGCTCTTCCAATGAGGCACAATTTCCTGTGCTGTGCAATTTTAATATTTCAATCATCACAGAATCATGAAGTTGGTGAGATACCATATATATATGTTGGCAGCTAGGATTTCTTCCATAGCCTCACCACTTCCTTCATATATAGCAAAACCTTTTGCTATTCCATGCATCTTTGGCCTCTTTTCATATTTTTTCATTTTATTTTTATTTTTATTTTGTGGTGTGCTTTCAAAATGCAAATCACCATCAACAGGGTCTGCCTTCTGCAGCCCTAAATCAATTGGGATTTCATCCCATGAGACTTCTTCCGGCCCAAATCCTGGGTCCGGAGTTCCAACTTCCAATTAGGCCCATGGCCATATTTAAAATAATTAAACCCCTCAGGGCTAATCTTAGGAACCTTCAGGGTACTTTGACCCTAGTCTCATAATTATTTGGAGAACTTTCTCCATATGCTCCATAATCAGTTCCACATAGTTTACTTATCTGGAGGATTTTTCAATGTCAGAGTCATCAGAACCACGGGCCTCTCAGATTTTTTATTTTATTTTATTTTCCATTTTTCATATTCGGGAGCATTTCTCTCCGTGGTTATCATTTTGTAAACTAATTCGCTAACGGGTATATCTGCGGCCACCGGTAATCGGAACCGGCTCCGCACTAGCTTTCCCGTATATTTATTTTTCACCCCAGGAAGCATTTTGACCCGCGAATATAAGTTTTACTTCATCATCTGTGCTTATCCAGCACTAATATGACTCTGACCTGATTTAATATATTTCCTATACTGCTGGACCTACCCAGCGCCCCGCTAAGAAATCCCAACTTTACTGTTCTTACCTGCGGGCCGTTCCGACCGCTGCGAGGAGCTGCTCCTTACTGCAGCTCCACCTTCCGCCGTCAGCGTCGACGTCATGCCGTTACCAGCGTGAGGCGGGCTCTTCTTCACGTAGTCACTCACGTGACTCCGAAGTAAAATTGCTTTTTGATCATATTGGTTCCAAAATGATCTATGATTTCAGCCAGGATCTTCCGCTCATCAACAGACAATTTATTGATGAGAAGGAAGAAATTGCATGTTCTACAAAAATAACATTCACTTTAATGTGAAAATATATTATTGCATATATTGACAGCTGTCTGGAACACATTAAAAGGGACTGAATTATATAACCGTATTTAATGTTTGTGTCGAGGTAATTTGTGCCTCAATTCATTGGACAAAAGGTTTTAATTTTTTTTAATGTATCAACATTTTTCACTCATTTAATTTAACAAGTTTCCGATGCCTTTTATTTAACACAAGTTCACTACATATTAACAGTGTACAGTTAAATGGAAATCATTGCCTTGACTTGGAAATATATTGCTGTTCATATTTTGTGCTGGGTCTAACCTTGGATACACCTGAACAGTGGTGTGTGAGAAGCTTCAGCAGAAAGGTTGCAGGAGTTCAATATGGCAGCCCACAACCATCTTCTCAAGGACAATTGGGAATAAACAATGAATCCAAATGTTGCCAACACCAAAAGTTTGTACCTCACTGACATTTGTTCGTGTAAATGTAATAGGATTAGTCAGGGTACATATTAAGTCTCTTAAACACCACAATTAATTAATTAAGTGTTTTATCTCATATAGAATACATATTTAGGGGCAACAAGGTGGGTATTAGATCTCCGAGTCATTCTTATGAAGCTTCCCATGTAGGGTGCAGAGAATATTTGTGCCTTCGGAGACAAATTGTTAAGATTTATTTTATTGCCTAAATACAGTAAAGTTTTAATGAATTACATTTTTCTACCTAGTATAATGAGATTGACATATGTTTAAATCATACAAAGCAACATTGTATGAGTAGATCTACTAAAACAAATGTGTATCATACAGATATGCATTGCTTGGGAACCTTTATGCAAAATTTTTGTATTCACGACGTTTGTGCCTCGATAATGTTTCTAATTCTACAATTTCTGCTCCATAACAAAAATATATAATTCCCTTAATAAGGTTAAAAAGCAACCATATTGAATGGTACATTAAAAACAAGAGGGAAGCTTGGGAGAAGGAAGGACTACGCAAGGATAAAGGAGAGAATTTATTGCTTGGAGTCAGAGCATGAGGTAGTAAACAAGTACTTTGCATCTGTATTCACTAAGGAGAAGGACATGGATGACAGCAAGATTAGAGTTGCTATACAAATAGTCTAAGGCAGTTTGAGATCAAGAAGGAATAGGGTAGTTGTTGGAAAAGATTCTTTCAAATAGCAAATAGACTAATTAGAGACAATCAGCATGGCTTTGTTCACAACACTCATGTCGTACAAACTTGATTGAGTTTTTTTGAGGAGGTGATTAAGATGATTGATGAGGGTCCGGTGGTGGATGTTGCCTAAATAGATTTTAGTAATGCATTTTGATAAAGTCATTCGTGGTGGGCTGATTTGGAAGATAAGGATGCATGGAATCCACAGTGACTTGATACAATGGATTCAGAACTGGCTTACCCATCATAAGACAGAAGGTATTCATGAAAAGGGAGTCTGGAGGTCTGTGACCATTGGTGTTCTGTGGGGATCTGTGTTGGCACCTCTGTTGTTTATGGCATGTTTAAATGGCTTGGATGTAAATGGGTTGGTTAGTAAATTTGCAAACAACTCCAAAATTGGTGGAGATGTGGAGAGTGAAGAAGGCTGTCAAAGAATACCTCGGGAGATAGATTACTTGGGGATATGGGGGGAGAAATGGCATTTAATCTGAGTAAGTGTGATGTGTTGCATTTTGGAAAGTCGAATGTAATGAAAAAGTTAAATGTTAGTGGCAAGACATTCAATAGTATTAGTATACAGAGAGATTTTGGGGTCCAAGTCCATAGCTCCCTTAAAATGGCAACACAAGGAGATAGAATAGTAAAGAAGACATTTTGTATACTTGCCTTCATTGGTCGAAGCAATAAGTATAAATGTCAGGAAGTTATGTGGCAGCTTTATAAAACTTTGGTTAGGCTATGTTTGGAGTATACACAAAAAGCTGGAGAAACTCAGCGGGTGCAGCAGCATCTAAGGAGCGAAGGAGATAGGCGACGTTTCGGTCGAGACCCTTCTTCAGACTGGTCAGGGATCAGGGAAACGAGAGATATAGACGGTGATGTGGAGAGATAAGGAACAATGAGTGAAAGATATGCAAAAAAGTATCGGTGATAAAGGGAACAAGCCATTGTGAGCTGTTTGTGGTGTGAAAATGAGAAGCTGGTGCGACTTGGGTGGGGGAGGGAGATAGAGATAGAGGGAATGCCAGGGCCCGAGGGCTGAGGGAGAGGTGGGAAGGGGAGGAGACAGCAAGGTTAACAGAATTGAGAAAATTCAATATTCAAGCCCAAAGGATGCAGACTCCCCAAGCGGAATATGAGGTGCTGTTCCTCCAGCTTGCGGTGTTGCTCACTCTGGCCGTGGAGGAGGCCCAGGACCGAGAGGTCGGATGTGGAATGGGAGGGGGAGTTGAAGTGCTGAGCCACCGGGAGGTCGGGTTGGTTATTGCGGACCGAGCGGAGGTGTTCGGCGAAGCGATCGCCAAGCCTCCGCTTGGTCTCACCGATATAGATCATCTGGCATCTGGAGCAACGGATGCAGTAGATGAGGTTGGAGGAGGTGCAGGTGAACCTCTGTCGGACCTGGAAGGACTGCTTGGGTCCCTGAAAGGAGTGGAGGGGGGAGGTGAAGGGACAAGTGTTGCATTTCTTGCGGTTACAAGGGAAAGTGCCCGGGGAAGGGGTAGAGTGGGAGGGGAGGGGAAGAATTGACAAGGGAGTTGCGGAGGGAGCGGTCTTTGCGGAAGGCAGACAGGGGAGGAGATGGGAAGATGTGGCGGGTGGAGGGGTCACGTTGGAGGTGGCGAAACTGGCGGAGGACTATATGTTGTATTTGCCGGCTGGTGGGGTGAAAGGTGAGGACCAGGGGGACTCTGCCCTGTTTGCGAGTGGGGGAATGGGGAGCGAGGGCAGTGTTGCGGGTATGGAGGAGACCCTGGTGCGAGCCTCATCAATAGTGGGGGAGGGGAATCCCCGTTCTCTGAAGAATGAGGCCATTTGTGATGACCTGGTGTGGAACACCTCATCCTGGGAGCAGATGCGGCGTAGACGGAGGAATTGGGAATAGGGGATGGAGTCTTTACAGGAAGCAGGGTGGGAGGAGGAGTAGTCCAGGTAGCTGTGGGAGTCAGTAGGTTTGTAGTGGATGTCGGTCAGGAGTGTATCACCTGCAATAGAGATGGTGAGGTCAAGGAATGGTAGGGAAGTGTCGGAAATGGTCCAAGTGTATTTGAGTATGTTTGGAGTATTATGTGTGGTTCTGGTCGCCCATTACAGGAAGGATGTGGAAGCTTCCACATCCTTCCTGTAATTCAGGAGTGTTTAATTGTCACACGCATCAATGTTAAAACAAGAAATCCGAGCTTCTAGTAGCATAACAGGCTTGTGAATGCAATACACACAGATTATATATACTAAACAAATAATTAAATAATTCAGGGGTCAGTAGGGATGCTACTTTTCTTCAAGAAAGCCAAGAGCATATCCTTGGATCTCTTTATCTCTCTGCCTGGAAATCTCATCCCATGAAAGCAATCAGAATATAATGTTTGTTTTTGGATGTCTGTAGAGACAGGCCTCTCAGCAACACATGAGGCTGAATGAAATTCATACTAATTCATATTCAATAGGGTAACAATACAACCTTGTTACAAAATGATTATCCTGCCTTTTGTTGTGTGGTATAAATTATACAATTAGAAAATATTAATGATTTAATGTGAATCCAAGTTTAATGTTGAAAGCATGTTCTAAAGGACATGAGGAGTTACAAGGATTACTGCAGCAGCTTGCCGAATCACATGCAGTTCTACCAGAGGCTTCCTCGTGCACAGATTTGTCTCACCTTAAAGACATAGATATCAGGAATGTGAATTATGTGGTCAGCCAATGTAGCCAACTGAAAGTAACTTAGATCTGGAAGAACGTTCTCATGTAAGTGAAATGGAGTTTATGAACGGTGGCAAAGTGGTGCTGCGATAGAGTTGCTGCCCAACAGCACCAGAGACCCGGGTTCGATCCTAAATACGGGTGCAGTTTGTCTGTTCTTCCTGTGACTTGCATAGATTTTCTCCAGGTGCTCCAGTTTCCTCCCACACTCCAAAGACATACAGGTTAGTACTCATTGGCTTGCTAAATGAGTCTACTAACCTGTATTGTAAATTGACATTGACATTGTAAATTGTCCCTCGTGTGTGTAGGATAGTGTTAGTGCATGGTGATTGTTGGTCAGCACGGACTCAGTTGGTCAGTGGGCTGAAAGGCCTGTTTCCAGACTGTATCTCGAAAGAAAACTAAACTAAATATTGATTTCACAACTGTTGTGGTCTAACACAATCGAGGCATTTTCAAGGAGTGATGCTGCTAACTGAGTTATAATATTACCGAACATACTAAGGTCAATCTTACTGAAAATGAATTAAACATGAAGATCTACAAATCAGCCCTATTTTAAAAGTTTGCCAACAGGGCAACCTCATAATATAAGAGTTAAGAATAAAAAATCAAGAGCATTTAATTGCCATAATGGCCCTGTCCCATGGTGCGAGTTGACCCATGAGGTACCCCGAGTGAAAGACTCGTGGTTGTGTACGAGACTTCAAGTTTATAATCAAGTGTTTAACCGAGTTCCCACTGGTATGTCATTCCTGCGATGTTCCAACTTCCTCTCCCGAGTTACCAAGTCCTCTCCCGTTACTCGTGAATGAAGGTATGTTTTAATAAAGCAACAATGTTAAAGAAGACATCTCCATCCTGTGGCTTTGAGTTATTTCAGCGCGGCCGCATCTATTGATAAGACCTACAAAGGGAAAATGCGCACCCTCCAGTAACCAATAACGTGGTAAGTGCATTTCTTGGTGCTTTATGTTTTTAAATACTGTATTTCCCGGGGTGGGGAGAGAGCTCAGTTCACAGTGTTTGGGGAGTCTGGCATTGTGAAGGAGGGGATTGGGGTCAGTAACCCACTTGCCACGCTCCGGTCTGAGTGCAGGTAGATGGTACTAGTTGACAGTAACTCATCGGGACAGGCAGCATCTCTGGAGAGAAGGAATGGGTGACAGTTCGGGTTCCAGACCCTTCTTTAGTGTTTTTGTTCTGATGTAGAGCTGCACGGGAACACCAATGTGTTGCGTGTCACTAGAATATGGACGACGAAGCAGCCTGTCCCGCTGAGTGACTCCAGCATTTTGCGTCTATCTTCGGTTTAAAGCAGCATCTGCAGCTGCTTCCTACAGCCTGACACCAGGTTGGCCCGAGAATGGTGCCCTATCTATTGTGTATCAGATTAGAAACCCGACGTTCATACTATATTGTGCAGGAAGGGAACTGCAGATGCTAGTTTACACCGAAGATAGACACAAAAAGCTGGAGTAACACAACGGCTCAGGCAGCATCTCTGGAGAAAAGAAATACGTGAGGTTTTGGGTTGGTTCTTCAGACACTATACCATCTTAACCCTTTCATGTGTGTAGTTCACTATAAGTAGAATTTCGATTCAAATTTTTTAAAGAGCAAATCTCTCTCCCGAGCACAACAGCCAGGCATTATCTCATGACTGCCTCCCATTGGGATCGGGATACCTTCCAGGCTGGGCATCATCATTACCGTGGCTCAGCCATGGGTTTTTGATGCTCTTCCCCTCGTTGCAAGGCTGCACCCTGGAACCGAACGAAACTCCGGGCGAGTTGGACAGGTGTGTTTCTAGGTCACTGGGAGAACGTGCAAACTCCGTACGGACAGCACCAGTCGCCAGGATTGAACTCGGGTCTCTGGTTCTGTGAGGCAGCAACTCTACTGCTGCGCCGCCAATGTGACATTCCAATTTTTTGAATGAAGTTAGCCGCTTCACCGAGGAGCGGGTGCAGTAGAACGAGAATGAACGGATTTGCCAGAGGTGACATTGCAGCCGAGGTCTGGGGAAGACAGAAAGGGGAACATTGAGGACACGGAAGTTTAGTGGGTTATTGGTTATTTTTGGGGAAGGAAGTCCAGATGCTAGTTTAAAGATAGACGAAATGCTGGAGTAACTCAGCGGGACAGGCTAGCATCTCTGGGTAGTAGTCTAAGGAAGGGTCTCGACCCGATACATCATCATTCCTTCTCTCCGGAGATGCTGCCTGTCCCGCTGAGTTACTCCAGCATTGTGTGTGTGTGAGAGTTACTCCAGCATTGTTCGTGTGTGTGTGTGTGTGTGTGTGTGTGAGTTACTCCAGCATTGTGTGTATGTGTGTGTGTGAGTTACCTTAGTATTGTGTGTGTGTATGTGTGTGTGAGTTTCCTTAGCATTGTGTGTGTGTGAGTTACTCCAACATTGTGTGTATGAGTGTGTGTGTGAGTTGCTCCAGCATTGTTCGTGTGTGTGTGTGTGTGAGAGTTACTCCAGCATTGTGTGTGTGTGTGTGTGTGTGTGTGTGTGTGTGTGTGTGTGTGTGTGTGTGTGTGTGTGTGTGTGTGTGAGAGTTACCCAGCATTGTGTGTGTCACCCCAGCATTGTGTGTGTGTGCGAGTTACTCCAGCATTGTGTGTGTGTGCGAGTTACTCCAGCATTGTGTGTGTGCGTGTGCGAGTTACCCCAGCATTGTGTGTGTCACCCCAGCATTGTGTGTGTGTGTGTGTGTGTGTGAGAGAGTTACCCCAGCATTGTGTGTGTCACCCCAGCATTATGTGTGTGTGTGTGTGTGTGTGTGTGAGAGTTACCCCAGCATTGTGTGTGTGCGTGTGCGAATCATGAATTGCCAAGACACAAGGCACTGTAGATACAAATAATGTCATACACAAGAAAGGGCAGATGCTAGTTGAAAAGTGAACACATGGGGCTGGAAAAATTTGGAAATGTCATCCCGTCACCCATTCCTTCTCTCCAGAGATGCTGCCTGCCCGCTGAGTTAAAAGAGTTCCCACGGTAGACTCACGAATCACTAAGGTAAACGCACGGGCCACCACATTATAAACGAGTTTAAAATGTTTCAATTTTTAAATTGAACTGTAAATTTGACTCGTGGAAAAAATCAAACATGTTCGATTTTTTTCACGAGTTACCAAGTTTCACGGGTACCTGTCGTTAGTGCCATGAGTCGCTAAGTTGTTCGCAAGAGTTCCGACGTTCCCGCTACATTTACTGTACGTGATTACCGCGAGTGACAACTCGGGGTCACTTGTGGGTCAATTCGTACCATGAGACAGGGGTTTAAGTACCAGGAACGGACAATGAAACTTGTCCTTGATGCAGCTTTACAGGCACATTTACACAATAGATAAATACACAATAAACACTAATTTGCTGTGATTGCCATTGATACTACTGTAGAGAAACAAGACAAATACTAAAATGATTGGGAACTTATCTTAATTTGTTGTGGTTCATAATATGTTGCTGCATGTTACCTTTAAATGAATAGATAGATGCAAATTAGATCCAATGCAATAACAGTGCAGCACCATATTGAACATGATTTATATATTTAAAGAATATACATAATTATTAGGACGATGAATGGATTGATCAATGATTTAAATAAATTGAACTGATTTGATTGTAAATCATTGATCAATCCATTCATCGTCCTAATAATTTCCCTACTCAGATGAACTTCTTAAAGCCAACCTGCATTTGGCGATCATGTAATACAATACCTGAATATAAGTTCCAGATTCCCTGGAATATTACTGATTAGGCAGCCAGATAGCTAGTCATAGGCTGAAGCTTACTATTATTATATCCTCATAAAATATTGCTAACTTGAAAAATGTGATATCAGATGTACTGGACATTCCCCACATTTTCTCTCTTTGTATCAACCAGAATCACTGTGTGGTTCTGAAAATAAAGATAAATCTGTCACTGCAATTAAGATTTTCCTTCCTTAAGCCAGATAATTCTCAAGATAGTCCCATAGTGGATAAAATGCTCCAACTGAGATTAGTTTCAGAAGCTTATTATCACAGCTAATTTATGAGATTTTACTCTGTTAATCCAGGGATAACTTCACATTTCCCGAGGCACCATGCCTCGTTTCTCCACAATCTGTGTTGGTAACCTCTGGAGTTTGGTAAAAATATTTGTACTCCATATTAAGACAACAGAAATACCCCCACAGATTCTACTGTCTTGATTTGAGTCTCTCAAATAGGTTGATATATTTCTGAATACCATATGCTCAGTTAAAAAAAATCCACTGGTCAATAAATACGGGAAAAAAAAAGAAATTCTTTCAATCCAGTGCAAACAAAGTATAAGCATTAAAAGCCTTGCAGAATTTCCATTCTCAAGAAATAGTCTGAAGCCTGTGATTAAGTATTTATGTCAATTTGTATGTCTTCCATTTACTGCAGGTGAATGAATTGTTTTTCGGTATAAACTATATTAAGTAACAACTAATGGAAAAAACATTTTCTCTCATCAGTTGGAGATAAATTATTTTTGGGTTCAAATGAAATGTGCGTATTTTAATACTGGAATATTTCAGCTTTTATGGTGCTTATGCAAACAGTGGCAAATGCTAATTTGCACACCAATGGGATTTTCCAGCAACATTTGACATTTCTAGAAACATTATTTTCTTAGTCAGCTGTCATGATTTTTTAAGGTATTGGGTAGTACAGTATATCAATGTTCCTTTACAACTGGGACCTTCATTCCAATCTAGGGATTCTCTTCCCCCTTGATATCAGTCGGCTTTGTAAATGCAATGAATCCCAATGACAATTGAGCTCACAGTGGATGTATATCGTGAGCTTGAACTTGTCTATGTTCATGTTATAATTACACTTTATAGGAACACGAGGAAGGAGAAGTCATAATTATGTCATGGAGCACTTCTCCAAAATTGGTTTTATTCATGCTTTTGGGACAAACTATTTGAAAACTGTGTAATGTGTAGGAAAGAACTGCAGATGCTCCCATAGCTATCCAGACTACACATCTTCCCACCCTGCCTCCTGTATAGACTCCATCCCCTATTCCCAATTCCTCCATCTATGCCGCATCTGGACCCATGATGAGGTTTTCCATACCATGACATCGAGATGTACTCATTCCTTAGGAAACAGGGATCCCCTCTTCCACTAGGGTCTCCTCGATATCCCGCAGTTCCGCTCTCACCCCCCCAATTTGTAACAAGGCCAGAATCCTCCTTGTCCTCACCTTCCACCCCATCAGTCGTCACAAACAGCATAGAATCCTCCAACATTTTCGCCACCTCCAACGGGATCCCACTACTGACCACATCTTCCCATCACCACCTCTTTCTGCTTTCAGCAGAGACCATTCCTCTGCAACCCCCTGGTAAACTCGTCCCTTCCTATCCAAACCATCCCCTCACCAGGTACTTTCCCCTGCAACCGCAGGCGATGCGACACCTGTCCCTTTACCTCCCCCCTCAACTCCATGCAAGAACCCCAACAGTCTTTTCAGGTGAGGCAGAGGTTCACTTGCACCTCCTCCAACCTCATCTACTGTATCCGCTGTTCCAGGTGTTAACTCCTGTACATCGGTGAGACCAAGCGCAGGCTCCGCGATTGTTTCGCTGAACACCACCACTCAGTCTGCCTTAGCCGACCTGATGTGCCGGTTACTCAGCATTTTAACTTCCCCTCCCATTCCCAATCTGACCTTTCTGTCCTGGGTCTCCTCTGTTGTCAGAGTGAACAAATTGGAGGAACAGCACCTCATCTTTCGCTTGGGTAGCCTACACCCCAGCGGTATAAACATTGACTTCTCTGACTTCAAATAACCCTTGCTTTCCCTCTCTCTCCATCCTCTCCCCTTCCCAGTTCTCCCACCAGTCTTACTGTCTCAGATTACATTCTATCTCTGTCCCGCTCACTCTCCTGACATCAGTCTGAAAAAGGGTCTCGACCCGAAACATCACCCATTCTTTCTTTCCAGAGATGCTGCCTGTCCTGTTGATTTTGTATCTGCCTTTGATGAAAACTGTGTAAACTCCATTTCACTTACGTGAGAACTATTTAGAATGACTGCCACTTCTCCGCAAAGGAAAACATTTCCTAAATGCCCTAATTAGTGTAGATGGGTAAAATGCATAACCTGACTTACTCGTCAACTCTCATGGGGCCACTTATGCAAAGAGTGACAAATACAAATCTGCAAAAGTAATGTGATTTTCAAGCGACCTTTGACATCGCTATTATCTTCGCTTTCTTTGACAGGAGATGTTCTTCAATAAATTTTACAGAGAACTTTTATTGTATTCTCACATTAAGGTGTGAGTTTTAAATCAACGATGACTCATAAGTATGTCCAATTTGCTTACATTTTTAAGTGTGTCTTGCATGCATATCCCTATTGGCCTGTTGAAATCTTACAAATTCCTCATAAATTCCCAGATGTTTTCCAATTCCAAGAACAAAACAGTGCAGACAAGAGTGAAGCAACCTAGTCTCTTCTTTACGACAAGGCAAATTTTGTAGCCAATTTCTGGGTGGTATGCAGTCCTGGTTTACAGCAAGGTGCTCATTTGTTTCACATCCCACAAGGGAGCATTTTGTCTTCATTTGGGGATTGCTCAAAAAGACCTGTCATGGATTCACACAGTGTGCGAATTACACTCTCAGATTTATATTCTACAACACAATAGTGTTATGCACAGAGCTTTCATCTTTATACAGTTCCATTCTTCACACTACTGTACTTAAAAATAGTGGATTAATCTTTCTGAAAGTTCAGATATTTCAATGATATTATTTCCTGGATGATACAGGAGCTAATAGGGTTATGAATTGGTCCAGTGTTCTCAGGCCAGGCTCAAAAGGCATTAGACTGAGTTTAGAAGGTGACATGGTGATCTAAATGACATGTTTAATTTTATTCAGGATACTGAAATGTTAAATAGAAGGTAATTAGTTTCACTGGTGCAAGAGTCTAGAACATAGGACCACTGCTTTAGCAACAGTAGTTGGCCGTTTAACGATAATTTATTGCATTGTTGACAAAGCCAGATTCTATAACCCGTTCACAAATATGACAGTGAGCCACCTTTCTCCAGTTGTCCTGTGGATGGTACATCCATAATAGATTTCCACATCAGTGTGAAGTGTGGCTTGCAGGCAACCTGTAGGTGGCAGTGTTCCACATGCCTGCTCCTCTAAGTGTAGACACTCAAGGTTTGGGAGGGACTGGTTTAGTACACAGTACAGTTGGTAGATGGGATACACTCCATTCACCATGTGTTGGTGTGTTAGTGGTGGAGGGGAATGAATGTTTAGCGTAGTGGACGCGGTGCCAACAAAACGGACTGTTTTGTTCGGGATGGTGCTTGGCTTCTTGGTGATTTTAGAGCTACACACTTCCCGAGTGTCTTTCATCATGCTCCCAATGTGCCTTTTAAGCAGTGGAAAGGCTTTGAACCAACAGCCATAGAACCAAGCAGAGACTGCCGAGGGAGGAGGAGAATATAGACTTGCTAATATAAGAGAATGCCTTTTACATTGGGATAGATCTTCAATTTCCCATTGCTTGGCTGCTATGCGAACCACACCGTTTATTCCACCCAGGCTGCAAATGCTGTCATTCACCAGAACCCCAGTACTTAGCACTTTGACAAGACCCAGTGCCAGCTATACTTGACTAATCTCAGTCTGATTCAGTCAACCCGAATCGTTACCTATTCCTTTTCTCCAGAGATGCTGCCTGACTCGTGAGTTACTCCAGCAATTTGTGTCTATCTTTGGTGTAAAGCAGCATTTGCAGTTCCTACTTACATATTAGTTTAAAATAAGTTTAGTAGTGGCTGGAAAACTAACCTTTGAAACTGAATGCTTGTGATCATAATCACAAGCATGTACAATAATTCATTTAGGAACTCTGAAATTTTTTTTAAAATAAAGTCTTAAGTATGTATCATATTCACCGGAACTGGAACAATTAAATTCTTAATTGCTACAGCTTCATAAGTCCATAAGTTCATTTATTGTCACATACACCAATCGGTGTAATGAAATTCACTGGCCAGGTCAGTCACACAATTTAAAAAAGCAGCAGACTCAAAAAAACACATTTTAACATAAACATCCATCACAGTGACTCCTACACACTCCTGACTGTGATGGAAGGCGAAAATAAAGTTCCAAGTCCTTCACTTGTTGTTCTTCCTTGGTTCGGGACCTCGAGCCCCCCGTTGACGGGACGGTCTTGAGTCCCATAGCCGGCGGTGTTCAGGCCCTCCATGTCGAGGCGTTCAGCTCCCGCATCGGGGGGTTGTCAACTCCCCCACGCCGGACGATCGAACCTCGCGTCGGGGCTGGATGAACCTTCTGCGGCATTGGAGCTCCCGACTTGCCTCTCCCGAGACTGCGAGCCCGTGATGGTATGTCCGCTGTCCGCGGTGGGAGCGATCCCAGGCAAGGGATCCGCTCTGATGGTAAGTCCGCGCCCCGGTGGGGCTCGCTCACGACAGTCCGGGTGGAGGCGGCTTCAGCTTCGATGGTAGGCCGGAGCCCGGAGAATGTGATCCGATAAACTTGAGTTCACATCTCCGGGAAGGTAAGAACTCTGAAAAAAAAAGTTTCCCCTGAAACCTGACCCCCCTCCCCCCACAGGTACATTAAGGCAACAATATACCAAAAAGCAACAAAGGGTCTGACCAGAAGCAGCACCTATCTTTGTTCTCCAGAGATGCTGTCTGACCCACTGATTTTCCAGCACTTTGTGTTATTTTTGTAAACCAGTATCGGCCACAGCTTATGTCTCTGACAAATAGTTCAAGGTCTCACGGTCAAGGTTATTGTGTTATTGTTTTTTGTGTATCATTTACACCAGGTAATAAGACCATTATAGTGCAAGCTGAAGCAAGTAGTGCAACCTTAGAAAAAGTCCATGGTGGTTTGTTGTTGTGGTTTGTTGCTTGTTGTACCCATTGTGGTGGGGTTATGATTAGGTTCGTGCTGTGTGGTTCAGAGGCTGGGAAGACATTTCTGAAACTAGAGATAATGGCTCACAACCTCCTGTACCTTTTTCTGATGATAGCAGCAAGATAAATGCGTGGCCTGGGGAGGGTCTGAGGTCGATAGGGCTGGGTCTTTGATGATATTAGTTACTTTCTTGTGGCAGTGTTTTGACAGGACATGTTCCCCCTCACTAAATTCTACAGTTACCTTTTATTGTCTTCTCAGGTTGCAGTATAAATTTTAAATTGGTGACTGTCTAGATCAGGGGTCGGCAACCTTGTTCTGCATAGGGGCCAGGATGATGGGCCACATGTATCACCATTGTGCTGGGACGTCCTTGGATAAGTAGGTAATTATGCACATTAGTTTTTGCGATGTATTCTTCAATTAGTTTTGTCTACAGTTTCCCAGGTCCCGCTCGGACGTCCCCTTTTTGGGACTGGCTAGCAGTTCCCAGATTCAGACCGCAATCTTCGGGACAGGCTTGCAGTTCCCAGGTTGGCTCACATGCCTCAGGGCCTGGCTGGAAGCATGACGAGGTGGGCTCGCTACCCTTAGGACGGCTGTAGTTGGGCCAGGTCAGCTCGGCTGGCCGGAGACTGGCTGCAGTTCCCGCGGGTCGCAAAAAGAAACTAATGAAAATATACTCTGCGGGGTGCCGGAATGATGTTCGGGTGTTACGGGGCCGGATCCGGCTGTGGGCTGCATGTGTAGGGTTGCCGACCTGGTCAAGATGATATGTCTAATTTGCTTTACATTTTTAGAGTATCTTGCATGGACTATCCACATTGGAAAATTCAAGCTGCCTATAGGAAAACTCAATAAACCTTCCAAGCCTCCGATATACAGACAGCCTTAGTGCAGAGGCACACAGTTAGAGAAAGCACTTCTCTCTGAGGGAAAGTGTGCTTTCGTTGGATATATTTATTATATTCTATGTATAGTTTACATTTATTGTGTGTTTTATGAACTATTAAATGCTGGCAGGCGGCACAAAGACTTATTTACATGTACCTGTTTGTAACTGTACTTGATGTAATTGACAAGGAATGCCTGACTACTTTCAGAGTTTTGTTCCTCTCAGAGTGGGCAGCTTTCCGTGATGAGTTCAGGGCAAGCAAGAGTTGGGATCAGGGAGGACAACCTGAGTTCCACGCAAGAAGGCCACGGACATAACATGAAAAACAAGTTTACAGTCGGAATACAACTTTTTCATGCAGTGTGCATTAACATGAAGATTGTTTGCCGAAGATAAAAAGGTAGTGATTCTCATTGCGGTTACTGTACACAAACAGATGACAATGGCTGATTGTTTCTGCGGCTACACATATGATGAATATGCCCAGAATTTAAAACAGAGTTATTCAATGTTTTACAAAGGTCTTAATTTGATTGATGCCATTGTTCACTGAGGATATTATTAACATAAACCTATAACAATTACGCACGGAAACAGGGCCTCTCTCGGCCTTCCAGTCGGGCCGACCATTTGTGGCCCAGTCATCTACCTAGCACTCAAGACCATACCCCTCCTTCCCTTCAAATCCATAAACGGATCCTTCTTTTGTCTTAAAAAGCTAAATCGATCTGCTCCACACTTCTGCTGGAAGTCATTCCACACAGCCACCACCCTCTGAGTAAATAAGGTCCCCCTCCTGTTACCCGAAATTCTGGTCCCTAAGAGATAATTCTCTTCATGCCGTGCCTCTCTTGTTTGAATCTTCCCTACCCTCAATGGGAAAAACATATCCACGTCAACTCTGTCTATTCCCTTTCATCATTTTAAAGACCTCATCAAGTCCCCCCTTAACCTTCTTGGCGCTCCCAAAGATAAAGACCTAACTTGTTTCAACCTTTCTCTGTAACATAGTTGCTGGAACCCTGGCAACATTCTAGTAAATCTCCTCTGTACTCTCTCTATTTTGTTGACATCATTCCTATAACTAAGGCGACCAAAAATTTTAACCATACTCCAGAATTGGTCTTACCAAGGCCTTGTACAATTTTAATTACTTCCCTACTCCTATATTCAATGCTTGATTTATAAAGGCCAGCACACCAAAGGCTTTCTTAAACACCCTATCTACATGCGATTTCCACCTTCAGGGAACTATGCACAGTTTCCTAGATCCCTCTGTTCCACAGCATTCCTCAATTCCCTACCATTTACCATGATACTTCCTATTTTGATTTGTCCTGCCAAGATGTAGCACTTCACACTTAACAGCATTAAACTCCATCTGCATCTTTCCAGCCCACTTTGCCAAATGGCCCAAATCTCTCTGTAGACTTTGAAAATCTACTTCATTTATCCACAGCACCACCTACTTAGTATCATCTGGATACGGACATATTCAATTTTTCCACCCATCATCCAGATCATTGATGTACATGACAAACAACAGTGGGACCCAACACAGATCCCTGAGGCACCCCACTGGTCACCGGCTTCCAACCTGACAAAACTCAGCCATCCACCATTACTCTCTGACATCTCACCCATGAGCACTGTTGAATCCATCTTGCTACTCTGCCATTAACACCCAAAGATTGAACCTTCTTAACCACCCTTCCATGGGGAACCTTGTCAAAGGGCCTTACTGAAATCCATATAGACAACATCCACTGCTTTAACCCTCATCAATTTTCCCTAGTTACCGCTTCAAAAAATTCAAGAAGGTTTGTCAAACATGACCTTCCAGGCACAAATCCATGCTGACTGTTCCTGATCAGACCCTGTTTATCCAGATGCTTATATATTACTTATCTCTAAGTATCCTTTCCATTAATTTGCCCACCACTGACGTCAAACTAATAGGTCTATATAAATGCTTAGGTTGGTTTATCTTTGTAACCCTTTTTAAACAATGGAACAACATGCGCAGTACCCAATCCTCCGGCACTATTCCCCGTTTCTAATGACATTTGAAATATTTCTGTCATAGCTCCTGCTATTTCTACACTAACTTCCCTCAATGTCCTAGGGAATATCCTGTCAGGACCAGTGTGACTTATCCACTTTTATATTTTTCAAAAGTGTCAGTACTTCCTCCTCTTTGAATCTCATAGTTTCTCTACTTTTTCCCCTTAACTCACAGAGTTCAATATCCTTCTCCTTGGTGAATACCGAAGAAAAGAAATTGTTCAATATCTCCCCCCCCATCTCTTTTGGCTCTGCAGATAGCTGTCCATTCTGGTTCTCTAATGGTCCAATTTTATCCCACGCTATCCTTTTGCCTATTAATATAGCTGTAAATCCCTTTGGGGTTTACTTTCACCTTTCTTGCCAAAGCAACCTCATATCTTCTTTTAGCCTTTCTAATTTCTTTCTTAAGATTCTTTTTTACATTCTTTATACTCCTCTAGCACCCTCATTTACTCCATGCCTCCTATAAATTATTGTAGATATCTCTCTTTTTTCAAAACAAAGTGTCCAATTTCCCCTTGAAAACCATGGCTCTTTCCAATTTTTTACTATTTCCTTTCAACCTAACAGGGACATAAAGATTCTGTACTCTTACAATTTCCCCTTTTAAATGTCCTCCATTTCTCTTCTACATCCTTCCATGAAACAAAAGTGTCCCAATTCACTCCTTTAAAATCCTTACACATTCCCTTAAAAGTTAACCTTTCTCCAATCAAAAATGGTATTGTGATCACTGGTCCCAAAGTGCTCCACCAACGCACACCTCCGTCACTGACCTGCCTAATTTCCTAACAGGAGTCCAGCACTGCCCCTTCTCTGGTCGATAACCTCTATGTACTGCTGCAAAAAAACTATCCTGCACACATTTTACAAACTCCAAACCTTCCAGCCCATTTACAGAATGTGTTTTGCCCAGTCTATTTTTGGAAAATTGAAATCTCCCACAATCACTACCTTGTGTTACTACTAATATCTGTTATCTCCTTACATATTTGCTCTTCCAATTCTCGCGCCCCATTTGGGGGTCTATAATACACCCCTAAAAGTGTTGCTACACCGTTCCCACTTCTCAGTTCCACCCAAATAGCCTCCCTAGACGAGCCCCTCTAATCTATCCTGCCAAAGCACTGCTGTAATATCTTCTCTGACAAGCTATGCAACACCTCCCCCTCTGGACCCTCCAATTCTATCACACCTGAAGCAACAAAATCTGGATTATTTATGTTTCAATCACAGCCCTCCTGCAACCATGTTTCACTGATTGCCACAACATCATATTTCCAGGTGTCAATCCAGGCTCTAAGTTCATCCACCTTACTTGCAATGCTCCTAGCATTAAAATATACACATTTTAGAAACCCACCATCCCTTATTCTCTAGTCTATTATCTTTTTCATCTTTCTCGCCTACATTTTGGATCTGAGTGCTTCCCTTCTCTGCCTATCACATGTCATTATATCACATGTCATTCAAAGCAGTCCTAATTGATAGATTAAGAATGTGAGATTGCAAACACAACTCTTTTGTTCTTCGAGTGTTCTTTCTCTCAGGCAGTGCCTTAAGATTTGCCTCCAAACTGAGTCGGTGGTTCCCAGCTGACCAGTGTGGGAACTGCAGATTTCACCAACAGATAGGGCAGGTGGCAGCTAGTTGGGTTGGCGGATGGGTAGTTTGTAAGGTGGTTCACTCCATCCGCCATGTACACAGAATTTCTGTGTGCTCCTGATGCACACGTTTGAAATTAGCAATGTGAATCATTGTCAAAACTATCATTGTGAATGCTCTTTGGCTACTTTGAGTGGTAGAGATTCCCAAGCATCAGCGGATTGTTGGAGAGGATTGTTAGATTTTTTATGACGGCTTTAAGCACATCTTGAATCGTTTTCCTTGACAGACATGAGGAATGGGCTGTTAGCAGAGGGACTGGAGTATTGCCTCCAGCACTTTCAAGGTCGGCTGCAGGAGGCGCCTCTGGGACACAAAGGCGGTCGGGCGAGGAAAGGAACATCGGTTCATGGGCCAAGCTGGTTGAGGGTGATGAAGGAGGCTGGAATTTACTTGGATCGCAATCTATTCCAATACATCGAGCACGTATACCGGACTTTGGACTTTCATATATGGTGCCAAAATATGGTGATGTGCATGTGTGGGCTATGCTAAAGAATTTTACTTTGGAGTCACGTGAGTGACTACGTGAAGAAGGCCCACCAGAGTGTCTGCGCGTCATTACGTCCGAGCGTTTGGCGCACCGACAGGCCGGAGAGCGCAGCTCCACCAGCGGTAAGTAAAACACCCGCAGGTAAGTGTTTTAAACTTGCTGCGGTTATTGCTTAGGTCCCATAAGGCTGGTTACAGGAGCCAGCAGGGACATTTTCCTAAACACTGAGCATTATTCTATGCTCACCAAGGGTATTTTTTTTTTCATTTTTAAAACTGCTGTACAAATGTAATAAAAGGACATTCTATGCAGAATTATTCTAAAACTCCCAAACTATAACTGGGAGCCTGTTGTTTTAAAAACCTGGAGGCGGCGCTGGAGTAATTAAGAAGGTGTGTGAATGGTGCAAGGAGCCCAGCCCATACATCAAAAGGTGAAGTCCCGTCTTGGGGGGGGGGGGGGGGGGGAATTCACGCCGTCGCTGGTCAGGTCCAGCATCCAGTAATTACCCTTGTCAGGGTTACCGTAATGTCAAGGCATTTAAACAAAATTACAGCTGATTGATGCTGAGGTTGTGGCGGAGGAAGTTCTGCCAGCCTTGCTTGTTCTCAAAAGTAGAGAGGAAAAAAACCCTCATGATGAACTCGTAGCTGCAGTCAGCGGATGACGACGGTTTGAAGACGCCGATTTTAGAGTCACCGGCAGTTCAGCCAGCAGCAGCAACTCCAGTGCTTTAAAGCACTGAGGCCACTCCTGTCGGGAGGCAGGCCAAGAGTAAATTGTCCAGGTCTGTCAACTCTGATGAGTGAGGCCAGAAGACTTTCCTAAACTGAACATTGGGGATGTCTGGACAACGTGGAACACTTCATAGTTGAAATAATACAACCAGGAGGAGTTCCAGCCGGGGTTATACCCCAGGGTCCCCAGCGGCTTTCGGCAGCAATCTCTAGAATAGGAATGAGTCTGCATGGGAACCCAGCATAGCAGCATCCTGCTTAGGGCTGTGTGTGTGACCTCTCGTAAGCAGGAGCCGGGAGAGCCAGGACGTGGGGACCCAGCACAGCAGCACCTCGTTAGGGCTGTGTGTGTGACCTCCCGTGAGCATGACCCGGGAGAGCCAGGGCAGTAGGAATCTGACCCTGAAGTTTGGGGACCCAGCACACCAGCACCTCGTTCAGGGCTGTGTGTATGACCTCCCGTGAGCATCAGCCGGGAGAGCCAGAGCAGTAGGATTCTGACCCTGAAGTTTGGTGTCACTGCTTATGTGCATACACCAAAGCACATGAGCTATGCTCCAGGTGTGCCGGATGTGGTCAGCAATTTACCATACCGGCGGGAACTGGTGAAGCCAGGGATGACAATCTGGCCAGCAAATTAATGGCCTCACACCAGTTCCAGGACTTCATAATGGAAGGAACTTCGCATATCAAACACCTGTTACTGTGCATCGCTCTAGAGGAGCGCATCATGAGGGCGCATGAATTAAGGCTGCAGAAGTCCTAAAAAACTGGTTTGAGCAGGAACAATGGCGTTTGGGCAAATGGCAAGGCCACTATCTAAACACAGCAGGATATGCCCATTTGTTAGTTTAATATTCACGAATAACTATCCAGCCTACGCTCAAACCATGGTTCACAGCCTTGCGCAGATCCTCTAATATCCAGGGAAAGACCTGGATGATGAGACAAAAACTGAGATCAGGATGCCACCTCAAAAATCATACCCTTTCAGATTAGTAAGGGGTAAGTGAATATTGGACTGTATCCGGGGATCTCGAATAGGTATCTCGGAAGTACATCCACCCGTACAAAATACACCTGGTTGGGTATTGGGGTTTCAATACCACTAACTCTACAGGTGAATGATGCATATCAGCCTTAACAAATGTGTCCAATTCCACAGCCAAAAGAATGATGGTGGGTTTCGAGTCATTCTGGGCCTAAACATACTTCACCCTTAAGGTCTAGTATAAACGGTTTAAAATAAAAAAATTCAGTATTGTAACTGGGATCAAAAAGGTGTTATATGGCAGCCATAGATCTGAAAGGACAAAGGACAAAGGACATTTATTGCCACATACACCAATTGGTGTAGTGAAATTTGTCTTGCCATGCAGCACATAGATAAAGATAAGACATAACATTAAAGGATTTAACATAAAACATAAAAAAACACCCCCCCACAATGGTTCCCATTATGAGGGAAGGCACAAAGTCCAGGCCAAATCCCCAGTTCACCTATAGTCTGGCCTATTGAGGTCCCCACAGTCGCCGCTATGGGGGCCGATGTTCCAGGCCCTTCTTCGCTGGGTGATGGTGCTCCGGCGGCGGGAGAACCCTCTCAGCGACTCGGGGTGCCTGTAACGGTCGCTTCCCTGCTGGAGACCGCAGCTTCCGATGCCAACAGGCTGCGCTGGATGGAGCCCCACAACTGGCAATCTTGTCGAGATATCCCAGGCTCCCGATTTAAATTTCAGCGCCGCCGCCCGCGGCCGGCCACCCCGCAGCTTCGCGATGTTCACCTGCAGTCTTCAGCTCACCGGAGCTCCAGCGTGGCAACCCAGGCAAGGTATCGCCCGCTCCGCTCCACGATGGTGCTCCAGCACTGCGCTGCTGCCGAAGCCGTGGCTCTGGGTGGTCCCCTCAGGAAATGCCGCTCCAGGCCCGCTGGTAGGCCGCGAGGACGGGTCAACAGTGCAGCCCGGAGAAAAGCTGCTCTCCGACCAGGTAGGGACCCTAGAAAGCAGTTTCCCCCTTCCCCTCCCCCACGCCCACATAAAAAAGGCTAGGACTCCGAAAAACAGAAAAACTCAACTAACTGAAAACAAAAAAAAGAGAGAAAATACGGACAGCTGCAGGCTGGACAGCCATACCCGTACAGGACGGCGTCCCAGGGAAAGATGCATAATATTCAGCTACCACACACCTGTGGAGAGGTTAGGTCCTCACCCATCTAATTAAACTTAGATTAGTACCATTAAGAATGATTGGCTATTTGAGGTTCATCATTGGTTAATTATCATGGCAGTACTTTGCCTAGGGCCAATACTGTAACTAATGTCTCGCGATGTACTAGAGACATTCTGACTCAATAACCTTTAGTTTACAAACTGATGTGAGCTTCAGGATGAGGAGCCACTGATATCGAGTCAGGCTGTGGCGGCAGATAGAATGTGAAAGAAGCATTAACCCTGCAGAGGCATGGGGTAAACTGCTGGGTGCATTCTATGGCCTAAAGAATTCTGCTCAACAATGCATGATTTGCATGTGCAGCTTCAGATTGACAATACCACATCTGTTGCATATCAATCACATGGGTGGAATTAGGTCATTATTCTGTGACAATCTGCCTAACCTCAACTGGCACTGGTGCATTACAAGAAACATCTGGGTCTCAGAAATCTACCTATCAGGTAGAGATAATGTGAAAGTTGCAGATACCAGGTCATTTAAATTCTATGACAAACACAAAATGGATGATGAATCCAAAAGTTTCAAAATGATTGTTAGCCGGTATGGGTTGCCAAACATAGATCTGTTGCATCTGGGTTACATCACCAGTTACCTAAATTCGGCATGGGAACCAAATCTAGAGGCAATAGCTGAGGATACATTCTCGCTACGTTGGGGACATACGTTCTTAAGCTTTCCCCATTTCTGCCTCATTTAATCAATTTCTCACCAAAATAGAGCACAACTATGCTTAGGCGTTTGGTAGTTCCTAACTGGTGCACACAGCATGGTCCCATTGGTTCTGAGACTGATGACACAGCATTCATGATTATCCCAATTACAGCAATTTGTTGGTTAACACTGGGACAGGAGGAGAGTCCCCCTTTACATGAGCATATTCATCTATTGATTTGTATCTTCTGACCAGACCGTTCCAGGGACTCGTCGATGTGAATACGATGGCCTGGAGAGAAAGTACTAAAAAACGATATGTATCTCATATGAAGAAATGGGAGAAGTCCTGTTTACAGTCAAATATATCTTATCATAAGTTGCAGGCATTTGGGATGTATTGGAGTTCCTGGCTACATTGCATTTTGACGAGCAGTTAAGCTGTAGTGCCATTATAATGCTCGAAGTGCTTTGTCCTCCTACTTAGGGCAAGGTTCCGGACAACACTCTGTCGTTCTCATCTATTGGTGGCACGATTCATAGGAGGTATTTAACAAAACTCTCACAGACGTAGATATTCGGAAATCTGGGATGTGAGCATAGTTCTCACACTGCTTTGGCAATGGGCTCCAATTACATCTCTGCCTTTCCGGAAGTTAACACTCAAAGTGGTCATGTTCATGGTGTTAGTGGCAGCACCATGCGTCCAAATATTGCAAAAGTTATGACTGGACAGCATGCATTCTTCTGTAGATGATATTGTGTTTTATTCATATGATCTAATCAAACAGAGCAGGCCAGGGATGGCTGGAACCAAAATGAGCTTAAAATATACCCATTGATCTAAGACTATAATTACGCATCTGAGCTAATATATCAAGATCATCAAGAGTCTCAGAGGCTCTGAAACAGCGATGGTCATCAGTCACATAAAATCTGATACAAAGGTGTCAGTACAAGCTATTCTAGATGGCCGAAACAGATTTGCATTTTGCTGGAGTAGACACTGATGTGTTTAAATCACTCCACCAGGGCAGCATCAACGTACGCAGCAAAGGCACATGACGTGCCATTGGACCAAATCCTCACCGCAGGATAGTCCAGTTAAGGAACCTTTTTTAGGGTTTATGATAAACCTGTCCTCGCAATGCAAAGATTTGGGCATGCTGTTTTGGGTTCTGTTTGAGTTCTCCTTTGTAATTCCCCCTACGAAAGAGTTGTTATTACTGTTCTTTTATCGTTTAAAACGTTCATTATATAATTTAAACAATGTTCAATACGTTATTTATTTATCCTGTGTCAACCAAGGCAGAGTGTCGTATGGAACTGTGTCTACGGCATGAAATCACAGAGATTTGAAATCGTCACATAGTCGCCCACGTGACTCTGAAGTAAAATAGTAAGATTAAACAAGAACTTACCAGTTTGAAGTTTGATATTCATTTTATGAGGAGTTACGATGAGGGATTACGTGCCCTCCGCTCCCAACCCTCATAATCGCAAAGATCATCTGGTAGTTCTAGTCTTCTGAGACTTACTATATCACTTTGACTGTAGTTACTGTGATTTCACACTGCTGCTTTGAAATATGTGACGCAGGCGCTCTGGCGGGCCTTCTTCACGTAATCCCTCACTGTAACTCCTCATAAAATAAAGATCACACTTCAAACTGGTAAGTTCTCATTTAATCTTACTATTTTTACTGTGCAATGCATACATGACAATAAAGAACCATTGAACCATTGGTAATCTCTTTTCATAGCAGAGCTCAAAATACAGTGTATGTTTCAGGAGCCTTGTGTCAGACATACAAGGTGATATGCAAGTGACATTTTGAAATGGACAGGCACACATTTTAACACATAAAAAATGTTAATTTACCTAATTTGGTTATCACGACAAACATTTAGTTCCATGATATCTTCAAAGGACTTTTAATATGTTTGCATGGAGACAGTAATCAGTATGAAGCCTGCAATAGCTGGATTAGTCAACCAAAAATTATAGGCTATTAGATAATCTTGCAATGAATAAACAATCTTCAAGCATCAGATTTATTTCAGTTATGTTGATTCCAAGGAGGATTGCAAAATCTTGATTTATTGTGTTGGTCCATGCCACAAAACCTGTTTTCTATTTGCTGACTCATTTTTCTCTCCCAAGCGATCATCTCCATCTGAATCAGACTTTTTGAAACCTTGTCTTCATATTAGACGTCAGTGTGAATAAAGGACCACAAATATGCATCATCAACAATATTACTTATTTCTCACTGTAACATTATCTGATTCCACTGCTGCCTACAGCTCAGACCTTTATCCATATCTCTGTTGCTTCTTGTTCACTGTACCAATATATTGCCCAGCCTCTCATGATTTCCCCTCAAAAACAGAAGCAGACTTGACACCTGGCTGTCTATGTAGTTACACTCTTTATTCCATGTACCTGTGCTACCTATCTTACATTATTTCCACAATACCTCAACTATACAATTCAAGGGTTCAAATCAGTTTATTGTCACATGTACCAATTAAGGTACAGTGAAATTTGAGTTACCATACAGCCATACAAAGTGCAAAGCAACAAGACACACAGTCATGTAAAATAAAATTTAACATAAACATCCACCATAGCGGCTCCCCGCATTCCTCACTGTGATAGAAGGTAAAAAAGTCCATTCCATTCCCTCCTTATTCTCGCACAGTTGGGACTGTTGAACCTTCCTCTGTCGGGGCCATCAAAGCTCCCGCAGCCGGCGATCTGAAGCCCTCACATCGGGGTGAGCGAAACACCCTCATCAGGACGGTTGAAACTCTCCCTGGCTTGGAGCTCCCAAAACGGTCTCTAACCAGGGACCGCGGGGTCCACGATGTTAAAGTCCACAGGCCGCGGTTGGAGCTCTCCACAGTTGATCCCCGGCAAAGGGATTGCAATCTCCACGAATTCTTATCCTTATATTAATAATTCCTCCATGATCTCACCCATCCCCCTCTCTGTAAACTTCTCACATCTACAACACAACGAGACATCTGAAATGCTCCAGTTTTGATCATCTGCGGTTTTATCTGTGATCTGCCCTCAAGTATTCAAACATATTTAAATCCATACCAACTGTACATTAACTGCCCTCTCCTGTGTTAGTAGTCTCTTTAGATTTCAAGCTCTGGAATTTAGTCTCTAACCACTTCAATTTTCTATCACTTTCCTCCGTAAAACCTTTGACCAAGCTTTCAACTTCTTGGCCTAACATCTCCTTTGAAGCTCAGTCAAATTTTATTTGAAAACATTCCTGTGACACACCTTGTGATGAATCATAATGATAAAAGCACTGCATTAATATTTAATTGCATTATAGCTGCAGCTTGTATTTAATACTGCTCACCCATATGAAGTGTTATATCTGTTGCATGGCTGAGTCTCCAGAAGTTAAATTGCTTCTTCCTTTATCTATTGTAAAATAGTTTAAAAGCTAAGATGTTAGATAAACACCATTAATATTTTGGAAATATGTTAAAAATTTTCAAGGGATATATATTCCAAGGAAGAGTGATGATTGTGAAAAGTATGATGCACTGTGACTTATTAAATGAATTAGCAATAGCATAAAATTGAAAGAAGATATAATGTTACAAAAGATTATTGGAAGGCTTGAGAAATGTAAGAAACCAACAAACGATAAATTAATAAGTGGCAAAGGGAGATACATGGATAGTAGACAAAAGTGCTGGAGAAACTCAGAGGCATCGATGGAGCAAAGGAAATAGGCAACGTTTCGGGCCGAAACCCTTCTTCAGACTACTCTGAGATACATAGATACATGCATAGAAAATAGATTGTGTGAAAAAACTACCAAATAATATAAAAATAGGCAGTAAGGTTTCCGAAAGTATGTAAGAACGATAGTAGCAAAGGTATTTCAAGTATTCTAATTATTTTTAGCAAAAGCAAATGTAATTTCCTTACAGGTTGAGGCTGAAGAATTGATAATGGGCAAAATGGAAATGGCCGAGTTATTGTGTATGTGTCTAATAATGGTGGAAAATTCAGGCATTAAAGAGTAGTAAATGAAACATTATTAGGCAGGATTTTTGCCATAAATGCCATGTGCCTTTTCATGCCTTTTTTTGATGATTTCACCTTGATAATGCCATTTTCACGAACGAGTGCCAAAATCAGCCTTTTTTGCGATTTTGCTAAAAGGTGATGCTATTTTCTCTAATTATACCGTGATTACAATGACTTTTTCTAGGTTATCACGTTAATATTGATATGTTATTATTCATGTGTTAACATAGTATAACTTACAAGCAAATTTCCACCACTGGGGCAAAACCGGGGGCACCACCGTCTGTTGTTCATCCGTTTGTGCTGCTGCCCGCAGGTTCAGCCTTCTACAAGATCTATTTAAGAAAGAACTGCAGATGCTGGAAAATCGAAGGTAGACAGAAAATGCTGGAGAAACTCAGCAGATGAGGCAGCATCTATGGAGAGAAGGAATAGGCAATGTTTCGGGTCGAGACCCTTCTTCAGACTGATGTGGGGGGGGGCGGGAAAAAGAAAGGAAGAGGTAGAGACAGTAGGATTAGAAGGAGAGCTGGGAATGGTGAGGCGGAGGAGGTAGAAGACAAGTGTTATCTTACATTACAGAAGTCAATGTTGATACCGCTGGGGTGTAGACTTCCCAAACGAAATACCAAGCTTTTCTCCACACTGCATTTACTGCTGGTACCAGTCGCAAATCTGAGTTTTCGAGTGATCTGTGCATTTATTGATGCTGAGATTCCACTGTGGAAATTAGAAAACAAATCTCTCAGAAGTTTTTTTGAGAAATACACAGAGGAACATATACCAAGCGAGTCATCTTTCCAGAAAAATTATGTTGACAGCACCTTCAACTTTGTTGTGCAAAGAATTAGAGATGAAAAATGTTGCGCGCAACAAAATATGGATCTCAATAGATGAGACAACCAATGCTGTGGGGAGACATGTTGCCAATGTGGTCATCGGTACACTGGAGGCAGGTCAACCATCAAAGGAGTATTTGTTGTCATCGGAAGTATTGGAGAAGTCAAACATCTCAACTATTGCTCAGTTGTTTACATCTTCACTTGCTGTATTTTGGCCAGAAGGTATAAAACATGAGAATGTTCTTCTGTTTGTGACTGAAGCAGCTCCATACATGCTGAGCTCAAGGACTTCATAGAATTGTCAAGCACGTACGTAGATTGTTTCCAAATGTTGATCGTCTAGTTTCCTTTGTCAAGAAAATCTTCCTCAAAGCACCGTGCAGTTGTTCAAGGAAATGCACCCGAGATTCCACTATCTCCTCAGCCCTTTTTGACTAGGTGGGGTGCATGGCTCTCTGCTGCAGTCTACTATGCTAAAATTTTGAAAGGATAAAATAAATTGTCAACTATTTTGATGAAGAAAAATCTGCTGCAGTCAGGATTGTCATGTGAAATAATGCAGAAAACGTTCCCCCACCATGATCTTGTGTTTATTTGCTTCCAATTTTGCAAACTTCCCACAAGCTATCATTTCCCTTGAGAAATGTGGGAAAACATTAGTGAATAACTTGCAGGTTTTCAACAAAGCAACTGACGATATCTGTAAAATTCCAAGCGATGTACGTAAAGATATACAAGGAAAATGTGAGAGAGTGATTTTAGGTAACAAAGATCTTGAAGAAATGCAAAACATAGCTAAAGTTCTCAATGGTAGTTGTAATGCACCATATATCAACATGAATAGAGTATGTAGCTTGTTTTGCGTATGCTCCAGTGACCTCAGCTGAGGTAGAAATTCTGTCGGACAGCCGGCATAGTTTATCATCAGATAATTTGAAAATAATGCTAGTAATTATGTGCAACCTTCAGAATAAAAAAAAATAAGAATGAACGACGGCACCTAGAGGAACAAATTGGACAATTGGATATAGATAATGCTAAAGACCCGTCCATGGATAAACATAATAAAATACAAAAATTTAAATTAAATAAATTACTATCAGAGAAAGTTATAAGATTATTCCAAATTACAAGACAGGAACAGTTTGAATTTGGGGATAAGCCCCATAAACTTCTAGCACGTCAGTTAAAAAAACGAGAAAAGGAACACACGATTTCAAAGATTAAATCAGATAGAGGGGAAGTATTAACATTACCGAATGAAATTAATAAAAGATTTGTGCAATTTTATGAAAATTTGTATACATCCAAAACGACAGCAGACACCAACAAAGTCACTGAGTTTCTGGATAATTGCAATCTTCCCAAACTAGAACTAGGAATAGGGAGCAGAAATCTCAAATAAGGAAATAGAAGAAACAATATTCTCATTAAAAAATGGAAAAACACCAGGTCCCAACGGATTCAGTGATGATTTCTATAAAAGTTTTTACGATATATTTTGTCCTCGACTACAGAAAATGTACACGCACGCTTTCAGAGAACAAATATTACCTGATATATTAGCAGAATCTACGATTACATTAATATTTAAGAAAGATAAAGAAGAGAAAGAACCTGGATCTTATAGAGCTACCGCGTTGTTAAATACAGATCAAAAAATATTAGCAAAAATATTAGCAAGAAGATTAAGTAAGTATGCCATTAAACTAATATATCCGGATCAAATGTGGTTTATCCCTAAGAGACATTCACTTAATAATTTGAGACGTCTGCTTAACATAATGCACTCACACCAAACTAAAGCTCCAAATCTCGCAATTATTTCGCTGGATGCAGAGAAAGCATTTGATCAGGTTAAATGGAACTATATGTTTATGGTATTGCAAAAATTTCAACTGGGAGAGAATTTCATTCAATGGATTAAATTAATATATAATAAGCCAACGGCCAGAATATTAACTAATAATATTTTATCCACAAAATTTCAACTGTCAAGGGGTAAGAGCCAAAGGTTGTTCATTATCACCTATGTTTTTGCCCTCATAATTGAACCACTAGTGGAAAGTATTAGAACTCATCCGAATATCCATGAATATAAGACAAAATATTAAAACAATAAAATATCATTATACGCTGATGATGTACTTTTGTACATCACAAAGTCTCATGTCACTATACCCAACATTTTAAATTTAATTGAGGATTTCGGTTCATTTTCAGGTTATAGAATAAACTGGAATAAAAGCGAAATCATGTCAATAAAACCAAAAGATTCTACATATCTCATACAATTCCCTTTTAAATTAGCTAAATTTACTAAAATAAATAACTGAATTTGGATTATTTTCAGGATATAGTATTAATTGGAATAAAAGTGAACTCATGCCAATAATGGTAAATAATTTACATATATTACAACAATTTCCTTTTAAGATAGCAAACGAAAAAATTAAATATCTTGGAATTTATGCAACACAAAGATTCGATTCTTTATTTAAATCCAATTTTCCACTCTTATTGAATAAATTAAATAAGAACATTTTATATTGGAAAACATTACCTATCTCAATGCTAGGTAGAATTAATGCAATAAAAATGATTTTTCTCCCGCATTTACTATATCTTTTCCAATTGATTCCGATATATCTTTCTAAATAATTCTTTAAGAAGGTTGATTCTATAGTCACCAACTTTATCTGGGATTATAAGAGCCATAGAATAAATAAAAAACATTTATGAAAATCAAAAATAAATGGAGGTCTAGCACTGCCAAACTTTATGTTTTATTACTGGGCAGTTAATATTAAAAATATGAATTTTTGGTTAGTAGAGACAGATAAACAACCAATCTGGTTAAAAATGGAAAAACAAGATTGTTTGCCTTTTGAAATTAGTTCGATTTTATTCGCCAATATTAAACTAGGTAAGAAAACCTATAGTGAAAACCCTATAATAGAAAGTGGAATACGTATCTGGAAACAAATAAAGAAAACATTAAAATCGGAATGTATACTGCTAGCCCTTACCATTGTAAATAACGTTACATTTAAACCCTCAATGATGGACAAAGGTTTTTTACAATGGAAAAACTATGGAATTAATAAGATGGGCGATCTCTACAGGGAAAATTCTTTCCTTTCATTTCAAGAATTACAACAAATTTTTGGATTACATTCAAAAGATTACTTTAGATATTTACAAATTAGAGACTATGTAAAAGCAAACACACAGGAAATTAGAAATAGAAAGACAGAAAATTTAGATAAATGTCTAAATAAACACCCGAACACAGAAAAATTGAAATATGATTCAATTGTTGGATAATTCTCTTCATCAACTGGAATGGATCATTATGGAGCAAGAGGACTGCTCCCCTTTTAATATTGGTGTGATCCTTCTTTCACCAATGACGGTGAATATTACAAACTACATCAAAAACCCAAATATACATAGTACAATCAGAATTTGGAAACAAATAAAATACAATTTAAAATTAAGAAACTTATCTCTCCTATCTCCTATTGCTAAAAACCCTCTGTTTAAACCCACAAATATAGACAAAGCATTTATACAATGGGAAAGAGCAGGAATTTAAACTTTGGGAGATTTGTATGATTAACTGAAAAAAACATGCACAAAAGAATTTCACAAAATCCCATTAGACTTACTAGATGAAGTAATGAGTACAAAGGCGGAATCAGCAAATTTAATTTCATATATATATAATATTATATTAAATGCAGCTATACCAACAATGGAAGGTATCAGAGGTGAGTGGGAAAACAAACTAAGCATAAAAATTTCCAATGAAAGGTGGAAAGAGTACTTATTAAATGTGCACAAATGCTCAATTAACGTGAGACACACTTTAATACAATTTAAAATTTTACACAGATTATACTACTCAATAACTAAATTAAATAATTTTTTACCTAACGTTTCACCAATTTGTGATAAATGCCAGTGTCAAGAAGCTACTATAGCGCACTCGTTCATCTTCTGTACAAAAATTCAAAGCTTTTGGATTGAAATCTTTGAAATTTTCACAAAACTGTTTAAAATAAAAATGACACCAAAGCCAGAATGGATTATTTTCGGAATGACAGAAGGTAGTTTGGAATTAAATGTGTATCAAAAGAATCTATTTGATTACGGCTTAATGATAGGAAAAAAGCTCATCTTAAAATTCTGGAAAAATGCTCCTATACCAACATTAAATATGTGGATATCTACTATGTTTGAAACATTACATCTGGAAGATATGAGACTCCGCCTGGCAGGAAAATCAGAACGCTTCTATCAGACATGGTCTGCATTTATAGAATTGCTACAAAGATAGGGTGCAGGAGTACCTCGGGCCTTGGTAGGGGGGGATGAAAAACTAACAAGTTCAGAATTCCTTATGCGTGATATATATTATATAGTAACTGGCTTTTTTTGTTCTTTTCTCCCTCTGTCTCTCTTTCTTTTTTCCTTTTCTTTTCTAGGGTCTATTTCTTAAACCCCTTTCTCTAATTCTTTGACCAAGGGTTTATTTTCCCCTTTGGCACGCTCTTTCACTTTCACAACTCTTTTCACCTACTTCACTCTCTTTCTTTCTATTCTTTTTCTTTAAAAGCCATAAAATTATGGGGTACAATGATTGTAACAATATATATGTGATGTACATTGATGTATTTGCCTCCAATAAATAAAATTATTTAATTATGTGCAACCAGGCAACTTTGGTCATTTAATGTAGAATACATTTATATTATCATTTTTAACCATATTTTGGTAGTGGAAATACATGCCTTCTTATGCCTTTTTTTGTCATTAAATGCCTTTTCCCTGCCTGTTTTGTAATTTTATCATGCCTTTTTGCCAGCCTATTTCAGAGTTTTTTAGCGCCTAAACATCCTGGCTCTAATCATTATTATTAGGGAAAAGATGCTTGGTAAACAAGTCTGATGTCCCTGACCCAATGGCCCACACCAAGGAGTTTAAAATAGTGGCTTCAGACACAACAGGTGTGATCTTTCAAAATGCCCTAGATTATAGTGAATCAGAAACATTTAAGGAAAGATGCAGATAAAGTGTAATTGGGTACCAGTTTCCTGTTAATACCTGCTATCAGGAAATGCTGGAATTAATTAATTAATAAAGAAGCAGCAGCAGAGCAATCTAAGAAAGTCAGCAGGGTTTCATGAAGTGAAAATTTTGGTAGATAAACTTAATAAAATTCAGACAAACCTAGGAGGGTAGATAAAGGAAAACTAGAGGATGTGGTGCGTTTGGTCTATCAAAAGACATTTGAAAATTTGCCAAGAGTTTGAAAGATTAGGCATCATGCCATGGGGGATAATATCAACAATGAAAGAGTATTGCCTGATGAACAGAAAAAAAGAGTCAGAACCAAAGAGTCAAAAAAGAGGTAAATAAGCCATTTTTAGGTTGGTATGCTGCAACTACCGGGGATCATAACATAGGTTGAGTCTGCTTAAAATCTGTGTTAAAATCTCAGATGAAGTGATCAATTGTAATATCAATACAACTATAGGACTGTCTCTGACACTTGCAGGGACCAATACATTCATAAGTTAACTACTGCCCACTTGGAACCAAAGCACCTCTGACTCATGAGCCTCCAAAATCCATTAACCTTAATGGGTATTTGGAGTTTAATGGCTTTGTTGAACATGTGAACTGATCCCATCACATCGGGCAAACAATGAAAAGAAAGAAGGAGATTTGTCAATGCTGATTGTGATGTAGATCACCTTTTGATGTGTACCAATGTCAGGTCACAACCCTTGACATTTTTGCATTCAATGCAGAAATGCCACCCTCACATTCATGGAACGGAAATCCCGGGAGGGATGAGTGGGACACATCCCTCCCATGTTTTGAGACGTGGGGACAATCCGCCTCATGTTTTGTAATCTGGATTTTGAAATTAGGTGAAAAAACATCTATTAAAATCTCCACTTTCCATGAGTCAGTGGGGGTGTCACTGTAGAGCGCTTGTTAAATGTCTTTATTAACATCGTATTAACACGATGTGTTACCAATTGTGTTTTGACCTTCAAGTATTACTGAAAGCATTTATGAAGAATTTCTTAAAGCTCTCTGATGCGGGTACAATTACCATTTGAACTTACTTTGGCAATAATATCAGGGATAATATTGTGGATGGGAAAGATTTAAACGGGTATCGGATTTATATTTGTCAGGTCAATAAGGTCTCCGGTTGAACGGGTTTTACTGGCTGGTTTGCAGGTAAGTCCCTCATTCATGGTCACTCACGTTATTTAGTATTTTTACACATATCACCCCCTCCAAGGTTGGTACTTCTGTTTGCCTTTATTTGCTTCAGTTGTATTTGTTTAAATGTTATTTATCACATTGTAGCTTTTGAAAGATTCAAGCGGGTATCAGACGATTTCTAAGGGCTGAATCGGCCCCTTTGCGGGGCCTTTCATCATCCGGCACGGCTTAAAATCGGCTGCAGAATCTTACATCGCCCCGCGGTCAGGCAGTCAAACAGGCAGGCGATCAAGGCTCCCAATGTTGAAGCCTCTGCCGGCCAATTTTAGGCCACACCAGGCAACGAAAGGCCCCACAAACTGGCCGATTCAAGCCCCACGATTCAGGTCAGATGAAGCTGCAGTTGCTGGAGTTCGGAGTTGGTAACCAACCAGATCAGCTCCTGATGTTACCGTTCACAGGGCCCACGGCCGAAGCCTGTGTGTGCGTGTGTGTGTGTGTGTGTGCGCGTGTGTGGCCACCAAGAAATTGTGCGTCCCCCCCCCCATGTTTTGATACTGATTTCCGCCAAAATCACATTATCATCAGGCATTCCTTCATTCCATTCAAACAGATTTGTTCTAGTATTCCCATGGTGATGTACAGAAATATTATCCGTGTCGCAATCGCATCAATGCTGCCGAAATGGCGATCGTTGAAAACTTCAAGTTCCTTGGCGTAAACATCAGCGATAATTTGTCCACATTGAAGCTCAGTCCAAGAGAGAACACTATGTATCTACGTCCTCAGAAGACCAAGGAAGACTAAGGAAGCTTGGCATGCCTCCAACGAATGAGATGCATGGTAGAAATAATCCTATCAGGACGTATCACAACTTACTTTGGCAATAATTCTGCCCATGACCTCAGGAAATCGCAGAGAGTTGTGTTGTGGACCAGTCCCATCACACAAACCAGTCTCCCTTCTCCTCAACTCCATTTGCACTTCACGCAGCTGCTGGAAAGTAGCCAACATAATTAATGACCATTTACTTAAACAAGGACTATTTACGTAATCAAGGACCATTTACCCCGGTGATTTCAACTTCTCCCATTGGGCAGAAGATGCAAAAGCAAGAAAGCATGTGCCACGAGATTCAGGAACAGTTTCTACCCCACTAAACAGCCCATACTTAGCTAAGGGTATAGTCCCAATCTCCCCATCTACCTCATTGCAATCTTTGAATTAATTTTATCTGCACTTTCTCTGTAAATGTAACACCATAATACTATATTCTGCACTCAGGTATTTTCTTCTTTTTACTGCCTGTCATACTGAACATAGGTTCAAGGTGAAGGGGGAAAGATTTAATAGGAATCCGAGAGGTAACTTTTTCATACAGAGGGTGGTGGGTGTATGGAACAAGCTGCCAGAGGAGGTAGTTGAGGCTGAGTTTGTCCCATCATTTAAGAAATAGTTCAACAGGTGCATGAATAGGACAGGTTTGGAGGGTTATGGACCAAGAGCAGGCAAGTGGGACTTGGGTAGCTGGGACATTGTTAGCCGGTGTGGGTGAGTTGGGCCAAAGGGCCTGTTTCACACTGCATTAATCTATGGCTCACTATGACTGTGACTTGATTGTACTCATGTGTAATAAGATTTGACTGGATAGCATCAAACAAAGTTTTTCACTGTATCTCGGTGCACATGACAATAACGAATCAAAACCAATTACTGCAATTCCAGTCTATCCCGCTTTTTGCCAGCTATTGAGCTGTCTCTGATGAACTTGCAGGGATTTGGTAATCTCTCCCTCCCACTGGTAAGTCCTATACTGAATCATTTAATCAGTGTGATGATATCAGCATTAAAGGATAACCTTGGTCAAACTCGTGTTTATCAATTTTCCCAACCCCCCCCCCCACCCCCCCCACCCCCCCCCCCCCCCCCCCCCCCCCCGTAGCTGATCAGCTCAGCCTCAGTGCTGAAAAATCAAAGCAACCCTTGAATGTTAACATCAATTATTTACATTTGTGTTCAATATCCATGAAGGAAATTAGTTTTTTCAATAATCAATCCTATTTTATAATTTTTTAATTGTCTTATAGATTCTGAGTAAAGTCTTTGAATTTGTGCTTTTGGTTGACTATCTCTTCTGGTGATTTTACTTCGGAGTCACGTGAGTGACTACGTGAATAGAAGCCCGTACAGCCGTTGGTGCGTCATGACGTCAGACGCTGGTGCAGTCGGGAACGGTTGGAGCAGCAGCGCTCCTCCGAGCGGTAAGTTTAAACAGGTTACACGAAGAGCTGGAGAATTTAGCGGGTGCAGCAGCATCTAAGGAGCGACGGAGATGGGCGACGTTTCGGGTCGAGACCCTTCTTCAGACTTCACCCTCCATTCTCCAGCATCTGCAGTTTTCGTTAACAGGTTTAAACGGAGGTAAGGTTTGTTGAAATACTTTACCACAGGTCATTTTCTGCGACGGTTGGGAGTAGATATGTTGCAGAAAGTGAAGAAGGTGTCGGCGAGGCGCTCCGGGGGTAGAAAGGAGAGTGACCAGGAGAGTGTTGAGGATGGAGGCCCGTCTGGTACACCTGGTCCGGTGCTGGCTACACAGCCAGTGGTTGCGGACCCACTGCCGGGGGGCAGTGGAGGCTTGCACAGTAGGGTGGAAGGCCACTGGCAAGTCTCTGTGGCCCGTAGATGAGTCGGGCCTGGAGGTTATACCCTCCATAGGAGAGTCCGTTTGCTCACGGCTCTCCCACGTCGAGATTCTATTACAAAAGAATGCTCGACAGGGACCAGCTCCGTGAGGAGGAGTGGTGCCCAAGCCAGGCTGATGGAGAGCTTGTGCTAGCAGCACCTGTTTCAGGGCTGCAGAACTATCCTGCCTGTGAGGAGGATGTTCCAGCTCCGTGAGGAGGAGTGGTGCCCAAGCCAGGCTGATGGAGAGCTTGTGCTAGCAGCGCCTGTTTCAGGGCTGCAGAACTATCCTGCCTGTGAGGAGGATGTTCTATCAGGGCAGTTTGCTGACACTGTTTCTATGCTGGGGGAGAGCAGTAAATGTGTTCGGTTGGAGGTAATTCCGAACATTGCTGGGAAGTTTGCTGAGTGTAGAGGCAGGAAAGGCGATTGATGTAGAATTGGCCGAAGCCATTCAGTATATGCTCTCCCACCAGTTACAGGAGCTAGCTATGGATGAAGTAGCAAAAAAACTATAAAGCTCCTGTTAATTGTGATCTCCTGAAGGTACCGGTGGTTAATCACCAAATTTGCATAGATGGGTTTGCCTGCTAGGGCCCAGGAGATGAAGTTTTAAAAAAGTGCTTAAACTGTTGTAAGCAGGTATTACAGCTGTGGTGAAAGTTATTGATACAAATTATATGGTTGAAGCACACCAGGATGAACTGGGACTCCTTTGTAATGCATTTTGAAATTAATAATGTCGGGAGGGCCGCTATTAGGCCAGTGCTAACCCGAATTTGGCGAGTTGTGCAAACCGACTAGTGTACCACCACGAAATCTGTTGTTTGGTGGTAACCTTGCAAAAAGGGTCAAAGACTGTTATGAGGTTGTTATAACCATGGCCCTCATTAAGCCAGCTGGAAGCAAGGCAAAAAAGGTTCTCTACAAGAAGTCGAGGACAACAAGGCCGCAAGGAAAGATGCTGGTAAGGAATATAACATTTGACAGACGATGAATTAACTGATGTTCCTGTTCAAATTGGGGAATGTTAAAATTGTTCTCAAACAATGGCAGCAGTTGACATCAGATTTGTTCATACTTAGTGTATTGAAGGGGTGAAAAATTGGATTTTACTATGACAGTCTACCTAATCAACATTTTCCTAGTCGTAAACTTATTTTTCAGATGAGGAAAATGTGCTTATTCAAGCAGAGATTCAGTCGTTACATAAGAAGGGGTAATTGAGCCTTCTGTCTATCAAAGTCAACAATTTCTGTCAAGTATATTTCCCAGATCTAAAAAGACTGGGGGATGTAGAATTATTCTGGATTTATCTAATTTGAACAAATTTGTTTGTTATAGGCATTTCAAAATGGAGAACTTTACCACGGGCAAACATCTAGTGTCCAAAGGGTATTATATGGCAACCATTGATTTAAAGAATGCGTATTACGCAGTGTCTATTCATGGTGATGATAGAAGATATTTGAAATTTATTTGGATGACTGAGCTGTGGCAATTCAGGACATTGCCGAATGGATTAACTTCAGCTCCTAGATTATTTACTAAATTGGTAAAACCTGTGTTAGCATTGCTTAGAGCTCAGGGGCATGTGGTAATGGCCTATTTAGATGATTTCTGATTGTTGGAAAGACTCATGCTGAAACTCAATCATCAGTTTCAGTTGTTAAAATCACTTTTGAACAAATGGGATTTGTTTATTCACCCAGGTAAATCTAAATTATCACCAGTCCAAATTATTGATTATCTGGGATTTACCATTAATTCCAATCACATGTTTGTAACTTTGCCCAGGGATAAATTGAATCAGTTAATTGAGGACTGTGTTAATCTCGTTGGAGAACAACGGCCTTTGATTAGACAAGCAGCCAGTTTTATTGGAAGTTGTTGCAGCCTTTCCAGCTGTGCAGTATTGTCCTCTGCATTATCAACAATTACAACCATCAAAGGAACAGGCACTGAGAATACAAAGGGGCTATTTTTGATAGGCCGATGCAGTTGTCAGCTGGGGCGATTGCTGACATACAATGGTGGATAGTACATGTTTCAAAAAATTTAAGGAAGGTTTCGTGGAATCACCGTCACTGATATTACAGACTGATGTGAGTGCACTGGGTTGGGGTGCAACAGATATGTCTTCTAGTTGTGGAGGCAGATGGAATGTGGATGAGACATCGCTTCCTCAATTAAGAGGGATTGATTATTTAGAGTTGTTGGGCACCTGGTATGGGCTCAAAGCTTATTGTTCTACAAGGAGGGATCTGCATGTGCAGCTCAGATTCACAACACCACAGCAGTGGCATATGTAAACCACATGGGTGGAGTTAAGTCACAGTCTTGTGATAGACTGGCTAACCAGATTTGGAGCTGGTGTATTGACCAAAATATCTGGCTTTCAGCACTTTATTTGCCAGGAAGAGGTCATGTCAGTTAATGACAACATTGAATGGATGTTAAATCAGGATGTGTTTAACCAAATGATTGATCAGTATGCATTGCCAGATATTGACTTGTTTGCATCTCGATTAAATCATCAGTTACCTAGATATGTTTCATGGTAACCAGATACTGGGGCAGTAGCAGTGGATGCATTTTCGCTGCATTGGGGGAGGAATGTTTGTGTATGTATTTCCTTCATTCTGTCTCATCAGCAGATGTTTGCAAAAGATCAAGGAGGACTCCGCTTCAGGGGTATTGGTAGTGCCAGATTGGCCTACACGAGCATGGTTTCCCGTTGTATTACAAATGGCTAGGGAGCCTTACATGCTTATGCCCAAGAATAAAAATCTACTGGTAAATCCAGTCACTGGGGATCAACATCCTTTATAGGATCGTATTGATCTGTTAATTTGCAGATTTTAAGGAGGCCATACCTGGGGAGAGGACTGTCTCATCGGACGGTGGATGTTCTCACGTCGGCCTGCAGGGATAGTACACAGCAGCAATATATCACCTATATAAGGAAGTGGGAGCAATTCTGCCTACAGCAGGATATTGTATATCACACGGCAGGGATCACGGATGTATTGGAGTTTGTCAACTCTTTATTTTGACAAAAAAAAAAAAATTAAGTTACAGTGCAATTAATTCAGCCAGAAGTGCTCTGTCTTCTTATTTACCTATGAATGCAGAATTGCATACAGTAGGGACACATCCGTTAGTTCACGATTCATGAAGGGAGTTTTCAATTCTAATCCTCCTAAAACTGAGGTATGCCGGTATTTGCAATGTGAGTGAGGTTTTTATGCTTCTTCGCCAGTGGGCTCTGGATACAAGCCTATCTATAGCCAAATTAACTATGAAGGTGGTCATGCTTCTGGTGTTGGTTTCAGCCCAACGTGTACAAACATTGCAAAAGCTACGGCTAGATAGAATGCATGTGTCGGCTGATGCCATTATATTTTATGTCTATGATTTGCTTAAACATAATAAAAGAGGCATGACAGGATGTAAGATGGTGTTTTCAGCATACCCCGCAGATGATCGCTTGTGTGTAGTCTCACATTTATCTCTTTACATTGAGATTACTAAACCTCTGATAGGAACAGAGTTGGCTTTGTTTATTAGTCACAAAAAACCACACAGTAAGGTGTCGGTGCAAACGATTTCAAGGTCCTCGCGGCCGCAGGATGGTCCAGTGAGCTAACTTTTCAGAGGTTTTGTCACAAGCCGATTTCAAGGCTCGGGGTTTTTGCTGATTCTGGTGTCAGTACTGTTACATTTTTCCCCTGAGTTAGAGGGGTTTGTTATGATTTGTTTGTAAATAAACTGTTATTTCATTTAATAAATGTATTACTGATGCATGATTGATTGTTAACGACTTTTGAGTCAATCCAGGCAGTGTGAACGTCGGATTTGAGTCTGCGGCGTGAATTCACAGTGCTTTGAAGTCTTCACGTAGTCACTCACGTGACTCCGAAGTAAAATAGTAAGATTAAACGAGAACTTACCAGTTTGAAGTTTGATCTTTATTTTATGAGGAGTCGAGTTGAGGGACTACGTGCCCTCCGCTCCCACCCTCATAGATCTCATCTGGTAGTTCTAGTTTTATCATCTTACCGTTATACTTCGGTCATTGTTAGCTGTGAATTCATTCCGCTGCTTTGAAGATTGACGCACCAACGGCTGTACGGGCTTCTATTCACGTAGTCCCTCAACTCGACTCCTCATAAAATAAAGATCAAACTTCAAACTGGTAAGTTCTCATTTAATCTTACTATTTTAAACTAATTCTTTATTTATTTTCATTTGTTCATCATTGAAACAAGAAATTAATATATTATTCTACCACTGGTTAGAGATGGAATAATTATGAGGTCAGATAATATTCCATGCATCAACACATCAAAACTCATTGTACAGTAAAGTTCTAGCTTTGTGGATATATGAAGTAGTTTGAAATTAAAAACTGTAAAACTATGGCCATCCATTGCAACACCATATTTAGTTTGTAGATTTAGTTGTGCAATACTAGTTGTATACTTGGTTACAGTTTTATATCGTGTACATCAATATTCACTTGCTTGAGCATTCCACATAATGGTGTGAAAAGTGAATCCTTCCAAATATAAAAATGTGACACCATTTCTAGTACTGCAATAGTCATTTTTACAGGAAAGATATTCCCAAGCACACCACATATTGACCCCTGCTCTTGCCTCACAGATGTGTATTAATCAAGGAGGGATCATGTGCACTGTGAAGGTTCACACAACCTTTCTTTGAAATGGTGGTTCTTCATGTGGCTATTTGTTGGAGATTTCTCAATGCCTTCTGACCTTGCACAATCCAGCTGACAATACTTGATGTGCTGTGCAAATGTCAGGTAATGGCCCCATACCTAGAACAGACAATACTGGCAAGACCAGTATTGCTTCAATGTAGAAACAACACTCCAAGCAAGCTAGTAGATATACTAAATTATGGAGACCTAAAGTTGCCAAATGAAATTCCATTGTCATTTGTAATCATCTAAAATACACATAATTATTTAATATACATTCCCGACATAATATATTGTATTTAAAAGTTTAGTTTGTCTTCTGTTTTTCAGGTCTTGAAGGAGTGCATGCCATGGACACAGGGAGCTACCTGTCACCCTGGCCACAAACTCTTTGAGGCACTTCACTCTGCAAGGCAACTCCACCACAGCCAAACATAAAAACAGCTTTTTTTCCATGAACAGTAGCTCTACTAAACAACCAAAAGTTTGTAGCCTCCTTTTGCTCTGGTATTTTATTTCATTCTTCACATGTTAAAATTATAATGTTTTATTCTTAATTGTTTACTGTATAACATGTTGTTACTTGTGAGCAAAGCACCAAGGCAAATTCCTTGTATATATACATACTTGGCTAATAACATGTATTTAATTCGATTCAATTCAATACCAGATTATAAAAACATTGTAGAAGAGAGAAGTGTATATCTACTTTACCTTTAAGTCAAACCTTAACTTGTGTAAGATAAGAGATTCCAGAAAGTTCCCAGATAAATAGAATGATTAGAGATAATAGAGCAGATCCTGGTGCAATCACCATGGTAACAAAGGTCTTAAATGAACAAAATAATATCTGGGGATGTATGGGGTTGTGTGGTGTGTGAAAGGCACACTCTGAAGTGATGTTCGAACCCACTGAGCTTGCCATCATGTTTTGGTCATGAGGTGATAGTTGTGCACTGATGATGATGTGGTACTTTTTCCAAATGCGTATAAAAATGGCATGCTTTAAGCGGAGGATGTGGACTGCTCTGATAAAGTGAACGAGCCTCTTACCTGCTCTTCGATGTTAAAGATAGATCAAATTATTGCCTTGCTGTTTGATTTGAGATCAAACTTTATGAGTGGTCCTCATTTTCTACCACTGTATTGTATCTGTAAATTGACACTTGGTAACAAGACAATTATAATAGCTGCTTGAAAACATGATTTCAGCTGTAGTTACAGTTTTGAATAAATTCAAAGAACAAATAGTTTTAATGCAATTAGGCCAAATTTTATGTTTCACCTGACAGTAAGTGATCTGAATAACTAGCTAACACACTGGTCAACCACACAGAACTGAAACCCTTTCATTGTCTTCTAAGTGTAATTATTTTAAATGCAGTGAAAATCATAAGATCAATATAGCAGCAGGTTGTATTAATTTAAGCCTTTTAATGACTGAAACATGCAGTGAGCTCCTACTAATGACTGTGATCTGTTTTGCTGCATTCTGGGAAAAGGCTCCTTTTTTACATCTGTATTTTGATGTTTGTTTTTTCCTCGGATCAGAAAAGAATGAAGGCAATAATATTTTGCCTGCAGTATATATAAGAATGCATGCCCTCCTTAAAAATCCTATTGCTTGGAATCAGATTTGCTTTAATAAAAATAAAATACCTCTGATTTTGAGTCCCAAACCAATGCCAGCTCCCAATAAAGAGATATTCACTCAGATACCTGTTTGGGCAAAAGATTGTCATGTAAACCAATGACTAAGTTCAAGAATGTCCTCAATGCTACCTTTAAAAAAAAAGCATCATCCCCATATACCACTGGGAATCCCAGGTCCACATATTGTACAAAGTAACTTAATATATGTCAAATGTGTTCTAAATCTGTGCGCTCCAACAAAATCATTAGCATGTTAGATCCAGGTGTGGAACTTGAGTGATAGTTCCCCAATGTTACGCTGGGGAATCCCGGCAAGATTGGAAGCAATTGACAGGGTCCTTATGGTGTCCGGCAATGGGGCAAGCTGACAGATTTGCTCCCCTAACTCTGGACACCCTACTGTCAGAATTACCAAGATTACTGTGATTTGGAGTCATGGACTGGTATGGTAAAGAAACTGGCCTTAAGGTGTATCTCGGCCACACCAACCAGTTATTACTTCCATGCAACGCAAATGCTATTCCCTTTCCCTCCCTCAACTAATGCCACCACATGCATATTGAGTGGTCATTTATTCCATGTGTATTATGTGAGTTTGTGCTCAGTGTGTGCATCGCCATATACAGATGCTAGAAATCTTTCCCAGACGTGATGAAATGCTCCACATCTCCGTTACATTGTTTGCTCTCTTTCCACAGATGTTGCATGTGTTCCTAGCATTTTCTTTAATTATATAAATTGCCTGCTAATATTTTGCCTACAGTATAAAGTGACTGTGTGTCAAAGTAAACATTTGTCCTTGGGTTGTTTTGTTAAAAGAGTAAGAAATAAATTGTGATGTATTGTACTCTGAGAAAAATTCAATTGCTGAATGGAAGCAAATTTTCGAAGAGAAGTGCAACCTGGAAAACCCACGGCAGTTCTGATATGATACTATGCATGTTCATAGTTCTGAAAAGATTTTATGTAAATCAAGCTTTCCTCTCTTCATAGGAGGGCGTTTAGTAAAGAAAAAATCATTTGAGGGATTACAAAATAATATTTATTGCCACATTTTGTGTTCTGCTGTTCCATGGCTTCTAGGAGTTATCCATCACATTGAACAAGTTCCTCTGTAAATGTGAAGGATGCTTTTAGAAGATACCCACACAAATATGGATAAGCCAACTTTACATTAAGTTGGGATAGCATTGGTGACAAACCTGAAATGACAGCTTAAAGTCTTGCATCTAATCCAATACTGAGACATCATCAGCAAGCAAAATTTTAAGGTAACTGGTTATAGTTATAACATACTGAGTTAAGCTAAATGGCTACTATATATTGGACCCTAATTGTTCTGAATATATAACGAGGCAATTATTAATATACATTAATAAAGGAGTAATAAAAGCTTAACATATATCAATAAACAAAAGATAGCATGCATTATACATCAGCATTCAGACTTCTTTAGCGTTTCTTCCATCTTCACCTTCGCCTTCAAGAAACAAGCATAACTTGGTTATTGGTCTTATCAAAATATTGTTCTTAGTCTGAAGGCATGCTGTACACACCAAACCCTTAACGTTAGGCTTGATACCCAGTATATAGTCCAAAACTCAAAATTCCAGTTTTACAGCATGAAATTTCTTCTTCCATGTCCGATCAATTCATGAATATGTCGTAACAATAATGTTGATATAGGAAAGTTCTTAGAGGGAATAATAGGATGTTTAGCCTCTTCAGGCATTGCCAATCTATTTAGACAACCACCCACTCTCAGAAGTCCCTCCTCCAATACCAGATCCTGCTTGTACAATTGACTGTCTCTTTTAACACCATGTACTCCAGCTTCTAACGTCGATATTGCTTCTTTGTATCTCTGTTTTTGACAGAAAGAGATAATCGCGTTTTCTTGATGAGGAAATCATCAAGTTGTAAACCCTGTACGTCATACAATGCCTTAAAAGCTTGCATCTTCTTTTCAACCTTTTCCTTCAGTACTTCAGGATCTTCTTCAAATATACCTTCAGCAATCTCTTTCCTTTTTTGAGCAAACAGATTGTTCTTAGTTTAAGAAACCAAGCCACCACAGTCACCAACTTATTCCATGATGAAAAGTGAGTAATTAAATCATTTTTTGTGTTTGAAGAATCTTTAGCAATAACGTTAACTGTGATGTTTTGTTTAATTTCTGGATCATTAGCAGAGATTTCAAATCCTAGCTCAAACTTTGGCCATTCTCTGTCTGTCATACAGAGAAACTCTGGTCCATTGATCCATCTCTAATTGCTTAAGAAGCGCTCTGCTGTTAGTCCTCTAGAAGCTTCATCCGCAGGATTTTTATTTGTGTTAAAATATTTGCATTGTGAAACATCAGTAATTCCCAATACAAAAGAAATTCTGTTTGCTACAAATGTCAAAAAATGTTTGTTCTAATTGTTGAAGTACTTAAGCACCGTAGTACTATCAGTCCAAAGAAAGGTTCTTCCAGTTGAAGCTGTAAATCTTTTCGCAGCAATATGTCAACTTTCACAGCTAAGACTGCGGCAGTAAGTTCCATTCTACGAATTGTCATTTGCTTCAATGGTGCCACTCTGGCCTTTCCCATTAAGAATGCAACATGTACTTCTTTGTTATCATTTTCCAGTCTTAGATATGAAACAGTACCGTAGCCGCTTTCACTGGCATCTGAAAAATGATGCAGCTGTGCACTTCTGACGTTACCAAAGTTTGTAAGCTTCATGCACCAGTCCACTTTGAATTCTGAGATCTTGTTGAGATCTGCTAACCATTCTGTCCATCGGTGAGAGGAAGTTTGCATTATACTCTCATCCCATCCAAGTTTTTTCCTTACAAAGATCCTGCAAAATCAAGTTGGCTGGCAGTGTAAATGATGCAAGAAATCCCAGAGGGTCGTAAACAGAATCAATCACGGATAGGATACCCCTTCTAGTACATGGTCACTATTGAATCAAGATTCTGATCTTGAACACATCTGTTTCAATGCACCAGTGCAGTCCCCTTGGCTCCTCATTGTCTGTATAGCTTCCAATGCCTTCAAAGCATTCATCCTGATAAATAGGTCAATACCAGAATTTATTTTACGTATCTTAACATCCTTCAAATAACGCCATTGTTTCAATCCCTCATGTCTGATTATATTTTGATGACAAACAGGCATGGTCTCATGTGTGACCACCTCAGATATTGGTATAAAATTGTCTTCATCCAGACTAGATATTTCCATACTTGTAATGTAATGACTATCACAGGATTTCTACTCATTCATGGTACGCAATAGAATATTAGTCTTTTCTCCTGTAATGTCCATCCTTCTCATCAAGCTTTCTGTACAAAAGGTAGCCGAACTTCCATGATCCAAAAATGCATATGCTTGCAACACTGTATTCATCTTGCTATTCCTTACCTGTACTGGTAAGATAGAAATTATACAGGTTTCTACCCCGGCCCCAATATGGGCAGTTATCTGAGGTGAGGTGACAGCATCACTAGTAGCTGGCTTCTCCTTTTAATCTATTTGCTCCAGCTTCTTCTGCTCAGTGTGAAGTGCTTCAGGAAACAATGATGTGGTTCAGGTCAAAGCTCATTTTGAAACAGAAATACTATTACAGGTCAAAGGTCATTCATCAGAACTGTTAACGACAATGGTTTAAAAATGTTATAATGTACTGCATAATTCTATAGGATGTATTTTAATGCATGATAACAGTGCATCTCAGGTTCCCAATCTGTGAAAGAAAAGGCTAAAGAGATCGTGTTTATTGTTAATAATCATCTCATCCACTGCAATTAACATTAATTTTCAGGTAATTAATTTAATTTCATGACCCTGAGATCTTGCTACGTGCAGATGGAGTGCTGGGCTTGGTTATGAAGAGCAGTTTTACGCATACTGGGCATACCAAAGATATTCTATAAAGGTAAACATCTTTAAGAAGCTCAAAGGCCTCTCTTCTTAAATATTTTAAATTGTGATTTAGCTTTTGGTAATAAATGTCAACGCTTCAGAAGATGTATTTCCATATTTCTTGTTTCTCTGAGCAAAAGCACAAGGATTTCAGAATCTGTATTTAACGTCCCCTCTCTTGGTTAGGATAAAGACAGTGTCAATTTCAATTAACTGATTAGCACATTGTTAAAACCATTTCATGGAGACATTGTAGAGACAATGGAAGCTTTTAGATTCGGGATGCATAGTATGAACTATATAGGTAAGAAACTTCAAAAACACAGCAACGTTCGACCACGAGGTAAAGTAATGGATGCCGAGCAAAGTGACAATTTGATGTGGGGGAAACAGGTGCACAAAGCAATAATCTGAATCTACCCCACAGCTGTCACTGAAGTTACAGAAATACATTGAAGCATAGAAAATGCAGCCATTTCAATGCATTGCTGGATAAAAGGTACTAAATTATAGCAGGATACACTAAAACAAAACACACAAAAATGCTATACTTTGCAGTCATATCTGAATGGTGCAATTTGATTTGGAACATTTTATTTTTCTTTCATAAAATGTCCATCTGCTTGACCACCATTTACAAGGCCGTATCACCTTCAGTGCATTATTCTGGAAAAGAACAGTTAAAGTACCATCAAAGTAATATTGAAACAGCCTCCTCGACAAATTGAGATTCCCGATTTGAACAGCATGCGAGTGACTGCAGGGAAATTTAAAAATTTGTTATACAAGACAATTACTGCTTTGCACTCCCTTGATTTAATCCTGTGCTAAGTTCCACAGGAGATATTTCCAGACACGAGATGGAGAATTTACATTTTCACCCTTGTTCACATAAGTCCCAGAACTTCCTTGAGTGAATCTAGGTATCAAGAATTAAATCCAGCCGGACTTTGTAATTGCATCAAATTTATATTATCTGATAATGTAAAAAATATTACATTTTCCTCAATAAGATTGGTTTATGTTACACAGAATAATGGACTAGAATCCACACAAACGTAAAGATCATTCATACCCATGCTTATCCATTTCTGTGGTACAATTTTTAAAATCCCAATTGTTTTATTAAATCTGCACTTTGTATCAAATTCTTATTTAATATTCATTTTATCTTAAATTGTTTGGCAGAACAATGTCACACTTGCTTGAATAATGGTCACAAGATAGTACTTATAGCGTTGGAAAAATGTAATTTTCGCTAGGTCATCACTTTGCAGAAATAATTGTAATTACTTCCATAAAGCCATTTGGTCAATTTAATGACTTAAATGCACGATGGTGTATCTGCCTCTTGATCAGAAGCCTGTGGGTATTAGTTTGACTGTTACAATCAGCTTAGGGATCTTTATCCAGTTAAACCAGCTAAATATGGTGCAACGATATAAAGACTGAGAAGCCCATTCTGTAACTAACTCCCACAAAAGAGCACACTGGGTCACACCACATTATGGCCAGACTTTTCTATTGTTTCACCAACACAGTACTCTTTTACCAGCCATGATAGTACACGAATTCTCCTTAACATTCTGGCCCACCTATATAGCAACAAGCTTGTAAAATGTAGTTTATTTATATAAACAAAAGGCACAAAGGAACTGCAGATGCTAGTTTATTAAAAAAAAAAAAGACACAAAGTGCTGGAGTAATTCAGTGGGTCAGGCCGCATCTCTAGAGAGCATTGATAGGTGAAGTTTCGGTTTGGGACATTTCTTCAGATTGATTATATTGGGGAGGGGGGGGGGGGGGGGGGGGGTTAGTGGGTGAAGGGACAAGAAAGTTGGAAGAGGAAAGAGGGCAGGATAAGGCCTGGCAAGTGATATAGATGAGGGGATGGGGGAGTTTGATAGGTAGTTACCCTGCAACCACAGTAAATGTAACACCTGTACCTATACCTCCACTCCCATCCAGGGACCTCAGCAGTCCTTCCAGGTGAGACAGAGGTTCACATGAACATCTCTAATCTCATCTTCTCCATCCATGTTTCCCATTGTGGCTTTCTGTACAATGGTTAGACCAAGCTTAGGCTGGACGACTGTTTTGCAGAACACTTGCGCTCAATCTGCCAAGCCTACTGGAAATGCCCAGGTGCTAACCATTTTAACTCCTCTTCCAGTTCCCATACAGGCTATTCTGTCCTAGGCCGCCTCCATTGCCAGGGTGAGGCCACACTCAAACTGGAGGAACAGAACCTCATATTCTGCTTGGGTAGCTTACAACCCAATGGTATGAACGTTAAATTCTCCAATTTTACCTAACTAACCAAACCACCACCACCCTCCTTTAGAACTCCTCCTTTTCCCCTCCTTTTTCTTCCTATGCCTTACCTGGACTTACACACATTTTTCCCCATCCCCTCCCCTTCCACCTACAATCCTTCCACTTCATAATTCACAGCTCGTCTATCCTTATCTCACACCTTTTATCTTTTCACCTCTAGCCTTCGCCCAACCTTCTGTCTATCAAAAAAACCCTCTCACCTATATCTACGTATCCCTTACCAGGACTTGTCCTGCCCCATCTCTCTTCCAGCTTTCTCACCACCACACCACAATCAGTCTGAAGAAGGGTCCTGACCCATAACGTCACCTATGCATGATCTCCAGAGATGATGCCTGATCCATTGAGTTACTCCAGCACTTTCTGTCTGTTTTTGTAAACTAGCGCCTGCAGTTCCTTCATGTCTTTTTTTGATGGTAATAAATAGACAATAGACAATAGACAATAGACAATAGGTGCAGGAGAAGGCCATTCCGCCCTTCGAGTCAGCACTGCCAATCAATGTGATCATGATTGATCATCCCAAATCAGTACCCTGTTCCTGCCTTCTCCCCATATCCCCTGACTCTTTTTAGATACTCTATCTTTAAGAGCCGTATTTAAAGATCCCCTATCTTTAAGAGCCCTATCTAGCTCTCACTTGAAAGTATCCGGAGAACTGGCCTCCACCACGCTCCGAGGCAGAGAATTCCACAGGCTCACAACTCTCCGAGAAAAAGTGTCCGTTCTAAATGGCTTACCCCTTATTATAAATGAATTGCATTTTACAAGCATTTTGCTATGTAAGAGTGCAGGAATGTTAAGGAGAATAGTAAGATTAAACGAGAACTTACCAGTTTGAAGTTTGATCCTTATTTTATGAGGAGTTACGTTGATGGATTACGTGAAGAAGCCCCGCCAGCCGCATGCGCGTCATACTTCAAAGCAGCGGCGTGAAAACACAGAAACAAATAGCCAAAGTAACATTGTAAGGCCTTTAGAAGACTAGAACTACCGGATGATCTCTTAGATTGTGAGGGTGGGAGCGGAGGGCACATAATCCCTCAACGCAACTCCTCATAAAATAAGGATCAAACTTCAAACTGGTAAGTTCTCATTTAATCTTACTATTTTACTTCGGAGTCACGTGAGTGACTACGTGAAGATTTCAAAGCTCTGTATTTTCATGCCATAGATGCACTCCATACGACAATCTGCTTCGGTTAACACAGTAGGGAATAAATAATATATTGAACATTGCTTCAAATTATTCAATAACTATTTTTAATAATAACAAAACCAGGAATAACCCCTCTGTCCCAGGGTGAATTACAAACAATGATAGAAAACAAAGCAAATGAATTAAATGGAACCCAAAACAGCATTCCCAAACCGTGGCACTGTCTGTACAGGTTTGTCATAAAATTGAGAAAATGTTGCTTCTCTAAACCATCCTGCGGCCGTGAGGATTTGGTCTAGCGGCACGTCCTGAGCCTTCGCCGCGGAGGTTGATGCCGTCCTGGTGGAGTGAGATTTAAAGACATGAGTGTCGACTCCAGCATAATTGAGAACCTGTTTCAACCATCTAGAAATAGTTTGTGCTGACACTCTTTTATCTGGCTTTTTGTGACTAATGAGCAGTCCTGTCTCAGAACCTCTGAACCTCCTTGCTAGCTCAATATATTGGCGTAAGTGTTTAACTACATATAACATTTGATCAACATGGATAGGCTTTAAACGTCACCTTGGTTCCTGCCATACCTGGCCTGCTTTGTTTGATTAAATCATAAACATAGAAGGTAATGTCATTTACAGACAAATGCATACAATCTATTCGTAACAATTGTAATGTTTGTACACGTTGTGCTGAACCAGCGCTATTAGCATAACCACTTTAAGAGTTAATCATTGCATAGACAATGAAGTAATTGGAGCCCATTGCCGAAGCAGTTTGAGAACAAGACTGATAGCCCAGATTTCTGTATATCGAGGTTTCGGAGGGTTTTTATTAAAAATTCCTCTCATAAATCGGGATACTAACGGATGAGACCCGATAGACCCGAAGACTGCCCTAAATAAGAGGGCAACGCACTCCGATCTCTGTTAATGGCACTATAACTCAGGTGCTCATCAAAATGCAACTTAGCAAGGAACTCCAACACATCACATATGCTTGCATTATGATAAGATATATTGGATTGTATATATCCCATATATCTTATCGGTCTTGGGCCTCCTCCACGGCCAGAGTGAGCAACACCGCAAGTTGGAGGAACAGCACCTCATATTCTGGTTGGAGAGTCTGCATCCTTTGGGCTTGAACATTGAATTTTCTCAATTCTGTTAACCCTTGCTGTCTCCTCCCCTTCCCACCTCTCCCTCAGCCCTCGGGCCCTGGCATTCCCTCTATCTCTATCTCCCTCCCCCACCCTAGTCGCACTAGCTTCTCATTTTCACACCACAAACAGCTTACAATGGCTTGTTCCCTTTATCATCGATACTTTTTTGCATATCTTTCATTCATTGTTCTTTATCTCTCCACATCACCGTCTATATCTCTCGTTTCCCTGATCCCCTGACCAGTCTGAAGAAGGGTCTCGACCCGAAACGTCGGCTATCTCCTTCGCTCCTTAGATGCTGCTGCACCCGCTGAGTTTCTCCAGCTTTTTGTGTAGCCCTCGATTCTCCAGGATCTGCAGTTCCTTCTTTAACGCTGGAAGGAAATCCCCTGGTTGGTACTCCATATATTGTTCTTGGTATGGCCCTCTTGGACAGCTGTCTGGGGAACCACTGGGGCCTTGGACCCTTGTATAATCAAAGTTTGGAGCATCTACTCCATCTTTTCCATCCTCCCCCACATTATTTATTATCAGGGGGAGAGTCACCATCGTCGTCAGGCTCGTCTGACAACACAGGTCTGTTAGACTTTCTTTTTGCCTTTCTATTGCTATCAGTAGCCTCAGGCTGCTGAATATCTGGAGCTAGTGTGGAGGATTCGCTCACTATCATAACTGCTGCCGGTAAAACGGCACCCGGCATCGGAACTGGAGTTGCCGAGCTAATCTCCTGAACCAATCGAGTTCGTGAATCCTCACTGGACCCACGCTTAGTACGAATCCTCCTACCTGACCGCTCCATTTCTCCAACTCCTACTGACTGCTCGAGCCAGCTTTACGGAGTGTAAATACTTCTGGGTAAAGTTTTTAAAACACTTACCTGAGAAGTTTCCACTTACCGCTGTGGAGCTGTGCCCTCCAGTCCGTTCAGTGCGACATGCGCGGACGTAATGACGCGCATGCGCCTGGCGGGGCTTCTTCATGTAGTCACTCACGTGACTCCGAAGTAAAATCAAATTGAATAGAGTCCATGGTGAAAGATTTTGTAAATAAAATCCGTGGTGAAGAATTTCCATTTGATGCTACCCTCAACGAGTGCTGCCACAAAGTTGAAGAACTTCTGCCGTGTGGATTTCCAATTTTGTATTATCAGTAGCTAACAGCTAAACAGTATCTCTGGGAGCAATTTGGATGTAAATACGCTGGTGAGATCCAGTCAAATTAAAGAGTTTTTGTAGGCAGAAAGCCAGGAAGATAAAAGCACAATTTTTAGCTGCTATGTTAAACATTTATAGAATAAGAAATAACAAATGAAACATTCATATACAATAATGGTTGATGCTGAAATATCGTGAATACATTTCTTAAAATTCTAATTCTATATTCTAAATTTTAAAACTCCATTATATTTTCATAAATTGTTAGAGAGAATCACAAACCATGCATATGAAATACACTTTCTTAAAGTTGGATAGTTTCATAAACATCAATTACGAATATAAATCTGACATAACATGGCTAAAAGACGAACTTCACAGAAACAAGTAATGGAATCCCGATCAAATTTCATTTTAGGAATAACAGATTAGAAGCAGGATTAAGGCACCTGGGCATCAATGCTGCTCTGCCATTTATAAGCTCACCCCCCCCCCCCCCACCCCCAGCACTCTTTGTCTGCACTACCCCTATATCATTCCATTCTGTTCATTTCTGTTTCCATTCAACATTCCCGTAGTCAAGAAATCCAAATGCTCACCAGCCTTTGAGTGAAATATTTTTTTGTCATCACAGTTCTCAATGGCCTAACCTATTTCTGAAGCCATACTCCTTGGTTCAAGACTTCTTAGTCAATAGAGATATCCACCCAGCTTTTGATCTTCTGAGCACCCCAAGAATTGTGTATGTTTTGATGAGATCTTCTCTCATTCTTCTGGATAATATGATCACTGTTAACCCATTATTTCTGCATTTGTCAAACCTGCCATACCTAGCAACCAAAATGTGTAGGAAGGAACTGTAAATGCTGGTTTACATCATTGATAGACACAAAATACTGGAGTAACTCATGAGGACAAACTGTATGGCAGGGTGGTCACTCGTTCCATCTCTTCAGAGATGCTGCCTGTTCCTGAGTTACTCCACCATTTTGTATCTACCCCTAGCAATCATCTGGTGAATCTTTGCTGTGATCCATGCAAGTCCATGCTCTCCTAGATAAATCTGTACAAAATGCACCAGAAAAAGAAATAAAGCTCTGGATGCTGGTATCTGAAACAAAACAGAAATGCTGGAAGAACTCAAGCAGTTAAGGAGCATCTGTGGTAAGAGAAACCAGTCAATGTTTTGAATGGACAGTGAGTCTTCAGCAGAACTGTGAGAAGAGCAGAGGGTTTACCGTTTCCAAAGCAGATCTGAAAGGAGAAGTAAGGTAGAAGACTAAAGCTTATATGTGAAGATTGATCAGGAGCACGAGTACTGACTGTTAGCAAGACATTTTAATGGGTACAAAGTGAAAGCAACAGCAGCACTGGCAACAATGCGTCCCTCCCCGATCAACTCAATGCATTCTATGTCCGATTTTAAACAGGTAGGGGAATGTCACCTGCCCCCCAATCTCGGGTGCGCTGGTACCATTGGTTATGGTGACAGTCGTAAGATCTGCCTTCCTGAGAGTGAATTCACAAAAAGCAACTGGTCCAGGTAGAGTTCTTGTGTAGATCAGCCAGCAGAGGTATTCACAGACACCTTGAACCTCTCACAATACCACTTTAAGGTCCCAACCTACCTCAAGAAGACCACTATTATCCTGGTGCCAAAGAAAAGCAAGGTAGCATGCTCTAATGACTACCGTTCAGTGGCTCTGACATCCACCAGCATGAAGTGTTTCAAGAGCTTGCTGATGGCACTCCAGCTTCCTAGCCAGCCTTGATCAATTGCAGTTTGCTTACCATTGCAACTTGTCCACAGCAGATGCATCTCCCTGGCCCTAGACTCATCTGCAGAACATCTATACAATAAGGACTCCTACGTCGGACACCTATTTATCAACTATAACCACCTTCAATACCATAATCCCATCCAAGATCATCTCAAAGCTCCTGGACCGAGGAACCAGCATCCCTCTCTGCCACCGCAACCTCAACCTTCTGTCCCAAGGACCACAATCAGTGAGAATGAGTGACAACATCTCCTCCATAATAGTTCTCAACACGGGTGTCAGCAACGATACATTCTCAGTCCCCTGCTATGATCCCTGTACACTCATGACTGTGCACCTGCATTTGGCTCTAGAAGAAGTAACCAAGATATTTTTAATTTGCTCTTGAAGAAGTAACCAAAAAAGACTTTTGAAGAATGCTTCTGTCCTCTATGTACAGAGAATTTTACCATAGGACAAATTCATAAATGATTTCAATTATGTAATTTCAATTGATTTCAATTGAATCTCATGGCAAAGCAGTAGTGCTAGAACTGCATGCCTATGTTACTAAGAATATGTTTATAATTTCCACATTAAACTTCATATGCACAGAAATTGGGGTGGCATGAAGGCACTGTGGTAAAGTTGCTGCCTTACAGCGCCAGAGACCCAGGATCGATTCTGGCTATACGGAGTTTGTACATTCTCCCTATGACCATGTGGGTTTTCTCTGGTGTACCTGTTTCCTCCCCAATTCCATAGATGTGCAAGTTTTTACGTTAATTGGCTTTTCTAAATTGTCCCTAATGTACAGGATAAAACTGGTGTATGGGTGATTGCCGGTCGACGCGGACTCAATGGGTCGAAGGAGCTGATTTCACGCCGTATCTCTAAACAAAACTAAACTAAAATAAATTCTTATCATCCTTTTACATTTATGGTGTGATTAGACCAAACTTTTGCCAGCATTGCCACCACAAAATGCATGTGAATTATTGTGCAATCATAACATTTATTTGCAATTTTATGAAAGCAGGAGACTGATTTTATTTTGTTCGAGATTGGCAGCACATGTTTAATGAACTAAAGCAAACAAACTTCATGCATAAGTGAGAGAAGCATATCTAGAGCAATGGGATGCAGAATGAAATTTCTGCTTTATACAAACCAAGAGATGTAATCACAGTCATTTGAGTTCACTCCAGGGATTATGAAAAGTTAGCTACAAATGTGCATCTCACTGAATTCCTGGTTTAATATAACAACATATATTTATAAACCTGATATTAATGGTATCAGCCAGGTAATCATCTCAAAAACCCCTGAGTTTAAACACAATTTATTACACCATGAAACTTGTGAACTGTTTGCCCAAAGGCTATTTCATTTTGGAAATAAATGAGCTGACGAAGTAGTTCATATCGCAAATTTGAATTATATTTCCGAGTTTTGTCAAGCCTGGGAATGGCATTATTATTGCAGCACACAAACCTCCCTCTGTATTTTTTTAATGCATTGTCCGAAGGTTTGTGAGTACAACACGTGATTAGACATTCTAATAATGAGAAGAAAACGTGCATCATCTAATATATGATGAATTACAACAGTAGAGATTATTAAAATTGTAAATAGATAAATAAATGATTATATATTGATAATCATGTCCTTTCCTTTCCTGTAAGTCTCCAATTCAGCCAAACAATAGCAGTAAATATCTGTCGCCTTTTTGATGATGTTACTGATCACCATAAAGATGGCGGCTTAAATAGCATTATGTCAGTGCCAAATTATTTTATTATTACTTCAGAGTAAGCTCGGTGTAAACAGCAGAGAAAAGGTATGGGAAGATGATTAATATTTGGTTATTACAACCAGCAATATTCAAATGTAAGAACTTTCTTTGTGAAGTGAGTTATTTGCAGGTTAACAAAGAGTCATAGAATCATACAACTCGTCCAGGTCAACCAAGATGCCCCATCTAAGATTGTCCCATTTGCCTCCATTTGGCATTCATCCCTCCAAACCTTTCTTAACCATGTACCTGTCCAAGTTTATTTTAAATGCTGTGATAGTACCTGCTTCAAATATCTCTTCTGGCTCATTCCATATACCCTCTACCCTCTATGTGAAAAAGTTTCTCCTCAGGTTTGTGTTACATGTTGCCACTTGTCTTAACCATATGTCCTCTTGATTTTGATCCCCCTACTCTGGGTAAAATACTCTGGGTATTCATCCTATCAATTCCCCTCATGAGTTTATACACCAATATAAGATGACACCTCAGCCTCCTACTCTCCAAGGAATAAATGCCTATATAGCTTCTCTGCACTTTTTGCAGCATAATAACATCCTTCCTATAACAAGCTGACCAAAACTGAACACATTATTCCAAGTGTGGCCTCACCAATGTCTTGCACAACTGTAACATAATATCCCATACCCTGATTGATGAAAGGGAATGTGCCAAAACCTTGTTGATTACACTATCGACTTGTGACAGGAACTATGTACCTGTAATCCTTGATCTATTCATTCTACAATACTTCCCTGTGCTCTTCCTTTCACTGTGAAGGTCCTAACCTCCTAAAATGCAACACCTTATCTGCATTAAACTCTATTAGCTATCATCAGCCCACTTGCCCAGTTGATCAAGCGTCTGCTGTAATGTTTGATAACCATCTTCACTATCTACAAATTCACCCATTTTAAAGTCATCTGCAAACTTACTAATCATGCCTTGCACATTGATGTAAACCACAAACAGTAATGGGCCCAGCACCATTCCCTAAGTCACACCACTGATCACAAGCCTCCAGTCCAAATAAACACCATCCACCACCATCCTTTGCTTCCTTCCATAAAGTCTATTCTGTATCCATTTTACTAGTCTCCCTGGATCGCATGTGATCTAACCTTCCAGAGCAGCCAACCATGCAGAAATTTACCAAAGGTCTTGCTGAAGCCCATTTAGGCAATGTCTATGGTCTTGCCCTTGTTAACTCCTTTGGTTACCTCTTCAAAAACTCAATCAAATCGTAAGACACAATCTCCCACGTGCAAAATACTGACTATTTCCAATCAGCCTTTTCTATCCAAATGCATATAGGGAAATAATCCCTCAGTATCCACCACAGTAACGTACCTACCACAATTGTTAGGCTTCGTGGTCTATAGTTCCCAGGCATTTTCATACTGGCCTTCTTAAATAGAGGCACAACATTAGCCATCATCCAGTCTTCCGGTACCTCACCCATGCCTAATGATGATTCATATACCTCAGCCAGGGCTCCCACAATTTCTTCTCTACCTTCCCACAGCATCCTCAGATATATCTGGTCTAGTTCAGAAGATTTATTTACCTCTATACGCCCTTGAATGTCCAATACCTCCGGGACCATAGTAAACGTAGACTGTCTTTAGACTTTAGAGATTCAGAGTGGAAGCAGGATCTTCGGCCCACCGTGTCCATGACGAACAGCAATCACCCTGTACACAGCACTATCATCCACACTAGGTACAATTTACAGAAGCAATTAACCTACAAATCTGTACGTCTTTAGAGAGTGGAAGGAAACCAGAACACCCAGAGAAAACCCCTGCAATCACAGGGTGAATGTACAAACTCTGTGCAGACAGCACCGGTAGTCAGAATTGAACCCGGGTTTCTGGTGCTGTAAGGTAGCAACTGCACCACTGCGCCACCCTATGCAGCACATAGGGCAGCACTGTGCGCTACTATGCAGTCTACTTACATTAGTCTTCATTCTTCTTCTCAAGATATATTGCATAATGCTTTTCCAGATTAGATTCCACATATCACTTGCCTGTCTACTCTGCCACATTATTCCTGCCATAAGGCATTTTGAGTTTTTGCAGTTCACCAAATCCTCTATCTTTGCGCCATCAATAAAGTTTTGAGTTGGATGGATACAAAGTTCGGGAGTAACTCAGCAGGTCAGGTATTATCTCTGGGGAAACATGGATAGGTGACATTTCGGGTTAGGCTGTATCAGCCTCAGGGAATCATGAAAGGAGTTTCTCAGGCCAATGCCCCAGGCTCAACTATCTTCGGCTGCCTCATTAATCAGCATCCATTCACAGAAGGTGGGAAGTAGGCGTGTTCATTAAGAATTGCACAATGTGCCGTTCTATGTACATCTCTTCAGTCACAGCACATGGACAACATTCAGGCAAGTGACAAGTGACAATTTCTCCCACATATAGTAAGTGCCAGGCAATAAACATTTCCTAAAAGGATATTATTCTTGACAGTCAATCGGACTGACACCAATTTAAAAAAATCTTAACTGGGGCATGTGGGGAGTTCACCATTGAACAGAAATTTTATCATATCAGTGAAATAAATACCCTGACTTTAAGAGCAGGTCAGAGGCTGAATAGCCGACAGCAACCCAGGTCTCTGGCACAGTCAGGCAGCAACTCTACTGCTGCGCCACTGTGCCAGGGAAGGTGATGGATGCATGTACAATTGTGGCATTTAAGAGTCTTTTAGATCGACCTATGGATATGCAGGAAATAGAGAGATCTGTCCACTCTGGTGTTTAATACAATTACCTGTCCATAAGGCAGCCGATAGGCGGTTCTTGATTTCTGTGACAAATGACAATTTCCCTAATTCTCTAATACCATTCCAACATCAACAAGGTACAGAAGGAGTGTGAAGGAATACTCTCCATTTGTTTGGGTGAATGCAGCTTCAAAGTCTCTTAGGAATCGTGATATTATCCGGAACAAAGCAGCTCATTGGATCTGGATATCATTCACAACCTTAAGCTGTATGTTCACAAGTTCACAAGTTCAAGTTATTGGAGTAGAATTCGGCCATTCGGCCCATCGAGTCTACTCCGCCATTCAATCATGGCTGATCTCTGCCACCTAATCCCATTTTCCTGCCTTCTCCTCATAATCCTTGACTCCCGCCCTAATCAAGAACTTGTCTATCTCTGTCTTAAAAATATCCACTGATGGCCTCCACAGCCATCTGTGGCAATGTTCCACATATTACTACCCTCTAACTAAAGAAGTTCCTCCACAACTCCTTTTTAAAAGAGCACCCTTTAATTCTGAGGCTATGATCTCTGGTCCTAGACTCCCACCAGTTGAAACATCCTTTCCACATCCACTCTATCTATGCCTTTCATTATTCTGTAAATTTTAATGAGGTCCCCCCTCAACCTTCTAAATTCCAGCGAGCAGAGGCCCAGTGCTGTCAAACGCTCATCATATGCTAAGCCACTCATTCCTGGAATAACTCTTGCAACCCTCCTCTGGACCCTCTCCAGAGCCAGCACATCCTTCCTCAGAGATGGGACCCAAATTTGCTCAGAGTACTCCAAATGCGGCCTGAACAGCACCTTATAGAGTCTCATGTTCACTCGAGAACCAATAGCACTTCACAAAACTCTGCCAATCCCAGAATGTCAACAGCACATGCATAATTAAAGCTTAAGTTTAAAGTTGTAAGTTCCTCTCCGAGTCACAGAACTATGATCTGGAACTATATATCTGATCTCTCTTTATCACTAGGTCACAATCCTGGATCAGAATAAATTGCCTGATAATCTACGTTAAAAGTGATTGAGCGCTTCATATAAAATGTTCATGATTTAATGCTAGTATATACATTTAGATGCCTGTTTATTAAACTGTTTCCAGAAGGAGTGTAATAGAATTTAAGCTCCAAAGAGGAGTAGGCATGCGAACATGGGCAAACTAAAAAGCATTGGCCAACAAATATGAAAATAGTTTGTCAACCTTCAGTTAAATTTCCACAGTAATTAGCTCATTTATCACTATCAAATTTAAATCATAAAAATATTGTTTCATGATTGAATGAAATAGCTTTACATCTTAGCCTCGTGCTGCTGAAATAGGCAATTTTTAATTATTTCGACTCATGTGTAAAATTCACAGTAGTTTCAAAAAAAATTCTTGGACTCACTTTCACTCGTATACAAGTGCTCCCCACCTTATATATGTGTTGCGTTCCGCGGACCCTTGCGCAAGTTAAATGTTACATAAGTCGGAAACAGTAGCTCTGCTGTGCATGCGTAAATTTACTGTTCGACGCAGAGACCATGTGGGCAATTCAACACAGAAGGAACAAGGAAGCTTCAAGGTGGAGACCAGGTGGGAGCTCTAAGGTGGATACCAGGTTGGAGCTCCGACGTGGAGAACAGGTGGGAGCTCCAGCACGGATACCACATGGGAGCATATACAAGAACAGGATGGCTTGTGGAAACGGGCACATGCGGCGGCAGAATCATCATGGAAACTTTATTGTCATTCATACCTTTCAGTCTGAACGAAATTTCATTGCCTTGCAGTCATACATATAGTAAATAACAAAACACACAATAAACACAAATTTAACATCCACCACAGTGAGTTCACCAGACACCTCCTCACTGTGATGGAAGGCAAAATCTTGTCTTTGTCTCTTCCCTTCTTGTTCTTCCTCTTCCTCTGCGCTGAGGCGATCCAGGCCTCCGATGTTATAACCCTACCGGGTGATGTAAGTAAGTCCCACGGCTGAACCGTGCTCCGTGAACAGGCCGGTTCAACTCCGCGGCCTGGGGCAGTCGAAGCTGCCGCAGCTGCCGCCCTCCAGTCCAGCGGACGCAGCTGTTGCCGCGGGAGCTCCGGAAAAACAGGTCACCAACCTGTGACCTGCGAGCTCCCGGCGATGTCATCCACTGGGCACGCGGCTGGGCCTCCGAAGTCTCTGCCTCCGCCACCGCCACTGGAAAGCCACCACAGCTCCGAGTCGGGCCACCGGAACGCCGGAATTCCTGCACCCGCCACAGCCCCGAAGTCGGCCAGCCTCGCGCTGGTAAGTCCTGGCTGGCTCTGCCTCCGGAGCCTCGAGGTCGGTCGCAGTTGGAAGCCTGCCAGCTCCACCATTAGGCCTCAGCGCAGACGGAGACGGAGACGGGGGATACAACAAAAAAAGTTGCGTCCCCCCGAAGGAAGAGACTAAAACGTTTCGTTAACTAAAAAGTAGCGAATTGTTGCCGACACAACTGAGACTTGGAAATAAAGCGGTTGGTTTAAAGAATTGCTTAGGTAAGTGCGAGTTTACTTAAGTTGCTTATTATGTGCCTATTGTCTGTTAACCTGTTCTATAGCAATCTTTGTGTTTCAATTTTCTTTATCAAGGTTAGTCCTCTCCAAGGAAATAACGATAGTGAAGATAGACACAGAATGCTGGAGTAACTCAGCAGGACAGGCAGTATCTCTGGATAGAGGGAATGGATGATATTTCAGGTCAAGAGCCTTCTTCAGACCAAACAAAGTTAGTGGATTTAAAGAACTGAGTCATCATTATAAGGACAAATTAAAACTTACATCAATTTTGTTTTTATTTTGTGGAGGTTATTCGCAGGTGCTTGATCAAAGAACATGAAAGACTTGTTCATGTGCAACTGCAGTAATGTGTCACCTGGAATTCTTCAATCTTCCATTGCTCATGCAAGATGAATATGTCACTTCACTGGGCTGAGATGACCAAGCAAACAGAGGAATTCTACATTGGCCAAAAAGTCTGGAAAATGGTACAGAGTGGATTACAGCTCAGGTGCAGATAATATTCCTGACACGATGACAGAGGTTCCTTGGTCAGGATGTATTGTGATGGAGCGAGGTGATGAGTACAGAATGGATTGAAAAGTGGGAGTGATGAACATGAAACTCAGAAAGAGATGAGAAACAAAGATGAATGTGGGTTGAAATGGTGGGAAAGTTTGACATTGAGGATCTTCAAGTTCAGGTTGTGGGAAAGTATTTGAAAAACAAGAATCTATTGAATAAACAAACTATGCTGGAGATACTCAGTATGTCAAACAGCATCTATGGAGAGGAAAATGTTTCAGATCAATTACTTTTCATCAGACCTTGATTCGTTGTTGGATCAAAATCCTGGAACTCCTTACGTAATACCACTTTGAGACTACCAGTACTTGTCTCACAATTGCACATTGAGAAGGTTCATCAGGGCTACTTTTACATGACAAATCTGGATTGGTACCTATCAGTAGCCTTGCCAGCAACATTCATAATCACAGAAACCCAGAACTTTCCGACATAGCTGTGTTAACAATAACATTTTTACTAGCAGTTGTACAATCCTTGTGAACATTTTGTCAGCTCTAATTAACTCAACAAGCTTAAGTACAGTAAACCCTCCCAATAACAGACCTCTATATAGCGGAGTTCAGTTATAACAAAGCGAGGCTCCAGTTTCATGCCCCCTCTCCCACTTCCACCAGTTACACAATGAGATAGCGCCAGGTGATGTACTTCCGGTCGAGAGAGTGAGGAGCATGACGGCATCGTGAACTCGTCCCTGGCTCATGTGGGGCCAGAGCCTCTGCAGCTCCCCAGCTCCACCCCCCACCCCCACATTCCCATAATGTATGCCCACATTCTTACACCTCATTCCCATAAGCAGTGCTGGATCCAGATTCTCTTCCATCTTTTATTTAGCTTTGCAGTTTCTCTAGGGAATAGCACCATGACACTGAGGCGGTGTAGCAGTCTTGTCGCTCCAGTGATACTGATTTAAATCTGGTCTCTGGTGCTTTTTGTTTGTAGTTTGCAATCTACTCAGGTGTGGGCTTGCTCTGCATCCAAAATATGTGATAATTATCAGGCCATTTGTACTACTGAAAATTGTCGCTGATGTATATGGGTGGTAGAACAATCATTGGGGTAGTAATCGGTGTGAGTGAGTCAGTCTACTTAGAAGGAATAAGTGGAAGAGTGGAATTGTTCTGAGAGCCAAGTGGTCTCCTTCTTGATCTCCAGAAAATATAAGATTGGAGAACCAGGATGCATTTCCCAGCAATAATTGAATCTGGAATACAAAGCATTATGTAGCACATTGTCTCATTTAACAATTTAGATGAATAAATTACCTCCTCCAATTGGAGAGGAAATTTCTCCTCTCCATAATCATGAGTTAATTGGTATGCATGGCAGATTGTGACATTGGGTCATAACAGCAATTGAAGTTCACTATTAGCAAGAGGAAAGATGTTGGAAAATTTGAAGGAGGTGCATGCTGCAACTATTAAAAGCCATTCAAACAAAGCCCCCTATTTCTGCCTCAAATACTGAATGGAGCACAGGAATAAAAATAAATCAGGACATGTACAGAAGAGAGTATCTTTGTGTTTTTAATGACTAAATGTTGTGGCTGTAATGTAGATTTAAGACTTCACTGAGCGTGAATTGGCCAAGATGGACTGGCAATTGATTCTTGAAGGGTTGACGGTGGATATGCAATGGAAGGCATTTAAAGACTGCATGGATGAACTACAACAATTGTTCATCCCAGTATGGCAAAAGAATAAATCAGGGAAGGTAGCGCATCCGTGGATAGCAAGGGAAATCAGGGATAGTATCAAAGCAAAAGATGAAGCGTACAATTTAGCCAGAAAAAGCAGCCAACCAGGGGACTGGGAGAAATTCAGAGACCAACAGAGGAGGACAAAGGGCTTAATTAGGAAAGGGAAAATGGAGTATGAATGAAAACTGGCAGGAAACATAAAAACTGACTGCAAAAGTTTTTAGCGATATGTGAAGCGCGAAAGATTAGTTAAAACAAATGTAGGTCCCTTGCAGTCAGAAACGGGTGAATTGATCATGGGGAACAAGGACATGGCAGACCAATTGAATAACTACTTTGGTTCTGTCTTCACTAAGGAAGACATAAATAATTTGCCGGAAATAGCAGGGGATCGCGGGTCAAATGAGATGGAGGAACTGAGTGAAATCCAGGTTAGCCGGAAAGTGGTGTTAGGTAAATTGAATGGATTAAAGGCCGATAAATCCCCAGGGCCAGATAGGCTGCATCCCAGGGTACTTAAGGAAGTAGCCCCAGAAATAGCAGATGCCTTAGTGATAATTTTTCAAAACTCTTTAGATTCTGGAGTAGTTCCTGAGGATTGGAGGGTAGTTAATGTAACCCCACTTTTTAAAAAGGGAGGGAGAGAGAAAATGGGGAATTACAGACCAGTTAGTCTAACATCGGTAGTGGGGAAACTGCTAGAGTCAGTTATTAAAGATGGGATAGCAGCGCATTTGGAAAGTGGTGAAATCATTGGACAAAGTCAGCATGGATTTACGAAAGGTAAATCATGTCTGACGAATCTTATTGAATTTTTTGAGGATGTAACTAGTAGAGTGGATAAGGGAGAAGCAGTGGATGTGTTATATCTGGACTTTCAGAAGGTTTTCGACAAAGTCCCACACAAGAGATTGGTATACAAACTTAAAGCACACGGTATTGGTGGTTCAGTATTTATGTGGATAGAGAACTGGCTGGCAGACAGGATGCAAAGAGTAGGAGTGAATGGGTCCTTTTCAGGATGGCAGGCAGTGACTAATGGGGTGCCGCAAGGCTCAGTGATGGGACCCCAGCTATTTACAATATACATTAATGATTTGGACGAGGGAATTAAATGCAACATTTCGAAGTTTGCGGATGACACGGAGCTGGGGGGCAGTGTTAGCTGTGAGGAGGATGCTAGGAGGCTGCAAGGTGACTTGGATAGACTGGGTGAGTGGGCAAATGCCTGGCAGATGCAGTATAATGTGGATAAATGTGAGGTTATCCACTTGGGTGGCAAAAACAGGAAAGTAGACTATTATTTGAATGGTAACTGAATAGGAAAAGGGCAGATGCAATGATACCTGGGTATTCTGGTGCACCAGTCATTGAAAGTAGGCATGCAGGTGCAGCAGGCTGTGAAGAAAGCGAATGGTATATTGACATTCATAGCAAAAGGATTTGAATACAAGAGCAGGGAGGTTCTACTGCAGTTGTACAGGGTCTTGGTGAGGCCACACCTGGAGTATTGCGTACAGTTTTGGTCTCCTAATCTTTGAGGAAAGACATTCTTGCCATAGAGGGAGTACAGAGAAGGTTCACCAGACTGATTCATGGGATGGCACGACTTCCATATGAAGAAAGACTGGATAGACTCGGCTTGTACTCGCTGGAATTTAGAAGATTGAGGGGTGATCTCATAGAGACTTACAAAATTCTTAAGGGGTTGGACAGGCTAGATGCAGGAAGATTGTTCCCGATGTTGGGGAAGTCCAGGACAAGGGGTCACAGTTTAAGGATAAGGGGGAAGTCTTTTAGGACCGAGATGAGAAAATCATTTTTCACACAGAGAGTGGTGAATCTGTGGAATTCTCTGCCACAGAAGGTAGTTGAGGCCAGTTCGTTGGCCATATTTAAGAGGGAGTTGGATGTGGCCCTTGTGGCTGAAGGGATCAGGGGGTATGGAGAAAAGGCAGGTACAGGATACTGAGTTGGATGATCAGCCATGATCATATTGAATGGCGGTGCAGGCTCGAAGGGCCGAATGGCCTGCTCCTGCACCTAATTTCTATGTTTCTATGTGTTGCTCAAGAGTAAATGAAAACCAAGTATATTCTTAGAGGAGTGAGGTCTTTTATCTTTTTCAAGTAAACTTCCTCTCATTTATGAACACAGGAGGATAATGATGTGGAAAGGAGTACTGATAAATAAAAACAACCCCACCAAAAAAATAACTCAGTGGGCGCAGAAAGATCAATGTTTAGATTACCGGCCACAAACAGGTGACACTGGGGATTTTTTTGAAAGCATGTAGATCAAAGTCATGCATAACAGTTGGACCTAGGAAATAATTAAATTACTTTTCATAGGAAAATTATAGTCTTAAATATGGCCAACGAACTGGCCTCAACTACCTTCTGATCAATGCTCTCCTTGCCCGGCCTGTCAGTTTAGGTGGACGGCCATGACTTGGTAGGTTTGCAGTTGTGCCATACTCTTTCCATTTTGGGATGATGGATTGAACAGTGCTCAGTGAGATGTTCAAAGCTAGGGATATTTATTTATAACCTAACCCTGCTTTAACCTTCTCCACAACTTTATCCCTGACCTGTCTGGTGTGTTCCTTGAGCTTCATGATGCTGTTTGTTCACTAATGTTCTCTAACAAACCTCTGAGGCCTTCACAGAACAGCTGTATTTATACTGAGATTAGATTACACACAAGTGGACTCTATTTATTAATTAGGTGACTTCTGAAGGCAATTGGTTGCACTGGATTTTATTTAGGGGTATCAGCGTAAAGGGGGCTGAATACCTTTGCACGTCACACTTTTCAGTTTTTTATTTATAAAAAAAATTGAAAACCATGTATCATTTTCCTTCTAATTCACAATTACGCGCCACTTTGTGTTAGACCAATCACATAAAATCCCAATAAAATACATTTACGTTTGTGGTTGTAACTTGACAAAATGTGGAAAATTTCAAGGGGTATGAAAACTTTTGCAAGCCACTGTATCTCTATGCATTCCTACTCAGGATTTTTGCACTGATAGGTTTATAAAATAACATAAGTTTGGCTGATCTATGAGATATGATCAGTATGTTTTGAGAAAACAAGTCAATTATTCTCCACTTCTGGCTTTTAGATTGTACTAAACATATATAAAGAGTTATATACATCTCAGCATTGATCCATCGGCACAAATCAATAGTGTTTCTGAGTGCCTTAGACATATTGATGATGAGTAATGATGGCGGTAGATAAAATAGTTCAATTACAATAGAAAAGATTACATAGGGAGCTCGGACACACCAGCCAGATAAAAACAGCTAGTAAAGATTGATAACCAGTTGGCTTTGCAGTGCAGTTATGAGAAGTGGAACTATTGCTCATAGATTTATATTATTCCCCCAGAAGTCATTAATGTGCAGAAATGTAGGTTGTGTACATTCTTTTAAGAAGTAATATCACCCTAGGCAATTGTTCTTAATGACTAATAACTCTGTTCAGGTGTGAGCTTAAAATACACATTTATAGATCATGAAGGGAGGCGGGTGGCTATTTGGGACGAAGGATGAAATATTGGGAGGGGAGCATAAATAATTACAATGCCAGGTTTTATGGGTTTCTGCTGGAATGAGAGACCAACAGAACCTTCAAAGAAATAGCACCAATGCCCATTAGCACAGTTTCCTTGGATCTTATACATGCATCTATGCTGGTGAGAAAATTGGAAAATTGTGTTTTTGCCCTCATTTAAGAAGAATATATTTGCAAAAATGTTACTCACACCATTACCACTATTTAACAAGAACATATTTACAATTCTATTACTCATGTTGACTACAATGATTCAGTATCTATTGTTTTGAGCACTGTTCCATGTGATATGAAGGACATTTTTGAGGAGATTATTGCAAGAAACGTGCTATCGCATCTTATGATGCTTTTTGCAAAATGTAGAAAGAGCTCAGGTAGTTTGAGATAGGATAAGGAGCCTGTATTTCATTGCTAGGTTTAAAGTCATTTTAGAAATGCAAATTTCCTTCATCTCAGACAAGATGCATTACATTTGCTCGAGAGTTGCTCTTATTTTCTATGGTAAGTGAACCATTACTGCTGTGCTTGGGGAGCTTAACACATCAGGAGAGTTTTCACAGGGGAAAGACAATCTTGACGTATGATTATATGTTGCTGATCAGCTGCAAAAACAAACTTGGAAACTGTGTCACCTTTTTCTCTATTTCTTTGCAACATTGAATTTGCATGATGAGACATTTCGCCTCCAGAAATAAAAAGCTGTTTACTTCAAGAAAAGCTGAAGCAGTCATTTAAATGTTTTTTTTTATAAATCAACAGATTTTTCTTTGATGGCTATAAAATATTTATGCATTAAAATCAATGTGCAGCCATGTAAATTTGAATGCAGGCATTAAAAGATATTCACACTTTTTACCTTGTACTGCTTGCACAGACACCGAAACAATAATTAAACCCTGTGCATCTTGTGTGTTGCAAAATCTACTGCCTTACAGCGCCAGAAACCAGGGTTCGATCATGACTATGGGTTCTTCCTGTACGGAGATTTTTTGTTCTCCCTGTGACCTGTGTGGGTTTTCTCCAAGATCTTCGATTTTCTCCGACACTCCAAAGACGTGCTTGGCTTGGTACAAATGTAAATTGACCCTAGGATAGGATAATGTTAATGTGCGGGGATCGCTGGTCAGCTGGTCGGTGTGCCGAAGGGCCTGTTTGTGCGCTGTAGCTCTAAACTAAACTAAAACTAAAAGAAAAGAGGAAAGAGAGAGAGAGAGAGAGAGAGAAGAGAGAAGAGAGAAGAGAGAAGAGAGAAGAGAGAAGAGAGAAGAGAGAAGAGAGAAGAGAGAAGAGAGAAAGTGGTGCATCTCCCTGTGGTTTTGTGTTCCCCATCGCAGGTTTGAGAAAGACTGAGAGAAATCCGGAACCACCAGCGCAACCATGTGGTCAAGACTGGGCTGCTGGGAAGGAACCCTGGACAGCCTATGCCTACACTGAGGTGATGACAGAATGGCCAGGGCAAGCCTAAGGCCCCAATGCCTCTTCCTGCCCATGGACAACAAGAAGCTGCACCTTCACAGAGAGGCAAGCACTGCGCCACCAGGATAATCCAGAAACTTCCAGCACCACCTCAAGCCCTAAAGCAGAGCCTCCAGGATAAGCCTGGGACTGCCAGCGCCCTTCGAGGTAAGGGTGAACTGCAAGGAAAAAGCCTGAGAATAGCATGCCTGAGATCACCAGCCCCACTGCATATGAACCCTGGTGATAAGGGACAGCACTCCCATGTGGTCCTCGACTTTCTTGTCATTGTGAATAAAACATATCACCCTATTGTGAGTGCAGGTGCGGTCACTGCCGAACCCAACATTATTCACCACACTGCAACAGGTACATGGAAGTGTGGTAAATAGAGGGATATGTATCATGTACAGGCATATGGGATCAGTTTAACTTAGCATCATGATGAAAATAAACATTGTGGGCTGAAGGCCCAGTTCCTGCATTATACTGTTCTATGTACTGAGTTCTGTCTACAGATCTGAGTACAGATCTTCCTTTCCCTTAAATTTTATTATTATTATTATTAATTTTGTACTGGGAACTTATTTATCGCCAGTAAAATCTTAGCATAATGACCTTGTCCACATTATCCTTTTGAGTACTTGGAAGTTTTAGTTTGTCATATTTTTGTCCTTATCCATGTTCTATTACATTCACCATGGTTTTGCTATCTATTGACTGAGCTCATGCAGAACAAAATATATCGTCCCCTAGGTAATAGTAATTTTACGCAAATCTTAATTGTATTCGCCATCATGAGTAGTAGTACAGCATAAGAAAAGATATTCAGATATCTTTTTTTTCCCTTCGGGGACCTTTAAACAGTGGCGTAAACCTTCCAAATCTAATCTACTCATTAAATTTTTAATTATTCTCAAGTCAGGCATATTATGAATAAAAACTCTTTCAAATTCTGGCATTCATTAGCATCATTTAAATCTTTTACTGAATAATAGATGCATAACTTAATGTAAGATGCTGGTGAATTAGTAATGGTTTAAACACAATTTGAAAATGATCCTACAGTACATTAATGGGATGGTAGCGATGATCAGCTTCACCAGGATGGTGTCAATGGAAATAGGGTGGGAGCAATATGAAAAGGGACAAGGATGCACTACAACATATTGATGCACTACAACATCTGTTGTTTCTCAATCTACCTCAACATATTCAAACCACAATTATGCCCTTTCAGAAAAGGAAGTATTCAATATTTGCTTTTTGCATGTAACCTATTTTGCAAAGAAAATACACCTTTCTCAGCCTCATTAACCATAAATAATTGAACACCGTTCAGTAATTGGTGATGGAGGGCCATTCCGTCATTTAAATTATATATATATATATATATACATATATATACACAGTTTGAACATATTGAAAGAATGCTGGTGTACATCTTGTCCACTTGAATGTACTATTTTCATAAAGGCAAAGTCATAACATAGGATGTTCCATGCAAATTGCGCTGACTGAATTTGATTTGTTCAAAATTGATACATATGTGCTGCAGTTTTAAATGTGTCCAGCAACATCAATCACCAAGAATTTGGAGATTTGTAAATTAATATCTCTAGTTGAGTAGCTGAATTAACTTCTACATTCAATTCGGGTCTGGCAAAAAAAGTTTGTGGCATATTCATGAATGCTATTCACTTGCTTGTCCTTGTCTAATTCACCTCTCTAATGAGAAGATTCCCCTGCTGCTTTGGGTTACTTTTTGCTTTCTAAAGCAGTAGTGTGTATGCTAATGAATGGGTGCTGTGAACAAACCCCAGATGAATGTGGCTGTCATGTATCAACCTGTCAGAATGGATATTTATATCTAGCACTCTATATTATTCATCATTTGATGTTTAAACTACAGACAGAGCATGGATATAAATGGCTTGGACATTTGTTGAAGAGGTCAAGATTGACATAGTTGCGTGGACCAAGTCTAAATCATTCAAGATCAATTGTTCAATAAGAAGAACTCATTTTGACCATCTTTCAATGCGTTGAACAGCAAAACATTTTGTTTTTCTCTTTTGTAAATCACTTCTTTCCAAACTCAAGTATCTTAATGAGATTCCAACCAAATACACATTAATAAAGATGTTTTGGCATTGGACTCATTCTTGGTATTCTACTGCACTTTGTTGATGACATACATCTCCCATTAAACTACGGCCCAGACTTTATAGCAAGAACATCCAGAAATGGCGGCGCTGCCTGGCAGCTGAGGCTTGCCTACAGTCTGTCTGTTGTTTTCTTTTTTTGTTGTTTTCTTTTGTCTGTTTTAGTTACATTTAGTTTATTAGGTTGTGTATGTGTGTGTGGGGGGTGGGGGAGGGGGGGGGTGGGGTTGGAGAAACAGGGTTTTAGTCCTTTGGGGGGGATGCGACTTTTTCTTGTCATGTCCCCTGTCTCTGTCTCCGTCTCCATCTGTGCTGAGGCCTAATGGCGGAGCTGGCGGCCTCGGGGTGTGGCGGCGGCGGCCAAACTTCAGAGCTATGAAGGCGTTCCAGTGTTCCGACAGTGGACCCGACTTCAGAGCTGTGGCGGCGTTCCGGCGGCGGGATTGCCTCAGCGCAGAGGGAGAACAAGGGGGGAAGAAGACAAAGACTTTAAGACTTTTGCGGAGGTGCCTGGTGAACTCACTGTGGTGGATGTTAAATTTGCGTTTATTGTGTGTTTTTTTTTTAATTATATGTATGACCACAAGGCATCGAAATTTTGTTCAGACCGAAACATCTGAATGACAATAAAGGATACTTTGAGCTTTTGACTTTGAATTCCCTGGTAATTTTAAATGGTACCTGGGTGGGAAAGCTCTGTACTTGGGATCATGGTGAAACATCAGAAGTGGAAAGTTGGCATCAGATTGCAGGGGAAAGATTTTGATAATAATCAGAGATGTAAGTGACTGTCTCAAAAATAAATGTTTGTAGCTGATTATCAGAGAAAGCTGGGGAGAAGCAACATGGTCCACGTGTGGCACAAACACTGATAGAGAACTTGCCTTCTGAAGCCAGTGACTCCTAATCTCTTCAGCACCTGGGTTTTCCATTGGATTACTATCTAATAATTTTTTAATGGAAATGATTGTTAAAATTTGATGCACATAACCTCAGGTAAATGTTATACTTACTAAGCTGCCTTGATAATATGGCACTGAGCCATGCTGCAGTATAATCTGGCTAAACCAATCAGGTAGATATTAGATTTCTTATGCTTAAAACCTGGTGCTAAATACACCTCAGCCATGATTGAATGGCGGACTAGACTTTATGGGCTGAATGGCCTATCACTTATGACAACCATTAAAATGTTAAGGCTTTTGATAAACTTAATTTCTGTCTTCAACCCTCTGTCACTTTCCAATAAATGGCACAATATGTTTTCCATTGTAGATTTCCCTTGGCTCTTGCTTCAAATGAGAGGGAGAGCAACTTAAAGAAGCCAAGGAGACAGAAATGGAGAAATGGAGAAAATTGTACATCAGAGAATGGAGGCAAAAACGCTGGTATTTTCCCAAAATATGGATGCAGAGCAGAAGAAATGTGTCCCTCAAGCCACTTTGCTGCAACACTGATAACAGGGCAGTCACTTTGCAAAAGTCAAATCAGGTCAAGTTTATTGTCATTTGCAGAAGTATGGTGAGGTTCAGATGCAATGAAAATCTTGCTTTCAGCAACAGGCACTTAGACACAGACAACACACAACACATAAATCATACATAAAGCATCCAAATTCTTCAAAGCATTAAAAAGAAAAAGGCAGCAAAAAACTGGTCATTAGTATAAAACGCAGTAAGAAAACAAGTCCATGGTGGTCCATGGTAGTTCACAACCTGCTATTGTATTAATGTTGAAGATTGACACAAAATGCTGGAGTAACTGTGGGATAGGCAGCATCTCCGGATAGAAGAACAGGTGATGTTTCCCTTGTAACCCATGCCTTCCCTCTCTCTCCATCCCTCCCCTCTTCCCAGTTCTCTGACTAGTCTGTCTTTGTTTACATTTTATCTCTGTTTGCTTTGTTGTTTTCTTCTCCTAGCTGCCAATGATATATTCTACATTTTCATTTATCTCTATCCCCTTTGTCTCATTTTCACACCTTACACTTCCTTATCCCTGCATCTCCCTCTTCCTGACTTAGCCTGAAGAAGAGTCTCGACCCGTAATGTCACCCATTCCTTCCATCCAGAGATGCTGCTGTCCTGCTGAGTTACTCAAGCATTTTGTGTCTATCTTCAATGTAAACCAGCATCTGCAGTTCCTTCCTACACAATGTATTAATGTTCCTCTGCACAATTCTTCCCCTTCCTCCTCTAACGAGGCTTCCATTATCGACCCATTCTTGGATACATCTCCACTAATAGCACCTATTCGTCAAACAGGTGATAGCAATTTCTGAACCTTGAAAAACGACACATTTACATGAACAAACACATTGTAATTTGCAGTAATTACCAAGTGTCTTTGTGTCATTTGGCTGATGAAGTATATCAGCTAAACATCTGGCAGTCCTGATTGGGAAATCATAATTCCAAGGCAACATACTCTTTAACGGTCCTTTAGAAGAGAATGGGTTTGCTTTTCTTAGAGCAGGATATCTCACAACCTTCTTGTTGGACATATATTTGTTCTACCAGATGAAAACTCTACGCCAATGCACATTCTTGGAATTGATGATGGTGTCGTGGCATCTGGAATTTCAGTTCAATATAAAACTATATTTTATCTAAGCATGGAAATATTTAATACACAGGATACACAACAAAACAGTTAGCACAGAATAAAAGGATGATGATTTGTTATTAATATATATATATACTAGACTAAGTGGGACCCGTTGGGTCCCATGTTCACATGGGAGGGCTGGTCCCCCGACGCAATATTCCATCTCTCCACCAATTACAATATTGGTGGCCAGTGGGGGGGCTTTCTGGAGTGCTGGTATGGGTCCTTGGGGTGGCAGCTCAGTCCCTCAAGCCTGATGTGCTGGCAGCTCACTCACAGCTGGTGGGCTGGCAGATGACTCATGGCTATTCCTTGAAATTCCATGTCAAGCAGGGTGCAAGGTCACCAAATTCAAGTGCAGTTTCTTACCACTCTGAGCAAGGGTGCAAGGCCACCAAATTCAAGTGCAGTTTCCTACCACTTCAAGCAGGTTGCAAGGCCACTGAATTCAAGTGCAGTTTCCAACCACTGCAAGCATGGTGCAAGGCCACTGAATTCAAGTGCAGTTTCATACCACTTCAAGCAGGGTGCAAGGCCACCAAATTCAATTGCAGTTTTATACTACTTCAAGCTGGATCCAAGGCCACCAAATTCAAGTGCAGTTTCATACCACTTTCAGCAGAGTGCAAGGCCACCAAATTCAGTGCTGTTTCATACCACTTCAAGCAGAGTGCAAGGCCGCCAAATTCAAGTTTAGTTTCATTCCACTTCAAGCAGGGTGCAAGGCCACCAAATTCAAGTGCAGTTTCATACCATTTCAAGCAGGGTACAAGGCCACCAAATTCAAATGCAGCTTCATACCATTTCATGCAGGGTGCAACGCCACCACATTCAAATGCAGTTTCATACCATTTCAAGCAGGGTGAAACCACCATTAAACAACCATAAAACCACACAAAACACCAAACTCACAGTTCAGTAGACATTCAGTGTGTTCAGTTGATTCACAGCTCAGACAGAGTCGTGACCTCTCCCTTCCCCATCATGCAGAGACTGAGCCACACCCACACTTCTGGGTTTTATAATCCCTCCCCCTGGAAAAGGTGTGGCCTTCATGGTGTGATTGACAGGAGAGAGATTCTCAACATTTTTTAAACTCTAATAACACTTTTATTTTCCATTGATGGGAAGAATCATCTGCACCTGCTGAGCAGAGGGGGACTGAGTAAGATGGCCAAAAATCACAGACGTAAGTGGTAGCGTTTTATCTAAAATCAATATACAGTGCAAACAGGAAGTTACCCAAAACAGCCAAACCACAATTAGCAGTGAGTGGTGCCTTTTAACTTCAACCCAAAGCAGCCAAACCACTATTTGCAGTAAGTAATGTCTTTTAACTTTGACCCAAAGCAGTTAAGCCACCATTTGCAGTAAGAAGTGACTTTTAACTTCAACCCACAGCAGCCAAACCACCATTTTCAGTAAGTAGTGCCTTTTTACTTCAACCCACAGCAGCCAAACCATCATTTGCAGTAAATAGTGCCTTTTTACCAGCCCAAAGCACCCACGCCACCATTTGCAGTAGTGCCTTTTAACTTCAGCCCAAAGCACCCAAGCCACCATTTGCAGTAGTGCCTTTTTAACTTCAACCCAAACCCCCCAAACAAACATTTGCAGGCAGTGCCTTTTTGCTTCAAACCAACCATATTTTCATTTTCAAGCCACATTAAGGGCACTCGAAGTTGAGTAGACATGTGTTCAGAGCTCAGAGAGACGTGACCCTCTGGCTTCCTCCATCTTGCAGAGACTGAGTGAGGCACACCACTTCCTTGTTTTATAGTCCCTCCCCCTTCCTGCAGCAGGGGCAGCAGAGAGAATGGTGATTTTTTTTAATAAACATTAATATCTCTCTGATTTTTCATCAATGGGAAAAATCCTCTGGTCCAGGAAGGCGGAGGGGGGCTCTGAGTGAGCTGGCTAAAAATGACGGCTGTAGATGGCGGTGTTCTCTCAGAAATCACAGCATCGCAAGCCAAAAGTGGTCAAGATCAGACTTTTAGTAATATAGATATATATAAATTAGGAATGCATTAGGATAATCACATTTTGCTTAAGTTTATAAAATCAGCATCTGAAACATTGATTATTGCAGCATGAGGGGTTAATGTAACTATGAAGTGACTAGCTCTTTAAGAATTGTATCGGTTGATACAGAGGTTTTAGAGCAGAATTGGTTTTGCCTGTGTCAAAGCTCAAAGTTGGGAATGTCATCCTCCATGAAAGTTGTTTGATAAACAAAACTCCATGTTATGTATGAAGGAACTGCAGATGCTGGTTTACACTGAAGATAGACACAAAAAGCTGGAGTAACTCAGCGGGTCAGGCAGCATCTCTGGAGAGATGGAACAGATGACATTTCCAGTCATAACCATATAACCATATAACCATATAACAATTACATCTCGGCCCTTCCAGTCCGTGCCGACCATTTGTTTTCCCCTAGTCCCATCTACCTGCACTCAGACCATACCCCTCCAGTCCATTCACGTCCATATACCTATCCACTTTACTTTTAAATGTTAAAATCGATCCTGCCTCCACCACTTCTGCTGGAAGCTCATTCCACACAGCCACCACCCTCTGAGTAAAGAAGTTCCCCCTCACGTTACCCCTAAACTTCTGTTCCTTAATTCTCATGTCATGCCCTCTTGTTTGAGATGAGTCATGATTCAAAACTCATCAAAACTCCATGGTAATTTAGTTATCAACTTGATTTTGTATCATTGTGAGTGAATGAAATGAAGAAAAATCTGAGGCGTGCTGTTAGGTTGATGAAACTGAGATTCAATCTCAGTGCCTGAAAATTGATATGATATACGAGGGCAATCAATAAAGATAGACACACTGGTGCAGAACAGAACAGAGGTGCCAAAGATCTGTCATCGCTCAGAGTTCAGGGCACCATCAGGAGAAAGCCAATGTTGCAGAAAGTGATGATGAATCACCGCACACCACACCTCAGATTATTTGAGAACCTGACAGAAGAACGTGCCACATATCAGATCAACAGATTGATCTCAGGAAGACCAAAGGGCAAATCTGCTTCATGGAAGCAGATGTGGAATTAAGAGTACGCACTGAAAACCCTGCAATGTGGGAACATGGGTCAACAACAGGCTCCAGGAGACCCACAGCACCTGGTACAGATGTGGAAGGACGACACAGTGATGCAAGGGTGCAGCGGTAGAGTTGCTGCCTTATTGCGCCAGAGACCTAGGTTCAATCCTGACTATGAGTGCTGTCTGTATGGAGTATGTACATTCCCCCTGGATTTTCTCCAGGTGCTCTGGCTTTTTTCCCACATCCCAAAGACGCACAGATTGGTAGGTTAATTGGCTTCTGTAAATTGTCTGTAGTGTGTAGGATAAAACAATTGTACGGGTGATCACAGGTCAGTGATGAATCAGTGGGCCGAAGAGCTGTTTCCACGCCGTGTCTCTAAACTAAAGTAAACTCTGAACAGGTAGTCCATCGACCCTGGATTGACCCTGGATGACTCAAGTCAAAGACGTACACAGATACTGAATAGTTATCTTGATAGTTTGGTATTCCACTACTTGGAAAAAAGTAATAAAACCATATGTAATCTACTTAATATCAAACGTTTTAACCTTTTAAGAATTGCTCCGTTCCCAATTGCTCTTTCTGATGATACAAATGTTTTGGATAAAAACAGTTTTGACTGTGTAATGGACATCGTCATCAGCTATCACTCAAAATGATTATGACTGTCCTCTCCTGTAATGGTAGGCACAGAGTAAATAATGCTCTCTCTCTGTTTTTGTTTTTACTTACTACCTCTCTCCTTAACAAGTGAATGTGGTAAAATACAGGAAATGCTTTTGTGATACAATGCTGTACTATATGTTATCTTCACTTTTGTTTCTGTATAACGTTCTCAAAGGTTGTAATCCTGATAACTTAGTGCTGGAATATGATTAAATAATTTCTTGATGTCCCCTGTGTCTTTGGGCACCATTTTATTATTGTTAATACAGATTTTTCTGCTATTGTACTATACCGAGTAACTGCATAAAAATTGCACGTAAAATAATGTTATAAAATAAACCTCTCCAGAACTATTTGGTCAATTGAAAGCAAAGCATTCAGTCTTGTATGAAAGAAGTATGAAGAAGAGAACTGGGCATGAAGGTCAACCTAAAAAAATCTCTGTTTTCTTGACTCCTCTGGTGATTTTAGTGACTATAGATAATGTGGGCTGTTCACTGCTGTGAATCCACATTCTCCACCATGAGAGAGCTCAATCATGCCTACAGCTCTGCGCCCTGTCATTAAATTTTAAATATTTTACGCACAAGGTTGGGAACACCAATCTTCAGTAGATATTTTGAACACAATTGTGTATATAACCTGCAGAGGAGGAATGCTGAACCACCCAAGCATTTTTAAATGTGTCCCTGTTCCTCACTGATCAAGAAGAACGCACACACTGTTCTCTGAAATCACAGCAGTTAAGGCAGCACAAATTGAACAGATGGAGCTGTTTGCTGAAAGTTCTGCCACAACATTTGCCCTTATAAAAATGGCTAGTGAGCTTCTCCTACTTATCATAATTTATTTTTCTATCCAAGTGATTATTATTGACTTTGCTAAATAAGAGGAAAATTGATTGAAAGCTGTGTCTGATTTCTTCAAAAACAATTTAATAGTTTAGTGGCATCACATTACAGATCAGGCTGTTTGGTATTGTCAAGTTTAACAACAAATTCTAAGCGCTATCATGCTCGGAATAACAGATGCCATCCTAATGCAGGACATTAAGACTTGTATATATGGACAAAAGGTCAGCATAGATATGGTGGACTGAAGGGCCCACTCTTGAACTGTGCTATACAACTCGATGATTCTATGGGATTTGCATCTATTGACCTTGCATCTTCATTGTCCATGTGTTGGCCTTAATGATTTATCAAAATTCATTCAGCTGACTACTTGTCCACAGCTCTGCATGTTTTGAGCTTTTTAAAAAACATCTAATTCCTTTTTGAATAATAATACTGGTCATTAAAATTAGACTGTTCTATTACCCCATATATTGTCATTATCACTGATTCTCATACTTATTTAATGCATGCATAACAGCATTTTGGGAATGGCATCATCCCAATGTTCCAGTAAGATGAACATCTCAAAGCAGACTTTCCCAGATTGGATATTTTCCATGGTTCTGAATATCTTCCTGGAATTTTCAAAAATGATCTCCAAGTAAGAGTTAAAAACAAATTGAAAATGTACTTGTGTTGCTCATCATTCCTCCTCTGTAATTTATAATTGTGGGATTATTACCATCTCAAACTCTGCGGTGGTATCAAAATGGCTGACTCTCTCTTCCCAAAGCAAGTACGATCATGCAATGAATGCAGCTTTAATTCTCATGGCTCTTGCACACTAAAAAAGGTTTCCAATGTTTATATGTTTCACAGATCTTACTGCAAATAAATATAAGGTAGACAAAAGTGCTGGAGAAACTCAGCAGGTGAGGTAGCATCTATGGAGCGAAGGAAATAGGCAACGTTTCGGGCCAAAACCCTTCTTCAGACTGATGTAGGGTGGGGGGGGGGGGGGGGGGGGGGCGGGAATAAGAAAGGAAGAAGTGGAGCCTGAGGGCTGAGGGAGAGCTGAGAAGGGGAGGAGACAGAAAGGGCTACCGGGAATTGGAGAAGTCAACGTTCAAGCCGCTGGGGTGCAGACTGCCAAGCGGAATATGAGGTGCTGCTGCTCCAATTTCCGGTGGTGCTCGCTCTGACCATGGAGGAGGCCCAGGACAGAAAGGTCGGATTTGGAATGGGAGGGGGAGTTGAAGTGCTGAGCCACAGGGAGATCAGGTTGGTTAATGCGGAGGTGTTCGGCGAAATGATCGCCTCGGGACTTGCCTACGCTTTTGTCTACCTTTGATTTTCCAGCATCTGCAGTTCCTTCTTGAGCAAATAAATATAATGCAGTTAAGTATTCAGTCGAAGTATACTTGCAGATGTCGAAATAAATTGCAAGTATGCGTAAAGGGATTCAACCAATAAAGGAACAAATTCAGAAGAAACACCTTTAGTTATTAATAAGTGCAATAAATTTGGGATAGGATTGCCGATCTGATGTGCACTGATTGTTGAAGGAACAAATTGATTCTACTGTGATTTCATTGACTTGATGGATAAGAGAGACCAAATAGATGTTGTCATCGATAATTATGTGAGCAGTGATGAATTAGCACATTCCAAAGTCCTGCACAAATGTATGCATTAACATATTCTTTTTTTCTTGCTTTGTTAGAATAAAGACACACAAAACCTTTCAAAAACAATGTTCTCCTCATGGTGTTGGCCATTACTTTTGTGACCAATGCGTCCAGCAGCATCAATACAGTCAGTTATCATCTTCTGACATGAATCCCAAAGAAACATTTATTTTTAGAATGTGTTAAACCTATAATTGGAGTCAAATTCATTATAGATTTTCCTGATTTTTTTTCAAAAATATACACAACCAAAAAGACAGGAAGTCAATCTTTCATTACCAACAAATACATAAGAACATAATTAATTGGAGAAATGTTGAAGTAATGCTATATAGATTTTACTTCGGAGTCACGTGAGTGACTACGTGAAGAAGCCCCACCTGGCGCTGGAACGGCATTACGTCGACGCTGACGGCAGAAGCAAGAGTTGCAGAGCGCAGCTCCTCGCAGCGGCCGGAACGGACACGCAGGTAAGTGTAAGGAAAAGTGGGGACGTTCTAAAAAAGACGTTACGCTGGTAAAACCAGCAAAAGAGAAAGTAAAAGTTAAAATCAGAGTCACGCTGGCGTACTGATTTAGCCAGATAATTGGAAAAGAAAATGGAGAAGTCTCAAAGGAAAATTTCGCGGGTAAAAAGATCGTCCCGGGGTGAAGCTAAAGATACGGGACAAGAGTTTAGTGCGGATTCGGTTCCGATACCGGTGGCCGCTGATTCACCCGTTAGTGAGACTATAATTTCTCCAGAAATACAAACCACGGAGGAAAATGTTCCTAGAAAATGTAAAAAGAAATCTGTGAGGCCCGTGGTTTCTGATAATGACTCTGATAATGAAAGTCCTCCGGATAATAAGGCTATATGGCTAAAAATGGAACATATGGAGAAAGTGTTCCAAAATATAATGAGACAAGGGTCACAGTACCCAGAAGTTTCCCAAAATGACCCTGAGGGGCTTGAATATACAGAATATGGCTATGTGCCAAATTAGGAATTTGAAACTCCGGACCCAGGATTAAGGGTGGAGGAAGTCTCATTGGATATAATTCCAAGTGTATCAGGGCTGCAAAAGACAGACCCTGTAAGTGGTGATGTGGATTATGAGTGCACACCACAAATAAAAAAGAGAAGGCCAGATGTGCCTGAGATGGCAAAATATTTTGCTATACCTGAAGGAAGTGGTGAGGCTATGGAAGAAAACCTAGCTGCCAGTATTAATTATATGGTATCTCACCAACTTCAAGATTCTGTGATGATTGAAACAGCAGAATTATATAAAACACCGGAAAATTGCACCTCATTGAAGGTACCTACGGTTAATCCGTCTATATGGACGCCTATGACTCCAGGCATGAGAGGACAAGAAATAAGATTTCAAAGAATCCTCAAATTGATTTCTGCTGCCATTACTGCTTTTGGAAGGAAAATGGAGGGGTTGGAGATGGATAAAATTCAAAAAGATACTTTGGGCTTATTATGCAATTCCTTCTATGAAATTAATTGTATGAGGAAAATTGCGATTCGGCCCATATTTCATCCAAGGTTTGCAGGTCTGTGTCGATCAAGTGGTGTTCAAGCTCCTGGTTATCTATTTGGAGAAAACCTGCCTAAACAAATAAGAGAAATGGATGAAGAGGCTAAATCTATTAGCCACATGAGACCTTTCGTCTTTGGACAAAAAAGGTATTTTTCGTCAAGAAGGGGATTTGATTTTGGAAACAGAGGCAGGAGTATGATAAGAAAATATTATCATCCGACTCAGCCTAATGTTCACCCGTATACGGGGAGAAGGAGACCACCACGTTCATATGGAGAGGTACAAAAAATGTATTCTATGCTTAAAGAAACTGTGGACAAATCTCCAGTTGGAGGGAGATTACAAATGTATTATGATCAATGGCTTGCCATCACATCTGATCGGTTTATTTTACAAACAGTTTCAGGAGCTACTATTACATTTAAAGAAGGTGTTAATTCTCCGGTACAAAATAAACCTGCTTATGGTTTCATGTTTTCTGCAATTGAAGAGGCAGAAATAAATGTGGAAATTGACAAATTGTTTAAAAAAGGTGTTATTGAAAAAACTGTTGAACATGAGCATCAATTTGTGTCAAATATATTTCCAAGAAATAAAAAAGATGGTGGTTGCAGAATTATTCTGGACCTTACAAATCTTAATAAATTTGTCGAATATAAACATTTTAAAATGGAAACAGTTAACACTGCAAGACATTTGATATCAGCAGGTTGTTATATGGCTACAATTGATTTAAAGGATGCATACTATTCAGTACCAATACATCAGTTCTTTCGAAGGTATTTAAAATTTAATTGGCTGGGACAGCTGTGGCAATTCAAAGCTTTACCAAATGGGTTAAGTTCAGCTCCATCGCTCTTTACAAAGCTGTTGAAACCAGCTTTAGCACAATTAAGAGCACAAAAGCACATCATTATGGCTTATCTGGATGACATTTTAATCATCAATAGTAATCAAGAATCAGCTGGAAAATCAGTTTCAGCAACTAAAACTTTATTTGAGAAGTTAGATTTCTTGATTCATGCAATTAAGTCCCAGCTGCAGCCAGCACAGTCAATTAACTATTTGGGGTTTGTAATTAACTCAGTTACTATGCTAGTAACTTTGCCAACAGATAAGAGATGATATTTTGGTGACCTGTAGGGGTCTCATTCACAAACCTTATCCCTCCATCCGAGAAGTAGCAAAGGTTATTGGTAAACTAGTAGCAGCATTTCCTGCTGTAGAATTTGGTCCATTACATTACCAAAACCTTCAAAGGGACAAAATAAGAGCTCTAAAAAAGAGAGCAGGCCATTTTGATAGGCCTATGCAATTAACAAAAGAAGCTTTATTGGAATTACAATGGTGAATTGAAAATGTCCCACAAGCTGCTAAAAACATTCTGATACAACAGCTTGAAGTAATTTTACAAACAGATGCTAGTGCTCTCGGATGGGGGGCGACAGATTCATTCACCAGCTGTGGGGGCAGATGGACTGTCCAAGAGGAAATGTTTCTCCAAACATATGGTATTAACTATTTAGAATTATTGGGTACATTTTATGGGTTGAAGGCATATTGTTCTACAAAAAAGAATCTGCATGTACTGATACAATTAGACAATAAAACAGCTGTTGCATATATTAATCACATGGGTGGAGTCAGATCGGTATCATGTGATTGTTTGGTCAATCAGATATGGCAATGGTGTATTAACCACCAAATTTGGATTTTGGCAAATTACATCCCAGGTAAAGACAATGTGGTGGCAGACAATAGATCAAGGATGTTTAAAGATAACACAGAATGGATGTTGAACCCAGTAATTTTCAGTAAATTGTGACTCAATATGGGTTACCAGACATTGATCTGTTTGCATCAAGACTAAATCATCAATTGCCTAAATATGTGTCTTGGGAACCAGATCCAGACGCAGTAGCAGTAGATGCTTTTTCACTAAACTGGGGGAATATGTTCTTTTATGCTTTTCCGCCATTTGCTCTGGTTCAGCAATGTCTGAAGAAAATAGAACAAGATTCTGCCACAGGATTATTGGTAATTCCAAATTGGCCGACACAACCATGGTTCCCATTTATGTTAAACATGATTAAAGAACCATATAGGTCAATTCCTAGCAGCAGTGATTTATTGATAAAACCAGTAACCAAAGAAATTCATCCATTACATGCTTATATGAATTTGTTAATCTGCAGGTTTTGAACAGACCACTACAGGAGCTTGGATTGTCGGATAGAACTATGGATATTATAGTCGCATCATGGCGAGATAGCACTCAGAGACAATATATGACACATATAAAGAAATGGGAAAATTTTTGCAGACAGTCAAATATATCCTATCATACTGTGAACATTGCAAACATATTGGAGTTCCTTGCCGAGTTGCATTTTGAACAACACTTAAGTTACAGTGCCATTAATAGTGCACGTAGTGCCTTATCTTATTTAGGACAAATCTCTGACCAGAAATCAATTGGATCACATCTATTAATATCCAGATTTATGAAAGGAATCTTTAACAAAAATCCACCCAAACCAAGATATACAGAAATTTGGGATGTTAGCATTGTACTTACCTTACTTAGGCAATGGACTCCAATTGAAGTTTTGTCATTGGAAAGGTTAACATTTAAATTAGTAATGTTAATGGCATTGGTTTCAGCTCAAAGGGTGCAAACATTACAAATGTTACGTTTAGACTGTATGCATGTGACTGCAGATAACATTGTGTTCTATGTTTATGATCTGATCAAACAAAGCAGACCAGGGAGAACTGGAGCGAAGGTAATGTTTCAAGCTTATCCCATTGATCCAACGTTGTGTGTAGTTAAACATTTGAATCATTATGTAAAAGTTACCAAAACTCTTCGAGGAGATGAAAAAACATTAATGATTACGCATAAGAAACCACACACAAAAGCTTCAGTGCAAACAATCTCAAGGTGGTTAAAACAGGTGTTACTTTTAGCAGGAGTAGACACTGATGTGTTCAAATCTCACTCCACCAGGGCAGCAGCTACATCCGCGGCGAAGTTACAGGACGTACCACTCGAACATATTTTAGAAACCGCAGGGTGGTGTAAAGAAGAAACTTTTTCAAAGTTCTACAATAAACCTGTTCACACAATGACAGGCTTTGGACACGCGGTGTTGGGTTCACTATAATCACCTGCTTTGTTTCACTATTGATTGATATTATCAATTATGTTATCACATATCTTTTATCACTTTGTAATGGTTCCCTTGGGTATAAAAGAGGGTAATTATATGTGCTTTTATCATTAAAAGATTTATGGAAAGAACTAAAACTAGTCTGGTTTTCTCATGTATGTGTGACCTAGCCGGACTGTCGTATGGAAGAATTCTACGACATGAAAAACACAGAAGCTTCAAAATCTTCACGTAGTCACTCAAGTGACTCCGAAGTAAACTAGTAAGATTAAATGAGAACTTACCAGTTTGAAGTTTGATCTTTATTTTATGAGGAGTAACGATGAGGGATTACGTGAAGAAGCCCCGCCTGGCGCTGGAACGGCATACTTCAAAGCAGCGGCATGAAAAACACAGAACACAATAGCCGGAGTAAGATAGTAAGGCTCATCATAGATTTAGAACCACCAGATGATCAGTTATTTTATGAGGGTGGGGAGTGGAGGGCACGTAATCTCTCATCGTTACTCCTCATAAAATAAAGATCAAACTTCAAACTGGTAAGTTCTCGTTTAATCTTACTATTCTATTCCATAAGGAGGAATTGTTTCTTTGAACCTGCTCCAGCATTCAATACTATGATTTAATGTATGCCTTCAATTTCCAGGCTAGTCCCATATTATCTTATTACCTGTGTGTTCAAAAATGTTGCGATCTCCATCCTGAATATATTTGGTGGACAAGCATTCACAGCACTTTGGTAGGGAATTTCAAAAGCTTTCAATCATCTATGTAAAGAAATGTACAAACTTATTAAGACATGGAGAGACCATTTGGCCTGTGTGCTTCATGAGACCCTCAACAAAGCAATCCCTTAAGTCCCATCTCTTAAGTCTCCTGCAACAGATTCGCTCTCATGTGTCCATCAGACCCCCTTCCTTCATTTATTTGTCAGTTACCTGAACTAATTGGTATGGTAGTGCTACCAATTTTCTTGCCATTTATGCTCTTCCAAGTCCTAAATTGTCTTCATTTATTGCACTAGTTCTAGATTTTCAACTATATATCCAGTCTCTTGACAAATATCCTGTTAAAACCTCTACAGAATCGCTGTTATATCAATGTGATCACCTGTCATTTTCCTACACTCCAGTGAATTAAGGCCAATCTTACAATCTCTCCGCACAGGGCAACTCCCTTATCCTAGTAACCTACCTGGCAAATGCAAATATATTCTTCTTACAAACTGCTCATACTGTAATGTTTCAAATGAAGTTTCGAAAAGATTGTTTCATTTCAGCAACACTTTCTAATTTTTGAAATCTAATCTCTTGCAATAAATTCCAATGGAGCATTTTACTCTCTAAACGTTATGTTTTTGCTTGTTTATTTTCTGAATCTCATGAACCTGTAAGCTAAGATCCCTCCAATTATCAGCAGTTTTAAGTTTCTCACCACCAAAGATATTTTATCTGTCTGTTCTTCCTACAAAAATGGTAAACTTCATGCATTCTGACACCCTATACGTGTTCTATCATTTAACCTGCCTCTATTTCTCTGCAGATTCTTTAAGGTTTTTTTTTCTCTCAATTTCGTTTCTAGGTTTTTTTTGTAACATTAGCCAACCTCGAGACAATTCATTCGGTCTTTCTATTGCCATTGGTATAATTGAGGGTTCAACATGGATGCTTCTATTTCGCTATTCTCAAAACTGCACATTTTTTCTAACTTACTATAATCAGTACCATTCGAATGTGTTCCCCTCAGTCTGTAAAAAACAACTATTATGGTACCTTAGAGACATTGTGGAAAACTCGATGTACATGATGTACTGCATCTATAGAGTAAAAGAGACATACAGGCCCAAAGCATCCATGCCAACCAATATACCCTTCCTCTCTCTAAGGTCTATTGCACTTCAAGGAATGCATTCTGAGACTGCTCAATTTCTACCAATTCCTCAGGCCTTCGAGTCCTGGCAATATCCTCATAAATCTTCTCTGCAGTCTTTCCATCCTAATGGCATCATTCCTATAGCAGGGTGGCCAAAACTGAATATAGTATTCCAAATGTGGCCTCATCAACGCCTTGCACAATAGGAGCATAACATCCCAACTTCTACACTCAATATTCAAACTGATGAAGGTCAATGTACCAAAAACCTTCTTTATCAAGCCTATCTAACTGTGACACAACTTTCAGGGTACTATATACCTGTACTTGTAGTCTTCTGCTCTACTGTTCAGGAACCTACCATTCACTGTCAAGGTCCTGCTCTGGTATGACTTCCCAAATGCAACACATTACGATTATCTGCATTAAAACCATTTTAGTGTTGTCTGCAAACTTGCTAATCATGCCTTGCATATTCTCATCCAAATTGATAAATCATAAACCACAATGGGCCCAGCACTGATCTCTGATGCACACTGCTTGTCACTGACTTCCAATCCAAAAAAGACTCTTCTACCTTCTTCTGCTTTCTTTCATAAAGCCAAATCTGTATCCAGTTAGCTAGCTCTTCCTGGATACCATGTAATTTAACCTTCCAGAGGAGCCCACAATACAGAAGCCCTTGCTAAAGTCCCTGTGGACACCATCTACAGCCTTCCCTCATCAATGTTTTTGGTTACTTCTTCAAAAATCTCAATCAAATTCTTAGACATAATTTTCCACCTACAAAACCATGCTGACTTTCACTAATCAGCCCTTTTATCCAAATGCATATATATCTTGTCCCTTAGAATCATCTCCAGCAACTTTCCTGTCACACATATTAAGCTCACTGGTCGATGGATCCCAGGCTTTTCCTAAACAGAGGCACAATATTAGGCCACTAACCCGTCATCCTGCACCTCAATCATGTCTAATAATAATTTATATATTTCAGCCAGGCTACTAAAGTTTCTTTGCTAGGTTCCCACCATGTCCTCGGATATAACTGATCAGGCCCGGGAGATTTATCTACCTTCATCCTTCTTAGGACATCCGTCTCCTGCTTGACTGCAATAGGAATAATGCTGAGGACATTACCCGTACGTTCCCCAGCCTTCATGCTTTCCCTATGTTCAAAGCAAAGGAGAAATACTTATTAAGTCTTGAGAATAAGACTGGTTGGATAGATTTAATTTTTAACTCAACGAATTGTATTCTCAAAAACTATATGTTTGTCAGACATAATTTTCCGTTCATAAATCTATGTAAACTTTACATATTACAATGTTGAAAGTATTCACCTACCATCTCTTTCATGATATATTTCACCTATTTAATCAATTGATGCTGAGGTGACTGGGTTACTTAACCTGTATATTCTCTCCCTTGTCTCCTTTCTTCATTGGCAGAACTACAGATCTTATGGATCTCTTCCACAACCAAATGAATCATAGAAGATCGGCAGGAATGCAGTTCTAAATTTATCTTGCATGTTAAGTCTAACACTGTTATTATGCCATGGATCTCCACCATTTCTGCTTCATTTAAAGTGGTTTCTGTGGTGAAAACCAATTCAAAGTCTTTATTTAATGCCTCAGCAATGTTTTCATTTTATAATCAGGATTTCACCTGTCCGATTTTCTATGCAACATACGTTTATGTTTGCTATATCTCTTCCTTGCTGTTATGTCTACAGAAACATATGCCATCTTTTTTTTTAATATTTCTCACTAATTTTCGAATTTACTTTCAGAATCTGTCTTCTGCATTTTTCCCATTCACTAGGTCATTCATTGCCGTTTCAAAAATAATCTCCAAATCCTCAGGGATACTACCCTTGGCAACAATTTCAGTTTATGTTAATGTAATTCTACTTGTTACTTCTTAGTTTAGGGCTGATGGATCACTTGTGTGTCGAATTTTCATTTCTCCATGGAACGTCCCCCTCCCACCGCTGCTGGATGCCCCCCCCACCTACAGGACGTTCACTCTGGCCCCCATCTGAAGCCGTTCTCCTCCTCCAGCTACAGGATGCTCCCAACAGTCCCTGCCTGAAGTCGAATGGCTTCAGGCAGCTGTTCCGTCCCCTGTTGCAGGAAACTGCCCCGCCAGAAGCCATCCCTGTCCCCAGCAGTAGGATGCTCCCCCCCCCGCCCCCCCCCCCCCCCCCCCCCCCCCCCCCCCGGCTACAGGACGCACATGCTGGCCCCCACCTGAAGTCATCCCCGTCCCCAGCTGCAGGACACTGCCCCCGCTTGAAGCCATTCCTGTCCCCAGCTGCAGGATAATCCCCACCGGCCCCCTCCTGAGGCCGGTGGGAGGTGGCAGTGGCAGGCCATGGTAGCAGAAGGCAATGGCACTGGCAGGTCACGGCACCAGTAGCGGTACCAACAGTACCAGTACCCCCCTCCACCCCCCCACCAGACCCGACAGCCCCGCCTAAAGCCATGCCCTTCCCCCATCTGTAGGACGAGCGCCCCCCCCCTGCAGCCCACGACAGCCATTGCCTTAAGCCATCCCCTTCCTCCAGCTGCAGGATGCTCACACCCCCGCCCCGCGACAGCCCCTGCCTCAAGTACAAAGAACGGAGAACAATGAGTGATCCTAATATCTCCACCAAGTTTCAATTGCAGATGAATATGCGATTGAGAGAGGGAGACTCTACACCACAGCCCACAGGACACCTCGGGCTGGCGGCATGCATAAAGGAGTGGGGCTTAAAGGCTCGCCGTTCGGAGTGAATGACGGCAGAGCAACAGCCCCAACTCTACTCCACAGCCTGCAGGCAACGGCATAGGTGCAGCCCCGACTTTACACCGCAGCCCGCAAGGACTCTGTGGGCTGACGGTTTTACTTACGCCGTTGCCCCGATTTTATTTCTACACCGGACAGGTTGGCCAGCTCGTTGACCCGGTAGGGTCCGGGCTCACACTAGCCGTTCACAGGCAGCAACGGCCGAGCGGCAGCCCGAATCTACACCGCAGCCTGCAGGGTCACCACGGGCTGACGGCAACACTACCCGGAAGTCGGGCAAGCCCGTGAACCAGGAGGGTACGGGCTCGGAGACTGCCATTCACGGGCAGCGAAGGCAGAGCAGGAGCTCCGACTCAACGCCGCAGGCCGCAGGTATACCACGGACTAACGGCTATGCTACCCTGTAGAGGTAGTAGACAGAGCCGGGGCCCTGACTCACACACAGGCGGGAGCCTTGCCGTTAGCGGCAGTCTATGTCCCGCATGAGAGTCTGGTCACAATTGGAGCTGGGGGAGGGGGGAGAGAGTGTGCTCCTCCACCGGAAGCTCATAAAGACCCTCAGGTAAGATACTAACCTTGAGTTGTTTAGTTTCTGTACTAGACTTTGCTTACAGAAACAATGGATGGGAGACCAGAATGAAGGCATTGAAGTATGCCTCCCAGGGCCATGGGACTTTGGATGGGAGTAAGCACTCACTATTCCCGGAGCTGCCGGCAGCGCCCGCTCCGCAGGCCAGGATCAAAACGCGGAAATCGGGGAGCCCTGCGCAGCCAGGACCCGATTTTCCACCACGGCTGGCCATGGAGCCATAAAGTAGTAGGAGCACAGCGCAGGAGCAGGGTAGGCAAGACCCTGACTCCCTACCACTGTCACCTAAGCATAGGGACAATGGAGCAAAGGTGCGTAAGCATGTTATCCGCTCGGCGGCATGTTCTCTCTCCCCAACTATGCAGGTCACCAGAGGGAGGACCAGGGGAAGAACCGCACAGCAGTCAGTGAAGCCCCGCTGTAGGAGCCGGGTTGACTTTCCACCGGAGCAGGCAGCCAGATCGCGGACCGGTGAAGGATTGAAGCCTGGGTCTGCAAGCCCCGCATGTGTGGCCGGCACAGACTCACCACCGGGGGAGCCTGCCAGATCGCGGGCCGGTGTAGTCTCATCCTGGTCACCGCACCCCCCTTTAGTGGCAGGACGTGACCGTACGTCGCCTTTGTCCCTAAGGAGGACAGGCGGCAAGCCCGCGCGGACATCGGGGTACCACGCTTTGGCGGCCGGGACCGACTCATCACCGCTCATGTCTTATCAGACTAGCGGGCCGCCTCCGTTCGGAAGACGGCGGACCAACGGCAGGTCCGCGCGGTAGTCGCTTAGCCACGCAGAAGCGGCAGGCAGCGACATCCTGTCTAGGCACCCTTGTTATCACCTCGACAAGGCGCGGGGCGATGACAGAAGCCTCAGAGATTCTCCAGAACCTGAGGAAGTCGACAGATGCGGCAGCGGTCGAATGGCTTGGATGGAGCGCATGATGGAGCGTATCCTAGAGCACAATCTCTGCAGCTGGACCAGATGTCCTCCAGTCCTGGAGAAATGCGGCTGGGCCACCCAGCATGACCCCGTCATTGGTGGGGAATGCCACAGATCAGCAGCTGGCTGACACGTAAGTAGGGTGGAGCAGGAACCTGCAATACCTGAGAAAACCCAGGAGGAACTGCTGAATGTGGTCTCCAAGTTCGCCCAGCCGAAGCACTCAGGTCAGCCTTTTGCAGCCCAAATTAGGGGCTAGCATAAACTACCTCACCACACACCAGCTGCAGGAACAGGTCCTTACCAAGGCGATCAACAAATACAAGGCACAAACAACTGCATATCGTTGAATGTACCGACAGTCAACACGCCCATCTGGGGCAACAACAGTCCCGGGATAAGGGCACAGGAGCTGAAGTTACAAAAGATCCTGAAATTGCTGATGTCGGGGATTACTGCCTTTGCCAGGTCGGTTGACGGTACGGGAATGACGGCAGAGCAGGAGGATGCTCTTGCGATATTAGTCATGAAGTTAACGCTTCCCGGAATATCACCATTAAACTGACTCCTAAACCCCATATTTGCGGGGTTGTACAAGGCATCTGCGACGCCACCACCGAGACAGCTGTTTGGTGAGGACCTGCCCATACAGGTCAAGGACCTGGATTAGGAGGCAGAGGCAGTCGGGTTGATAACCCACCTCCCTCCAGCCGGGCGGCAGTGCGCAGGCAAACATCATATGCAAGACCTCGGGCCACCTGAAAGACCAGTAAGGACCTACACGCCAGCAGCACCTCAACACAATTCAACGGAACCCAGGAACCAGAACGAAAGGCCTGCCGGTAGCCATGGAGATAGGGGGTCTGGTTCTCTAGGAGGTGCTGCATGTATAACCTCACAAGTAGGAGAGAGGTTACATACATTCTGGGACACATGGATCTGATTGTCACTATACCAGGGAACAAAGCAATAGACATTATAGAGGCATGTAACAGCCTTGCTTGCGCCAGGAAACCGACTATTAGACATGCTGCTAAGGTAATTGGTAAACTTTGTAGCTACATTCTAGCTACATAATTGGGCCGTTACACTATCAAAGCTTGCAAAGAGCAAAATCTCGGCATTAATAGCGAATGCTGGACATTTTTTACGGACCTATGCAGCCGCCAATCAAGGCATAAATTGAGCTACAATGGTGGATTAGCAATGTTTGTGATTGTTAAATCCCATCATTACATAAAACCCATTAGTCGTGTTGCAAACCGACGCAAGCACCAAGGGCTGGGACTGTTCAGAAATGCTGGGAGCATGTCACGGATTGCGGGCATTCGTATGTCCATTGTATGTCTCTTGAGAACCAGATCCTGGGGCAGTGACAATGGACGAGTTCTCGCTACATCGGGGGAAATGGATTTCTATGCTTTCCCCATTCTGCTTCATCAGTCAGGTGTTGCAGAAAATGCAACAGATTCTGCAACATAAAGGACCATGGACGTCATACAGCATCGTGCAGAGGGAGTCCACTAGGAAGCAGTACCTCACCTACATAAGGATATGGGAGGTTTCTGTAGTTGGACCAAGATCACCTACATATCTGCTACGATCTCCAATGTGCTGGCATCCTCACAGGTCTTCATTATGATGAGGCCCTCAGTTACAGTGCCGTATACAGTGCCAGGAGTGCACTGTCATCCTATCTCAACATTGGAGTGGGATCTCACCAGCTGGTATCCAAACAATGAGGGATATGTTCTATCCATCCCTCCCCGACCACGATATTATATTACCTGAGATATAAGGGTGGTGATGACCCTACTCAGGAGCTGGTCGCCTATGACGGATTTACCACTGGACTTACTCACCTTTTAAGTGGTGATGGTAATGGCACTGAACACAGCACAACGGGTCCAGACTCTACAGGAATTAAACCTGGATAGAATGATCGACCCATAATAAAGTAACTTATTTATAAAAGAGTTGCTTAAACTACACAGACCTGCGACTACAGGTCTGAAAATGGCCATCAGGAATATGGACGCGGATCTGTTATCAGCCATGAAAACCCACGTCACAGGGTGACGGTGCAGACTATCTCCAGATTACTCAAGGTGGTATTCGGTGCAACAGGTAAGACACTAAACATTTTAAAATGTCATTCTACCAGGGCTGCATCCACATCAGCGGCAAGGACCATGGAGGTGTTCATAGATTATGTCCTCGCAATAACGGGCTGTGCCAGTGAAACCACATTTCAGCGGTATCATAACTAACCTGTGGCCACTCCCGCAACATTGCAGAGTCAGTTTTAAGTGCTGTTCTCTAAACGTTTGTCCCCGAGTTCAGGGGTTTATTGTTGTATTAACAATAATGTTATTATTTTTCAGCTTGTTCAAGTCTGAAATATGTTAACATACATCCTCCATCAGTATTACGGCAGTGTGTGGGCATGGACGTGATCCAGGGCATGTAATCACAGAGCTTTGAAATCTTCACAAAGTCATTCACGTGACTCCGAAATGAAATAGTAAGATTAAACGAGAACTTACCAGTTTGAAGTTTGATATTTATTTTATGAGGAGTTGCGATGAGGGATTTCGTGCCCTCACTCCCAACCCTCTACTATAAGGTCAGCTGGTAATTAGAGTCTCTTCAATCTTACTATATTAATTAATTTCTGGGTAGTTCTGTGATTCCACACCGCTTCTTTGAAGAATGTCGCGCATGCGTGCCTGGCGGGGTCTTCACGAAATCCCTCATCACAACTCATAAAATAAAGGTCAAACTTTAAACTGGTAAGTTCTTGTTTAATCTTACTATTAAACACTACAACCTCATAAGCTTTGAACTACAATAGACTATTATTATTATTATTGCACTGTTATTGTTTGTTCTTTTTTTTCGGAGTTTTTGTTATATTATTTATTATGATTATATATTCTGTGTGTGCTGCAGCAAGTGCAAATTTCATTGTTCTATCTGGGACATATGACTCTTGACAATGGGAACCCAATGGGTGGGAATGGCTACGCCGCCGGAAAGCCACTAAGAATGGATGGAGGGATGGAGTGAGTGGGGGTCGGTGAGGGGAAGAGGGGGGAATCAGGGGCATCAAAATCGGAACCTGTCAGCTGCGCCTGCGCAGTTGGGGGCTATGGGCCAGTGGTGGAATATTGCATTGGGGGACCACGGTAAACACGAAGAAAATGGTTGGGAACCCCTGCCTTAGTTGAAGCTTTATTGGCTTGGTGTAAAGAAGGGTCTCGACCCAAAAAGTCACCCATTCCTTCTCTCCAGAAATGCTGCCTGCCCCATTGATTTACTCCAGCATTTTTTGTCTATTATTGGCTTTTATTTTGTTCAAGAATCGAATCATTAATTGATCTACATCCTTCACAAACTACATAAAAAAATCTACCATATTGTCATCACTTTTCCCTGGAGAATCTCAAACCATCCAATTATAATTAACCCTGCCTGATTACACAAAGTAAGATCTAGCACAGCCTGTTCCTAATTAGTTCCATGTTGTGTCGTCCCACATGCATTCTATTAACTCATCCTTCAAATTAGTTTTGTTGATTTGCTTTATCCAGGCAAACAGTGAAGTTTCCTGTTATTATTCTATTAGCTTTTCTACAAACTTTTCTTATTTTTTAATTCCCTCTCCAATTCTAATGGCATTATTGTGAGGTCTGCAAACTGTACACATGTTGGCTCTTCTTACCCGCCATTGTTTCCACTGATGCTAATTCCACAGATCCTGCTCTTCTAAAATAACAGCATTATTAGAGCAGTACAATGGCACAATTTATAGTATAGTATAGTACAGTATCCTTTATTGTCATTCAGACCTTTCGGTATGAACGAAATTTCGTTACCTTGCAGTCATACATATAATAAAAAACAAAACACACAATAAACACATATTTAAAATCCACCACAGTGAGTTCACCAAGCACCTCCTCACTGTGGTGGAAGGCAAAAGTCTTAAAGTCTTTGTCTTCTTCCCTCCTTGATCTCCCTCTGCGCTGAGGCGATCCAGGCCTCCGATGTTATCGTCCACTAGGCCCGCGGCTGAGCCTCCGACGCCGGGCTCCCGCCACCGCTCTGAAGCAGGGCCCACTGCTGGAACGCTGGAGCCCTGCAGCTCTGAAGCCGGGTCACCACTGGAACGCCACCGCTGGAGAACCACAGCTCTGAAGCCGGGTCGCCGCTGGAACACCACTGGAGCACCACAGCTCTGAAGCCGGGCCACCACTGGAGCACTGCAGCTCTGAAGCCGGGCCGCCGCTGGAGCACCGCAGTTCTGAAGCCGTGCCACTGCTGGAGCACCGCAGCTCTGAAGCCGCACCACCGCTGGAGCACCGCAGCTCTGAGGTTGGGCTGCCGCTGGAGCACCGCAGCTTTGAAGCTGTGCTGCTGCTGGAGCACTGCAGCTCTGAAGCCGTGCAGCCGCTGGAGCACTGCAGCTCTGAAGCTGGGCCGCCGCTGGAGCACCGCAGCTCTGAAGCCGTGTCGCCGCCGCCACTGGAAGCTGGAACGCCGCCATAGCTCCGAGGCCGCAAGCTTCGCCATTAGGCCTCAGCACAGATGGAGACAGTGACGGGGGATACGACAAGAAATGTCGCATTCCCCCGAAGGGAGAGACTAAAACCCTGTTTCTCCCACCCCACATACACAGCCTAAAAAAAACAAAATTCTAACTAAAACAAACACAAGAAGACAAAAAGAAAATAAAAAACAGACGGACTGCAGGTGAGCCACAGCTGCCAGGCAGCGCCGCCACCTCCGGACGGATTTAGGGCGGCACAGTGTTAAAGATGCTGCCTTAAAGTGCCAGAGACTCGGATTTGATCCTGACTACGGGTGCTTGTCTGTACAGAGTTTGTACATTCTCCCCATAACTGAGTGGATTTTCTTCAGGTGCTCCGGGTTCCACCCAGACTCCAAAGATGTGCAGGTGTGTAGGTTATTTGCTTTCTGCAAATTGCTCCTAATCTGTAGGATTGAACTAGTGTATGGGGGCCACTGGTCAGCACAGACTTGGTGGGACAAAGGGTCTAATTCCATGCTGTATCTCTTTAAACTAAACTAAACAAAGCACCATTTCTCACCTATTCTTATCTCAAAGCTTCTGAGCAGAACCTAATTTTGAGGTCCACCAGGTTAATTGTTTCCTTAGTAGATAACTACCGGATCCAAAATCTCTGCTTCTTCTTCTTGCGTATGGCGTGCACAGCCTAAAGTTGTAGGTCAACTTGTTCTATTTGATCTTGTTTGAGCATGTTGGGTTGATTGCATTAGTCGAAACAGGGTGGACCACGTGAAGGTTGCAATCTCCCACCCCCCCAATCTCTGCAACCAGGAAACATATCCAACCTGCTAACATGCTATTTGTCAGATTGGCAAAGTTCCTTGGATGTAAATGTTTCACATTTATTTATTTTTTAACAGAAAGATCCACCGATAATCATGTTGAATAGTGTAGAATTATTCAGTTAGTTACCTGTTTAGAATGGGACATACAAAACTGAATAGATAGTTAAAAAAAGATCTGTATTTATATGGCAGCGTTGATGATTTCACAATGTTACAAATCATTTTGCCAACAATAAAATACGTTTCAAGTGTAATCCCAACTTCCGCTTAGGAACTGCAATGGGTAGGTTCTCAGCAGCAGGCTAATATGATGTTAGCTTTTTGTGAAGGAGGAATATTAATGCCAGTTTTGCAGATTTAAAAAAAGTTTGGCAATTTGTACAATATTATTCATAATTTGTTCATTTTATCTCTGCACAAAAGCAGGCTATCAGTGTAAGTTGTCCCAGGAGTGTTGCCAAATGTATTGTACAGTTTATCCTCATGGATAAATGATGAAGAATCACACATTTAATTTAATTCTTAGTAATCCCAAGCTTTGTTAGTGGCATGTACGAGCACAGGAAATTATAGCACGTGAACAAAGAACACTGTGCAATGTTGCCAGTAAATGCAATTAATGCAAATATTTATTTACTTAATAAGAAAAATGTCACATTTTCCTGGATCTAGCTATGGCAGATCCTTTCTTCAGATGCAAAGAGTCTAGATGAGTTCACTTTTCACATGAGAAAGATGTCCAGCAAGTCACTGTCTACTGCAAACAGCAAGTAGTCCTCAATCATAGGTGCCTCCGTAGAGCAAGGAAAATAATCAAAGACCCCATCCATCCTGGACTGTGACTGTTCAACCTCCTGCCCTCTGGAAGGCAGTACATGTGTGTCAAAAACTGGACAAACAGACTCAAGAACAGTTTATTTCCCTGTGCCATTAGAACTCTAAATTCCTCAACTGTCCACACGACATGAGAATGCTGTCATCAATTCCACTATAAAACAGACCACTCAGTTAATATTTCCTCTTTTTTTAAAATCCTTTAAAGTATTTACTAAATTTAAAGTGTAATATTCTCCCAGTACAAAATAACGTATTGAATGCATTGGTTGTGACTTTGTCTTGTTTGCACTTGTTTTGGTTGCACTGATCAGGAGTAGCTCTCCTAATTTTATTGTATTTCTAAGTACAATTACAATAACGGCTTATTATATATTAGAAACAAAGAAAATAGGTGCAGAAGTAGGCCATTAGCTCTTCAAGCCTGCACTGCCACTCAATATGATCATGGCTGATCATCCAGAAACAGTACCCCGTTCCTGTTTTCTCCCCATATCCCTTGATTCCGTTAGCCCTGAGACCCACTTCCAACTCTCTCAGCATATCCTGAGCTCCTGCATTGGAAATCTCTGAAAGTTCATTGACCAAAATAATAATTTTACCTGTTTTTGAATGTGTCCGGTATTGGAGTTGCCTGTCATGAGTGAACCATCCCCATGGATGAACATGGTGCATACAAAAGTCCCCAAAAATTACTTCTCACTTGTCTATCTATACTATTACTAAAACTCTAATCTTGACCACTTCCGGTTTGTTCTTTTTTTTTAATTTGCGCAAAAATGGTACCCGTTATCGCTAGGATCTTTTTGCCACCTTACTCACCGTTCTCTTCTGCTCCAAGCACACCGTTATGTTCCGATTGGTAGAATTATACAAAAGTTATGAAGGTTTAAAAAATCATGAGATCAGCAGATTGGGCTTCTTGCCTGTCATTCACCATGAAGGTAATGCCCCTTCCTGCACCAGATGGAGAATAAATCCCCGGAGGCGAGGCTGAGTCCGCAAGTAGTGCTGATTGAGACCGCAAGAGTGGAGTCGGCAAAGCCCCTGTGTGGAGTCGGGAAAGCCCCTGTGTGGAGTCGGGAAAGCTGCTGTGTGGACTCAGGAAAGCCGCTGTGTGGCGTCGGGAGGTGCTGAGTGGTGCCGCTGCCAGTGGCCACTGAGTGGAGTCCCTCCACCCCCCATTCCCCCCTCCCCTCCACCTCCACCCTCCACACCCACATTCCTCCCTCCCCCTTCCCCCTCCTCCCCATCCCCCTTCCCCCTCAACCTCCCCCCCTCCCCCCACAACCTCCATCCCCCCCCTCCCCCTCACCCCCTTCCCCCTCCCCCACACACCCACACCCCCCTATTCCCCTCCACATTCCTCCCCCATTCCCCCCACCCCCCACACCATCCCAGGCCCAAACCCCACACCACCCCCCCAACACCATCCACTCCCCTCCACACCACCTCCTCCCCCCCACACCAACCCTCCCCCCCACACCAACCCTTCCTCCCCCACCCCCCTCCCCACCCCCTTCCCCCACACCCCCTCCACCACACCCCCTCCACCACACACCCCTCCCCCACACATCCCTCTGCCATACACTCTCCCCACACACCCTCCTCACCCACACCCGTCCTTCCCCCACCCTCCTTCCCCACACCCCCCTTCCCCACACCCCCCTCCCCGACACCCTGCTCCCCCACACCCTCCCAACCCCACGTGCCCATCCCCAACACCAACCCCCTCCCCCACACCACCCCCCTCCCCCACACCGTCCCCTCCCCCACACCACCCCCCTCCCCCACACCAACACTCCCTCTCCAACACCATGGTGGAATATTGAATTGGGGAATGGGATGCATTGGGGGACCAGGCCTCCCGTATGACTGGGACCCAACGGGGGCCACTTAGTCTAGTATTAACTAACAATTATATCAGGATATTATATTCTAGTAATACAATGTGTTATGATGTATTATTTTGAGTGCATTAACCCTGAGGCATCCAATTTCCCAATTACCTGGAAGAGATGGGTTACATGACATTTGACTGGATTCACTACAGAGCGATGCAAAATAGGATATTGCAATAAAGAATAGTTTGTATATGTAACAATCTTTTCTATAAGGGCCAGAAAAAACCTTTCCTTTCATGATCTTGCATTACCTTTAATAGTTTTCCATTAGAAGTGAATTTAACTTTTTAGAATACAGCAGGTTCTTAATTTCTGTTCCTGTCACCTCATTTTCACTCATTTAGTATTTCTCATTTTGGAATACAGCAATTTTTTAAAACTATTTCAAAGAAGCTCAGTAATTATGATTAAATACGTTTTTATACATTCACCATACTATAACATACTGTATGTTAAAAGCACATAAAACACATTAGGGCAAATTGAAAGGAATATTTGCTACTTGTAATGATCCCATTTCACACAATGATTAGAATTCTTGCCCAGTCTTCTGTTGGCTTAGAGACAGCGCTTCGCATTATCATAATTTACTCACTGGAACATTCACCTTCCTATCTTTTGAAATTATTAATCGATTATTATGCTGGGCAAAATCTCACTTTACATGCATTGCTCTTCTATACTACCTGGCCAGCTTTCACATTCAGCCACGATCTGACATTTATTTGGATGTAGCTATGGCTACGTAGCAATAAACCTTCAATCATTATCACCTGAAGCAATATTGTATAGTACAACCTATGATTCTAGAACAAACATAACAATGCTATTCCTAGGCATAATAAGATGTGGGCTACAAAAGGCTTTATTTTTGCCTGAGTCATTAAGAAATTGGAGTTGCCTGTCATGGGTGAATTAAAGAAACTGTTACACACTCAGCAATTATCATTTCATTACATATTTTAGTGGCTCAGAAGCTGCCGAAGATGTTGAACCGAAATTGTAAATATTTAGGAAGGATAATGGATCACACTTGGGTCTGGAGCAGTGGCAGAGGAGACTGCGAGGCCAGAGAGAATGTCGATAGTTGTGTAACTGATAGGGGCAAGAGGTCAAGTCAAGTTAGTAATCAAGATAGGGCTCTTGGGAGGGGTATGTGGGAAGGTGTCAGTGACGGGGCAAGGGGTTGAGGTGAGGAGGCATAGACTGGTGGATTTCTGTTGGGAATCTGGTTGAGATCAGCCAACAAGGATGTCTATCGGTCTATCCCTCGCCCTCACTTTGGTAAATCCGACCATACTGCGGTGCTGCTTCTTCCTGCCTACAGGCAGCAATTGAAGAGCGCACCCCTAGAGGGGAGGACTGCACAGAGCTGGTCAGGGGAGGCAGAGGAACAACTCCAGGATTGCTTCGAGACTGCAGACTGGGCAATGTTCAGGGACTCGGCTACGGGCCTGAATGAGTATGCCACAGTGGACTGTGTTCCTACAAAAACCTTCCGAATGTTTCCTACCAGAAGCCTTGGATGAACCATGAGATCCACATTCTTTTGAAGACCAGATCCTGGGCATTCAGGTCTGGAGATACAGAGGTCTACAAGAAGTCCAGATACGACCTTCGTAAGGTCATCAAAAAGGCCAAAAGGGACTTCTTCTCCAAGCTGGAGGATGAGACGGATGTTCGGCAACTGTGATGGGGCTTGAATGCCATCACCTCCTACAAGGCGAAATCAGGAGGCAGCTCAATTGTCAACGAAGCATCACTACCTGACGAGCTCAATGCATTTTACGCACGCTTTGATAGGGAGAACATTGATGTACCTTCCCGAGCCCCCATTCGCCGAGATGGTATTTCAGTCCCAGTTACGGAGGCTGACGTCAGAAGATCCTTCAGGGGGGTGAACCCTCGGAAAGCGCCTGGACCTGACGGTATACCCGATCGTGTTCTAAAAACCTGTGTGGAGCAACTGGGTGGAGTTTTTACGGACATTTTCAACCTCTCTCTGAGGTCTGAGGTTCCCACCTGCTTTAAAAGGGCATCAATAATACCGGTGCCCAAGAAGAACAAGGTGATTATCGACCAATGGCACTAATGTCTGTGGTCATGAAGTGCTTTAAGAGGTTGATTATGGCGCATATCAACTCCTACCTTGACAAGAACCTCGACCGACTGCAGTTCGCTTACCGCCAAAACAGATCAACAATGGATGCAATCTCACTGGCTCTCCACTCCACTCTGGACCACTTGGACACCAAAAACTCATGTCAGGCATTCATTGACTACAGCTCAGCGTTTAATACCATCATCCCCTCCAAGCTGTTTACCAAGCTCTCAGATCTGGGTCTCTGCACATCCCTCTGTAATTGAATCCTCGACTTCCTCATCCACAGACCACAGTCTGTCCGTATTGGTGGAAATGTGTCATTCTCGGTAACAATCAGCACGGGAGCACCTCAAGGCTGTTTGCTCAGCCCCCTGCTGTACTCACTCTATACTTACGACTGCATAGCCGGACATAGTACAAACTCCATCATCAAGTTTGCCGACGAATCACAGATGGTGATGAGTCAGAGTATTTCAAGTGAGATCGACCGATTGACCAAATGGTGCCAGCACAACAACCTGAATCTCAACTCCAGCAAAACCAAGGAACTGATTGTGGACTTTGGAAAGAGTAGGATAGGGACCCACAATCCCATTTACATCAACAGGACGATGGTGGAAAGGGTCAAGAATTTCAAATTCCTGGGCGTGCAATGTTTAAAGATCTTTCCTCGTCCCAGCACACCGATGCAATCATAAAGAAGGCACATCAGCGCCTCTACTTCCAGAGAAAATTACGGAGATTGGGTATGTCAAGGAAGACTCTCTGGAACTTCTACAGGTGCACAGTAGAGAATATACTGACTGGTTGCATCATGGCTTGGTTCGGCAACTTGAACATCCAGGAGCGGAAAATTATGCAGAAAGTTGTGACCACTGCCCAGTCCATCCTTGGCTCTGACCTCCCCACCATCGAAGGGATCTATCGCAGTCGCTGTCTCAAAAAGGCTGACAACATCATCAAAGACCCACACCATTCTGGCCACAGACTCATCTCTCCGTTGCCATCGGGAAGAAGGTACAGGAGCTTGAAATCTGGAACATCCAGGTTCAGGAACAGCCTCTTCTCCACAGCCATCAGGTTATTAAACACGACTTCAAACAAACTCTGAACTATAACAGCCTATTGCACTTTATCTGTTTATTTATGTGTGTATATATGGTCTATGGTATGTAGACACATTGAACTGTTCTGTATTATGCTTACAATATTCTGTTGTGCTGCAGCAAGCAAGAATTTCATTGTCCTACCTGGGACAATGTCAGCATGTCAGACTATATCTGTGGAGAGAAGTGGATGGTCCAATTACCACTGGAAATACGGGCTGACCCACTCAATTCCTCCAGTGGTTGGTAGGTTTGGGACTTGTGTTGGTGGAATCTTAGGTGATACTGAAGAAAGAGAATCAAATTATCCTTGGATTGTCTAACAAGCTGTTATTCCTAAAACAACAAAGCTTAACTTCATGATGTAAGAAGAATGAGATGATGTGTGTGGCCAATGTAAAAAAAAAGATTGTTATACATATAAGAGCATATTACAATGAAACATGTAGGAACTGCAGATGCTGGTTTACACCAAAGAAAGACACAAAATGATGGAGTAAATCAGCGGGGCAGGCAGCATCTTGGGAGAGAAGGAATGGGTGATGTTTCAGGTCTGACTGAAGATTGGTCTCGACCTGGAATGTCACCCTTTCGTTCTCTCCCGAGATGCTGCTTGTCCCACTGAGTTACTCCAGAATTTTGTGTCTATTTACTATCAAATGTGCATTGTTGACTATCTAGAATGTGAATGATTGATGATTAGCTCCATGATAATAATTTTCCATCACATTGGACGGAAATTAACAACCTCCCCATGTTAAAACTTCTAGCTCTGTATTTATGTCAATACGGTTTTGTGGCAATACTGTTGTTAAAAAATACTGCAAGCAACATAAAATGAATCTTATTTTCTGCTTACGACATGGTTTCTCTACTTTGAAACATCCATATTCTTCACAAATTATGAAGATAAAATGTCCAGGTTCTTTCACTGGCTTGGTTGATATAATGCTGGGCTATGTTCTATAGAAGACCGCAGTCAGCATCATCAATTATTGAAGCAGTTATTAACATACACAACCTTTTGCAACGTAGTCCCAGCCTTCCAGTAGGAACCAGATAATTTAAAGTAATATGTGTGCCATCAGTTTCCTTACTATATTGAATAATCTTACATTTGGACCTTCCTTTCTATTCCATACAATATCATTTTTTTTTAATTGTAATTCTGATTTTTTCCTTACCACATAGAACATCTCTGGAATAAGTTTCTATCCAAAGTTATGTTTTCAGATTGTGTCAACCAAAGAACCACACAGGCAGTCTTACACTAAGAATAAATTACACTTTCTGCTGAGGTTAAAATTGATAGCTCCTGAAAATCGTGACTAATTCCCAGCAATTGCTTAGGATGTGGGCAGCATGCAAATTTCATTCTGCCTGCTTATATAAATGATTGCGGCATTCATCCACACTAACTGTTCAATCCCCACACCTTTCCTTAGGAGGCGAAATAACAGGAGAGGTTGGGACCTATTTAAGAAAACCTGCATGACTTAAACCCAGAGGATAGACAACAAGTGCTGGAGTAACCCAGCGGTTCAGGCAGCATCTCTGGGGAAAAATGATGTGTGAAGTTTTGGGTCGGGACCCTTCTTCAGACTGAAAGTAGGGGGGAGGGAACTAGAGGTAAGAAAGGGCCAGAATATATCAGGGCTGGTAATAGACGCCAGCCTATACTCTTCAGGGTAAAGTTCATTGCAGATGCAACGGGCCTGATCTACAATATACGTTCCCACACAGGAGGAAATTGATTCCATGGTTTTTGCTGAGTTTCCATCAGAGGAGATTGACACTAAAAGTTATCACCTGATGTGCTAAGTGGCACAATTTACAGCCTTTGAAAATCTACTGTTTCAGCTGGCACAAACTATTGGACAGATGTTTGTAAAAGATTTATTTCAGATAGAGAAATGTTTCTTGACTATTAATGGAGCTTATGTGATTAGGTTTACTATCGAAAACCACATGCATATCCTTCTACTCATGGAAGATAGACGGTTGTGGTGGAAGGGTGTTATTCTAGCTGGAGGTCTGAGACCAGTGAAGTTCTGCAGGTATCAGTGCTGGGATTTATGTTTGTGATAAATGAATATATATACAGAAACTGAGTCGTTCCTCGACAAGTACTACAGTAAGATTGTTACACCTAAGGTACTGGAAGAGAGAAGGTGGGTGACGGTGAGAAAGGGAAGGAAACATGGAATGCAAAGGTCCCTAGGTGTTGTACCTCTTGAGAACAGGTTCACCCACTTAGAAGCTGTCGGGACAGAAGACGTTAAAAGGCTTGTCCCACTTGGCCGTCAGGCCGGTCATGAATGTCGCGGGTATCATCACGTGTCTTCATGCATCAGCACAGCCATCTATGATGCGTAAAAGGCGGTCCGACTGCGTATGGGCGGCGCGCTGTGGCATATGGTTACGCACGGTGATGTAACCATGCGTCACGTACGAGGTCAGGATGCCTGCGTGTAACCATAATACGCCCACGCGCGTACGCGATATGCCCTACAAAATCCTGGAACGCCACGCGATACCGCGCGCAACTCCATACCCCTCCGCGCTTCTCAATACGACCATCCCGCGTGGCCCAGACGCTACCCGTGCATCTCAACACGACAACGAGATCGTGTAAATGGCACGCAAATGGGACAGGCCCTTAACACACTGAGCGGCGGACTGGCTTGCGAAGCTAAAAGTGCTGTTGAGCCAAAACCAAAGAGGCTGACGTCAGGTAACGCCATGGGTAGTTGGAGACTCTATTGTGAGAGGTACGGGCAGGGGTTTCTGCGGCAACAGACGGAATTCGAGAACGGTGTGCTACCTCCCTGGTGCCAGGATCCAGGATGTCACGGACAGAGTGCAGAAAATCCTCAATGGAGAAGGTGAACAGCCGGACGTGGTAGTGCATGTTGGCACAAATGATGTCGGAAAGAAGGGGATGAATATTCTGCAGTGTGGCTTTAGAAAGCTCAGAAAAATGCTGAAAAGCAGGAACTCCAGGGTGGTTATCTCCGGTTTGCTTCCAGTTCCTCGTGCTGGCGAGAACAGGAACAGGGAGATGCAGGACCTGAATGTGTGGCTTGAGAACTGGTGCAGGGGGCAGGGATTTAGATTTTTAGACCACTGGGATCTGTTTTGGAGTAAGGGGGAACTGTACAAAAGGGACGGATTGCACCTTAACAGGTGGGGGACCAGTATTCTGGCAGGCATGGTTTTATGGTTAAAATGGTTTTAAACTAAACAAGGGGTGGGGGGGGGGGGGGGGGGGTGTCAAATGGGATAGTCAAGGATGGAGTTAAAGGGAAAGAGAGTAAAGGGATAGTTAGTGACCACAGAATTAACGGGAAAAAAGCTCACTAAAGGGATAGGAGAGAATGGCCAAGTGTAATAGGGATCGATGTGAAAGGTGAGATGCGTAAGAAATTAAAAGTATTGTATATGAATGCACAAAGTATAAGAAGTAAAGTAGATGAACTTGAAGCTCAGTTAGAGGTTGGTAGATATGACATTGTGGGGATTACTGAGATGTGGCTGCAAGAAAATCGGGCCTGGGAACTTAATATTCCAGGTTATACATCCTATAGAATGGACAGGCAGGTGGGCAGAGGAGGGTGGGTAGCTCTGCTGGTGAGGGATGGAATTCAGTCCCTTGCAAAGGAAGACATAGGGACTGACGAGGTTGAGTCACTGTGGATTGAGTTGAGGAATTGTAAAGGCAAGAAGACACTAATTGATGTTATCTACAGACCCCCAAATAGTAGCCCGGTTGTAGGGTGTAAGTTGCAGCAGGAGTTAAAACTGGTATGTAACAAATGTAATGCCACTGTGCTGATGGGAGATTTCAATATGCTGGTAGACTGGGAAAATCAGGTTGGTTCAGGACCCCAAGAAAGAGAGTTTGTAGAGTGCCTCAGAGATGATTTCTTAGAACATCTTGTAATGGAGCCGACCAGAGAAAAGGCAATTCTGGATTTAGTATTGTCTAATGAACCAGATTTGATAAAAGAACTTGAGGCAAAGGAACTACTTAGAGGTAGTGATCATAATATGATTAGTTTTAATCTGCAATTTGAGAAGGACAAGGTTAAATCGGAAGTGTCAGTGATGCAGTTGACACTCAGAAAGCCTTTGATAAGGTCCCACAGGGAGACTGGTGACTAAAATTAGAGCAGATGGTATTGGGGGTAGGGTGTTGACATGGATAGAAAATTGGTTGGCAGACAGGAAGCAAAGAGTAGGAGTGAACGGGTCCTTTTCAGAATGGCAGTCAATGGCGAATGGAGTGCCGCAGGGCTCGGTGTTGGAGCTGCAACTGTTATATATTAATGATTTGGAAGGGGGAATTAGGAGCAACACTAGCAAGTTTGCAGATGACACAAAGCTGGGTGGCAGTGTGAACTGTGAAGAGGATGTTAGGAGGTCACAGGGTGACCTGGACAGGTTGAGTGTGTGGGCAGATGCGTGGCAGATGCATGGCAGATGCAGTATAATATAGATGAATGTGAGGTTATCCACTATGGTGGCAAAAACAAGGGAGCAGATTATTATCTCAATGGAACTCGGTTAGGTAAGCGGGGGGTGCAGCGAGATCTGGGTGTCCTTGTACACCAGTCACTGAAAGTTGGCGTGCAGATACAGCAGGCAGTGAAGAAAGCTAATGGAATGTTGGCCTTCATAACAAGAGGATTTCAGTATAGGAGTAAAGCGGTTCTTCTGCAGTTGTTTAGGGCTCTGGTAAGACCACATCTGGAGTATTGTGTACAGCTTTGGTCTCCTAATTTGAGGAAGGGCATCCTTGTGATTGAGGCAGTGCAGCGTAGGTTCACAAGATTGATCCCTGGGATGGCAGGACTGTCATATGAGGAAAGATTGAAAAGACTAGGCTTGTATTCACTGGAGTTTAGAAGGATGAGGGGAGATCTTATAGAAACATATACAATTATAAAAGGACTGGACAAGCTAGATGCAGGAAAAATGTTCCCAATGTTGGATGTCCAGACCCAGGGGAGGTCATTTAAGACTAGAATAAAGGGGAGATCATTTAAGACTGAGGTGAGAAAAAACATTTTCACCCAGAGAGTTGTGAATTTATGGAATTCCCTGCCACAGAGGGCAGTGGAGGCCAAATCACTGGATGGATTTAAGAGAGAGTTAGATAGAGCTCCAGCGGCTAGTGGAATCAAGGGATATGGGGAGAAGGCAGGCACTGGTTATTGATTAGGGACGATCAGCCATGATCACAATGAATGGCGGTGCTGGCTCGAAGGGCCAAATGGCCTCCTCCTGCACCTATTTTCTATGTTTCTATGTTTCTACACACATATAATCTGCAAACTTCCAAACCAAAGCAATTACATTTACGACCAAGGTAGACAAAAATGCTGGAGAAACTCAATGGGTGAGGCAGGACCCAAGGAGCAAAGGAAATAGGCTATGTTTCGGGTCGAGACCCTTCTTCAGACATTTATGCCCAAGTTTTTTTTTATTGTGGTCCTGTGCTGTACTGTTCTATGTGGATTCAATGAACTGCAGATGCAGCTTTACAAAAAAAAAAAATCAGGATAGGTGACATTTTAGGTTGGGACCGGGGTGGAATATTGAAACCTTCACGTGGTCCGCCCTGTTTCGACTAATGCAATCAACTCGACGTGCACAAACAGAAGATCAAATAAAACAAGTTGTCCTTCATCTTTAGGCTGTGCACGCCACACGAAAGAAGAAGAAAGTCGGGACACATTTCCAGACTTCACCTGTCCATGCTCTCCAGAGATGCTGTCTGCCCTGCTCTGTTTATCGACGAGTAGTTGCTCTACTCAACAGCCAAAATTCTGTAGCCTCCCTTTGATTTGGTATTTTGTTGGTTCACGTGCTTGATCAATGGTGTTTTATCATTAATGTTTTATTATTATTAATGGTTAGTGTTTTCTGAGTCATTCGTAACTGTCACTTTATGTCATGTTGTTATTTGTGGCGGAGCACCAAGGCAAATTCCTTGTATGTGAATACTTTGCCAATAAACTTACTTACTTACTTACTTACACCAGCACTTTATGTCCGTACTATTCTATGCTTTATGTTCAGAGACAAAACAGGAGTAGACGGAAAAAGATGTGCACAGAAAGATATGAAGAAGAATTAGTCAGAAGCTACCCTACCATTGCTGAGATTTACTCAAACGATTTCAGGGATGAGGGATTTCACCGTGTTTAGACTTGAGCTGTTTTCCTTGAAGCAAAGACATCTGAGATGAGATTTTATAGAGATTTACAAGATCATGACAGGTATAGATAAAATGGAGAGAGACTGCTTCCATTAGCAGGTGTTTGAAGAACCAGGAGACACAGATTTATAGATTTGGACAAAAAATACATGCATTATCTGAGGAAACAACACAGTACATTGAACAAAGATGGATTAGAAAAGGTCAGCAACATGAGACACCAGTGCAGGAAGAAGTATAAAGAAAGAAATAGTATTATATCAAAGGGGTTGCCACTACAAATAAAGCTGAATGTTTCTTTCCAGAAGTCCTTGATAATGATGTTTAAAAAATGGATGCGGGTCTTTAGTCTTTGAGGCATTTGAAAAAGCATGGTTTATGCTAAATCTATAGGAGTTGTTGAATCTTTAGTTTGGAAATACAGTGCGGAAACAGGCCCTTTGGCCCATCTGGTCCTCACCAACCAACGATGCCCACACATTAACACTATCCTGCACACACTAGGGACAATTTACAATTATACTAAGCCAATATACCTACAAAACTATACGTCTTTGGAGTGTGGTAGTTAACTGGAGATCCGGAGAAACCCCACACATATCATGAGGATAACGTGCACATTTTATTTAGACAAGCAGTCGGTACGTAGTCAGGATCAAACCCGGGTCTCCGGCGTTGTAAGGCATCAACTCTACCACTGCACCACCGCTTTGTGCCGCAGCACATTTTTAAAAGTGCGGCTCGGAGAATTGTTCCAGTGTTGAGAAGCATCAGTTCTGAGGGTAGACAAAAAGATTATTCTTTTCAGAGCAGTTAAATTCATGAAGGTGTACAATGAACGTTTTCTGAAATTATAAAAGGTTTTGGCTGAGTCAGTTGGGAGAAATTTCCAGCAGGTGCTCAGCAATTTTGTGCTGGAAAAATGATCAAAGAAGCTGAAGTGATTTAGTATTTTATAAAGCTATTGTAATCTGAGGGTCCTCCTCAATTTGTGGTGATAATAAATTTAACAAGATCTTCCAAAGCATGATGTATAAATGCTTGAAGGGCAATAATAGTGCAGGGAACAAGGAAGTAAATCTAATTAGGTAGATCATATAAAAGAGTGATACTGTATATATCTGGTATAGAGCACATAAAAGTACTCTCAGGCCATGTTCGTTTGTAGCAGAGGACTCAACCAGATTGGCTTCAAGAGTACATTACCAAAATACCTTCAAAATGTGTTCTATCCCAACAGAGACTCAAACAAACGTTGAACACTGCTACAAGATCATCAAAGATGCTTGCCGCTCCACCCCCACCAGCATTTTAGAAATATTGACCATCAGGTTTTGCTCTTACTTCCTTCTTACATGCAGAAACTTAAGCATAGGGATCTGGTAGAGAAAGTCATACAGTACTAGTTAGAGGAAATATATGAGTTCCTACACATCACTGCATAGTGTCGTAGCGGTAGAGGTGCTGCCTTACAGTGCCAGAGACCCATGTTCAATCCTGACTACGAGTGCTGTCTGCACATTTGTATCCTATGGCCTTTCTGCGGGTGTTCCAGTTTCTTCCCGCACTCCAAAGACGTTCAGGTCTGTAAATTGTCCCTAGTGTGCAGGATAGTGCTAGTGTATGGGTTGATCGCTGGTCTGCATGAACTCAATGGGCCAAAGGTTCCATGTTGTATCTCTAAAGTCTGAAGTCTACTTGTGTAGGAACGAACTGCAGATGCTGGTTTATACCGAAGATAGACACAAAATGCTGGAATAACTCAGTCGGTCAGGCAGCATCTCTGGAGAAGTGACATTTCAGGTCAGAACCTTTCTTCAGACTGAAGTTTACTTAACTGCTTTGTTAGTCATTAGGCTGGTCGTATTCAAGGACTCAGTGGCCAATGTAAATGAGTTTGCCACTGCCATCACCAACTTCATCAGGTTTGAATGTGAAGAACTCCAAAGAAGTCAATCTGAGAGTTCCTCAACTATTAACCATAAATCCATTTCTTAATGAAATCCACATATGTGGCGTTCATGTCAGCTGATCACAACTTGCAAAGAAAATCTAGGTATGACCTTCACACAGTCATCAGAGATACAATGCGACAATACCAGGCCAAGCAAGTCAAGAGTCAAGAGTCAAGAGTGTTTTATTGTCATATGTCCCAGAGTGAACATACAGGGACACCCATCAGTTGTGGTAAGGCTTGCCTGTCATAATGGGCTAGAAAGTGAAGTCGGGCAGAATTGCTGGTGACAACACATCTCTCTCCGACAAGCTCAATGCATTATACACTCAATTTGAAAATAAGGTAAGTGGAATTATGTCACTCATTCCCACAGAAAATGGTGGAATCAGTCAACAGGCCCAGCAGCATCTGCAGAGAGAAAAAAACAAGTTAACATTTTATATCCCAAACCCTTTATCTCCACTTACTATTTATTTAAAGTTATCTATATCATGATTTTGTATCAAATGAGCACAGTGAAAATACCATATACGTAAAACAGTACAGTACTCATGTTAAAATATCTCTAAAGTGTACTGGAGGTATCAATATTTGGGGAAGAAAAACTTTGATTGTGAAAATGTGTTATCCATAGTTATACCGGATGTGCAGAATGTCACAGCAACAAAGCAGTTTATCGAGATTATGGACACGTGGACCTGAGGCAAGAGAATAACAGCACCGTAGAACACCTCTGCCTCAAGGAAGACAAACAGGCAAATAGTCCTCTTCGTGATGAGGTTTTACACAGCATCAGCTATTATAGCCCCTCGCACCAATCTGGATTAAATGCATTGACATCAATCTTGTGGCTTAGGCTTAAGGGTCAAAGCTCCTCGTTGAAACATAATTGGACTTAACTAAATATGAACAATTGCAAGGATCAGCGAATGCTGATGGCATTCAGAAACCTAGGCCAGTTCAGCATCCCAGCTGCCAGAAGGCAAATGTTGCCAACTGGAATCCCCAGGGTATCTACTCCAACTATTCCCTGTTTTCAACAAGGTTTAGGGAGCCAATTAAAATGTAAGACAAATCAAAATTCAGCAGATGTTGGAAATTAAATTTAAAGATACAAACTGCTGGAGATTAGCAGCAGCCGCACAGAAATAGAGTCAACTTTTGATCAGAACCTTATTAAAAAATATCACAAAGATATGGTAAGATTGATTGGGAAAGAACCAGACAGAAACTACCAGTATAAGTAAAGCACTTCATTTTAGTATTATTTATCTTTTTTCAACATTTTTATAGACCGGTTGTGTCACTGCCTTTCATTGATATGTGACAAACTCATAAATAATAGTAAGATGACTTGTTCTGGAGAGCATTTCTAATCAAATGATAAACAAGTATGAAACATATCTGGAGAGCAGAGGAGAATAAAATCCTCAGCTTGTCATTCCCTATAGTTCTATTCCAAACCTAGGCCGGAGGTCAGAAGCTGCTCTTTCGGCATTTTACAAATTACAAGACTCCAATGGTTTATATATTCAGCTGCTGTCGACTGACCAGAAAATGCACTGTTTCTTATTTTGTTACAGCTTGACTTTATAGAGTGCCTTTAATATATATTGCACCAGCCTTCACTGGAGAGGGTGTGGGTAACATCCAAAAAATGGCTGTAAAAATCATGAGGTGGAAGGGACGAACTTAAGAAAGATTTAGCCACCAGGACAGGGGGTGTCCAAATCTCAATAGTGGAACACCTGTATGCAAACAATATTTATTTGTGTCTGAAAAATCCAAAACGTCACATATCTATATTTTCCTGAGATGCTGCCAGACCCGCTGAGTTACTCCAGCACTTTATGGGTTTTTTTTGGTAAACCAGCATCTGTAAGCCATTCCTTGTATCCATTCAGTTGAACATATTCAGAAAGCCACAGCTCCACCAGCTGTGCAACTGTGTCACCCTCACAGGGAACACTTGCATAAGACTCAGAAATTAGTCTTGTCATTACTAACCTTCTTTAATTTGTTTTTATTTCCTCAGTGTTAACCAATACCACATTAAAAAATGGCTTAGCAATATTTACATGCTAGGTAATTAAACTAATGTGTAATCATGAATGCAATATATAATTGGCACATCCTGGCACACACACACCTTGTAATGCAATCCAGTCCTTTTGTGAATCTCACATTCCAACTTGCAATAGACACTTGAAACTTACAATCAGAGACAGGTGAATTTATACCCAAAAAGCTTGAGTAACTCAGCGGGACGGGCAGCATCTCTGGAGAAAATGAATGGGTGACATTTCAGGTCGTGACCCATCTTCAGACTGAGTTACTCTGCTTTTTTGTCTATCCGGTTTAAACCAGCATCTGCAGTTCCTTCTTGCACAAGTGAATTTATAATGTGAAACAAGGAAATGGCAGAACAGTTAAACAGGTATTTTGGTTTTGTCTTCACTAAGAAACAATCTTCATGTTTGTATGTGATACTAGGGGAAATACTAGGGGACCGATGATCTAGTGAGAGGGAGGAACTGAAGGGAATCAACATTAATCAGGAAATGGTGTTAGGTAGACTGTTGGAACTGTAGGCAGATAAATCCCCGGGGTCTGATGATCCGCATCCCAGACTACTCAAGGAGGTGGCCCTGGATGAAACCGTGGATGCATTGGTGATCATTTTCCAATGTTCTCTCGACTTTGGATCAGTTCCAGTTGACTGAAGGGGAGCCAATGTAACCCACTTTTTAAGAAAGAATGGAGAGAGATAACGTGGAATTATAGACTAGTTAGCCTTACATCGGTAGTGGGGAAGATGCTTGGGTCAATTGTTAAAAATGTTATAGCAGCGCATTTGGAAAGCAGTGACGGGATCAGTCAAAGTCAGCATGGATTTATGAAGGTGATATCATGCTTGACTAATCTTCTGGAATTTTTTGAGGATGTAACAAGTAGAATGGATATGGGAGAGCCAGTGGATGTGATGTATCTGGAATTTTTAAAAAGCCTTTGACAAGTTCCCATACAAGAGATAAATGTGCAAAATTAGAGCACATGGTATTGGGGGTATGGTATTGACATGGATAGAGAACTGGTTGGCAGACAAGAAGCAATGATTATGAAGTAATGGGTCCTTTTCAGAATGGCAGGCAGTGACTAGTGGGGTGCCGCAAGGCTCAGTGCTGGGATCCCAGTTATTTACTATATATATTAATGATTTAGATGAGGGAATTAAATGGGACATCTCCATTTTGTGGATGGCACAAAGCTGGGTGGCAGTGAGAGCTGCAATGAGGATGCTATGAGGCTGCAGGGTGACTTGGATAGCTTGAGTGAGTGGGCAGATGCATGGCACATGCAGTATAATGTGGATAAATGTGAGGTTATCCACTTTATTGTCAAGAACGGGAAGGCAGATTGTTATCTGCATGGTGTCAGATTAGGAAAAGGGGAGGTGCAACAAGACCTGGGTGTGCTTGTACATCAGCCACTGAAAGTAAGCATGCAGGCACAGCAGGCAGTGTAGAAAGCTAATGGCATGTTGGCCTTCATTGTGAGAGGATTTGAGTTTTGGAGGAAAGAGGTCATGCTGCAGTTGTACAGGGCCCTGGTGAGACCGCACCTGGAATATTGTGTGCAATTTTGCTCGAATTTGAGGAAGGACATTCTTGCTATTGAGGGAGTGCAGAATAGGTTCCCCAGGTTAATTCCTGGGATGGTGGGACTGACATATGATGAACGAATGGGTCGAGTGGGCTTGTATTCACCGGAATTTAGGAAGATGAGCGGGGATCTTATAGAAACATATAAAATTCTTCGGACAGGCTAGATGCACGAGAAATGTTTCCGATGTTGGGGGGTCCAGAAGCAGGGTCACAGTTTAACAATGTGGGTCGAACATTTAGGACTTAGATGAGGAAAGATTTCTTCACCCAGAGAGTTGTGAATCTGTGGAATTCTCTGCCACAGAAGGCAGGGGAGGCCAATTCACTGGATGATTTCAAGAGAGAGTTAGATTTAGCTCTTAGGGCTAAAGGAATCAAGGGATATGGGGAAATAGCAGGAACGGATTACTAATTTTAGATGATCAGCCATGATCATATTGAATGGCGGTGCTGGCTCAAAGGGCCAAAAGGGCCTACTCCTGCACCAATTTATCTATGTTTCTATGTTTCTAAACTGAGCAGCGGCTTAATTGGCATATAACACACATTTGAAATCACTACTACAGTATTTGAGCACCTAGAAAGACCAAAATGTAGACCAAACAGCCACTCTGACCTTTGGATACTACCTGTGGTTATAGCCAAAGCATGACAATACGAAAGCACAAATCCTGCTTAAAATTAAATTGTAAGGACAAAAATGCAATAAAAATGAACTTTATGTTTTATTCTCATGATTTTTAAACTATGAATATTTTGCACAGCCTCTAGACCAATCATCTTTGCTTGTGAGCCCATAATATACTAGTATAGTCAGTAGTGTGACCGGAGCAGTTCAGGAAAATAAAACTCATAGCAGAAAATCTATGTCTAGCAGGGCCAATTTTAGGTGCAGGTATTATTGTGATTGGGACCAATTTAGTTGACAATGCCTATAGAAACTGGTGCATTTGACTGTTTTTTATATAACAGAAAAGAAAACTCAACTTTACCAAGCAATAAATGAATAAAAAGTCTGCAAACTGAAAAATATATATAACCAACAAGCAAGTCAAATCCTACATATTTATCCTTTGTTTCAGCTAACAGTTGGCCCTTAATTAATCTTGATTCTCTCTCCTTCTGTCATTTGCGACGAACAACAGCATCTAATATCGTGCAAAGACAAAATAAATCTGTGGGATATTATAACCTTCCTATCAATAATTAAAACTTGACATAGTCACATTTTAAGTTCTTTGTTACACATGTAATTTAATGTAATGACAGAAACTCATGTAATCATTTTTTAGGAATTTACAAATGTGCCATTTAAAGGAGGAGGAGATCAAAACTGATGGCACAATTAAAAATGAGGTAATTGGAGAGACGGGGAAAGGCTTATACTGTAGACATTTGTCAAGCTGAAAGATTTTTTACAGATATTGAGATTGGTGAGACTATGCAGAGTTTTGAAAATTAATGTTTTTTTAAATCGGCATATCGTTGGAGCCAATGACGGTGAGTAAACGCTCAGGATGAGGCAGATAGGATTTGGGCACGTTAAAATAGAGACAGCAACATTTTGGAGGTAGGTAGTTTGAATTTATGGAGAACGTAAGGCAAATGGACAGCCATGAGACCATCGGAACAATCAGCAGGAGGTTTCAGCAGACGTTATGCTGGTGAATCAATTTTTGAGGATTTTTTTGACTGATTTCCATGGCTCAACAATCTTCAGGTTGATGGCAATGTTTCATTGATGACACTTTCAAGAACTTGTTAAATTTCAAATCAGGATTTTGCAATAAATTCTCTCTTCAGAACATATATAACCTGCCAGACGTAGCTATTTCTCTAAACAATCATTATTTATTGAGATTGCTGCATATCTCAGGGGAAATTGCTGGTAAAATCTGTGTCTCGCAGAGACCCTCTGAGAAGAAAGAGCACTTGCAGTATTTGCCTTAATCCTGGAAGTTACTTCAGCTGTATATTTCTTAGGACCATCATGTTAAATAGCAACAATGATTGTGTGAATTAAATTGGTCTCATCAGTCGACACTTATGCCCCTCTCCAATTTAGGAAACCTGAACAGAAACCTCTGTAGACTTTGCGCCCCACCCAAGGTTTCCGTGCAGTTCCCGGAGGTTTTTGTCAGGTTCAGAAGAAGCGGAAACCACTTTCGACCATTAGGGAGGCTGACAAAAACTTCCAGGAACCGCACGGAAACCTTGGGTGGGGCGCAAAGTCTCCAGAGGTTTCCGTTCAGGTTTCCTAATGCCCCTGTCCCACTTAGGAAACCTGAACGGAAACATCTGGAGACCGTGTGCCCCACCCAAGGTTTCCGTGAGGTTCCCGGAAGTTCCGGTCACTCTCCAGGAGTCACCAGAGGTTCTGGTCACTTGCCTGGAAAGCCACGACCAAAACGTGAGCTGCATCTACAGACCGCACACAAACACACCGTGAATGTGGGGGCCAGGGACAGCGGAGGAGTGCTTTCTGCACGAGAAGAGGAAAGTAAACGGCTGCCACAGAGCACAGTAAGTCCTTTGGAGAGTGCGGGAGGGAGGGAGAGAAGGACAGAGAAAGGGAGAAAGAAGGGAGAGAGAAGGGGAAAGAGAAGGGGGTGAAGGGGAGAGAGAAGGGGAGAGGGGGTGAGAACGGGTGGGGGGAGAAGGGGGGGGAGAAACAGGGGGGTGGGGGCAGAAGGAGTGGAGACAGTTTTAAGAAGTTTAATAAAGTTAGCGGGCATTTTACCTTCCGGCGGATCTTCTAGGTCCTGAAAACCAAAGAAGATTTAGTTGCTGAAAATTCCACTGAGCCAATCAGAATGGCTGGTCAGTGAAGGCCTTCGACTGCCTGTAAGTAAATAGCAACCCCACTCCACTGGCTTCGACAAAATGGCAAACTATTTTTAGTCGAGGCCGGTTTTGGCTTTTTTGAAATAATCGCAGGAACATAGAAGAAGCCGCGACTACGCGAAAACCACTTTCCACCAATAGGGAGAGTGACTGGAACCTCCGGGAACCTCATGGAAACCTTGGGTGGGGCACGAGGGCTCCAGAGGTTTCCATTCAAGGTTTCTAAGTGGGAAGATCCGCCGGAAGGTAAAATGCCCGCTAACTTTATTAAACTTATTAAAACTGTCTCCATTCCTTCTCCCCCCCCGTTCTCTTCCCTTCTCCCTCCTTTTCTCCCCTTCTCTCTCCCTTTCTCTCTCCCCTTCTCTTCCTCCCACCCGCGCTCTCTAAATGACTTACAGTGCTCTGTGGCAGCAGTTTACTTTCCTCTTCAATGCGCAGAAAGTGCTCCTCCGCTGTCTCTGGTGCCCACCTTCGCGATGTGTGTGTGTGTGTGTGTGTGTGTGTGTGTGTGTGTGTGTGTGTGTGTGTGTGTGTGTGTGTGTGTGTGTGTGTGTGTGTGTGTGTGTGTGTGTGTGTGTGTGTGTGTGTGTGTGTGTGTGTGTGTGTGTGTGGTCGGCAGCAAAGATCCTAAAGGATCTTTAGTCAGTAGATGCAGCTCACGCTTCAGTCGAGGCTTTTCAGACAAGTGACCAGAACCTCTGGTGACTCATGGAGAGTGACTGGAACCTCCGGGAACCTCTGGGAATCTCATGAAAACCTTGGGTGGGGCACACAGTCTCCAGAGGTTTCCGTTCAGGTTTCCTAAGTGGGACAGGGGCTTAAGTGGGACAGGGGCATTAGACACCCAAAACGAATTCCAATGTTGACTGTGGTGATGAACGTGGGTTGATCTATAATCAAATTAAAACAAATTGAAGGTATTATTTTGCTTTCTTTACAACTTCCTTGCAAAGTAAAGGTTTGCAAGAATAAAAAATATATTTGTTTGATGGCTTGAAATGAGATTGGGCAATTTTTGACGCACTGAAATGTATTAAATGATATTTGGTAAATCGGGTCCCTGCAAGAAAAGTTGTACAATAGTCTGAAATAAGCTTGTAATGGCATTAGGGCATTTAATAGGCAAAATAAGATGCTAAACCAGGGCCTGGGTTGTTCTTGATAGAATGATACATACAGCATGGATGTTAGGCCGCAGAGCAACTGGAGAATACGACCCGCAAAACAATTGCATCTCCGACAAGATAAAAGATTGAAAAAAGTTTCCCCCAATTCCCCGCCATCCCCCACACAAAACTAACCGGAGAACATTAACACAGACTTGTGTTTTGTAGAATAAAGGCGTAGACTATTTTTTAAATGGGGTAAGAATCCAGAAATCGGAGGTGCAAAGGGACTTGGGAGAGCTGGTGCAGGATTCCCAAAACGTTAATCTACAAGTTGAATCGGTAGTAAAGAGAGCAAACTCAATGTTAGCATTTATTTCAAGAGGGCTTGTATAAAAAAACAGGGATGTAATGTTGAGGCTCTATAAGGCACTGGTAAGGCCACATTCAGAATATTGTGAGTAATTTTGGGCACCATATCTGTGGAAGGATATGCTGGCTCTGGAGAGGGTCCTGTGGAGGTTTACAAGAATGATCCCAGGAATGAGTAGGTTAACCTATGATGAGCGTTTGTCGACACTGGTCTGTACTCACTGGAGTTTAGAAGAATGAGGGGGACCTCATTGAAACACACAGAATAGTGAAAGACGGATATAGTGGATGTGGAGAGGATGTTTCCATTGGTGAGAGAGTTTAGGACTAGAGGTCATAGCCTTAGAATTAAAGGACATTCTTTTAGGAAGGAGATGAGGAGAAATGTCTTTAGTCAGAGGTGGTGAATCTGTGGAATCTTTTGCTACAGAAGGCTGCAGAGGCCAAGTCAGTGGATATTTATAAGGCAGAGATAGGTAGATTCTTGATTAGTACAGGTGTCAGAGGTTATGGCGATAAGGCAGGAGAATGGGGTTAGGAGGGAGAGATAGATCAGCCATGATTGAATGGCGGATCAGACGATGGGTCGAATGGCATAATTCTACTCGTATTCCTTATGACCTTATCACCTGAGAGCTAAAACCTAATTGGCCTACCAATAATCCTCCTCGTGCGCCTGAGTCAGTGGCAACATAAATAAACAGGATGATTTTAGGCAGGGGTTTATTCAAAACTCTACAACACACTGGGGAACCGATACATCAATGTTGCGAAATCAAAATTCTCCATCCTTTCCGTCATCACATGCCTCACCACACTGACATGTATCTCTTTTCATGTATTAAATGGAAATTGATCGAGCAACACAAATTCAATTTTGCATTTGAGAAGCTTGCCTTACTGATCCCACTTTGCTTATGGAGAGTATTTATTGCAAGCTCTAAGCACAGAAATAAATAAAAGTATTGGTAAGGATGCTTACAATTTTTTTCCAGAAACTTCATGTGCCCTGATGAAATGCGATTCAAACCATTGTCAGAGAGGTGCTGTGATGCACCGATCAACACTATTTCTCCTCAACTTACACCAATATATCAGCAGAGAGCAGAGGCCACCCCGACTGAAGTCCCATCACCCCTTTGCTCCACATGGAAAACAACTCCCAGCATCCATCCAGCCAACTGAGACAAAAGCACACTGGATAGCCACCAAGTGGTCACAGCAGTGGAAGGCAACCTCATCTTCATTACACAGCTACATATCTTCACCAGATAAAAGCTGTCCAGGGTCTGACCTCCCCAGGGTCTGACCTCCATGGGTGAAGCTCAACAGACTTCGTACTGGAGTTGGGCATTTCAATGCCAGCATGTGGAGATGGGGACTCCGCCAGAGCCCAGACTGTGAATGCGGAGCAGAACAACAGACAGCCAACCATGTCATCTCTGGGTGCCCACTCTACCACCCACCAAATGGAGCTCAGGGCCTGGCAGACATTGACGCAGAGACAACAACCTGGCTGCTCAACACCCGGCTTGAGATCTAACTATTCCTTTGGTTTATGTTTCATTCGCAAGAAGATGTAGACCAATATAAACTGATTACTTCACTAACTTACTTGTTGTGCTGCCATGAATGCCTAGTTGACAGTACTTTGAGAAGAATTAATTGCATGTGGAGCACTAGCCAGTCGGGGTACGAATGTCCAATGTAAATGCAGTTGAAAATCAAAGAAGTCTACAGACGCTGGAAACCTGAAATAAGACCAGTAAATCCTGGAAGTAGACTCGACAGGTTTTCTTCCAAGATTGGCCTGTATTTGGCTCCATCCATCTTCCCATGAACTCTGACCAGCTTCCCTGGCCCTGCTGAAGAAAAGCATCCCCACAGCACGATGCTGCCACCACCATGTTTCACAGTGGGGATGGTGTGATCAGGGTGATGTGCAGTGTTAGTTTTCCGCCACACATAGCGTTTTGCATTTAGGCCAAAATCTTCAATTTTGGTCTCATCTGACCAGAGCACCTTCCTCCACGTTTGCTGTGTCCCCCACATGGCTTGTGGCAAACTGCAAATGGAACTTCTTATGGCTTTGTTTCAACAATGGCTTTCTTCTTGCCACTCTTCCATAAAGGCCCGATTTCTGGAGCGCACAACTAATAGTTGTCCTGTGGACAGATTCTCCCACCTGAGCTGTGGATCTCTGCAGCTCCTCCAGAGTTACCATGGGCCTCTTGGCTGCTTCTCTGATCAATGCTCTTCTTGCCCGGCCTGTCAGTTTAGGTGGATGGCCATGTCTTGGTAGGTTTGCAGTTGTGCCATACTCTTTCCATTTTCAGATGATGGATTGAACAGTGCTCCGTGAGATGTTCAAAGCTTGGGATTTTTTTTATAACCTAACCCTGCTTTAAACCTCTCCACGACGTTATCCCTGACCTGTCTGGTGTGTTCCTTGGGCTTCATAATGCCCAAGGAACATTGTTTGTTCACTAATGTTCTCTAACAAACCTCTGAGGCTGTCACAGAACAGCTGTATTTATACTGAGATTGGATTACACACAAGTGGACTCTATTTACTAATTAGGTGACTTCTGAAGGCAATTGGTTGCACTGGATTTTATTTAGGGGTATCAGAGTAAAGGGGGCTGAATAATTTTGCATGCCACACTTTTCAGTTTTTTATTTGTAAAAAAATTTGAAAACCATGTATCATTTTCCTTCCACTTCACAATTATGCGCCACTTTGTGTTGGTATATCACATAAAATCCCAATAAAATACATTTACGTTTGTGGTTGTAACGTGACAAAATGTGGAAACGTTCAAGGGGTATGACTACTTATGCAAGCCACTGTATATCCTGCTGCATCCTTTAACATCCTTCAATCTCCATCACTCCATCAATTTTTGTGTCATCTGCAAACAAACTCACCAATCAGCCCATCTACATTTCTGTCCAAGTCAAACAGATGTGTAAATGCAGGTTTCATTTTGCTTTATCCAAGATAATTAACAAATGTTGCAGGTACTTTTAATTTCCACTTCTCATTATCTTTCCAATATCATTAAATCTATGCCCAAATTTTCGCACCATAAACATTACATTTCCTGTAGCTCTTTTTTTTATAATCTGCAACGATACTGCACCTCTTATTTCTGCATAGACTAAATTCACTGTCTTGATCATGGGAATGCTGTCACAGTTTTCCCTAGTCAATTCACACAGACAATGTACTCATGGCCTAAATCACCTGACATATTACATGCCACCATTAGTAATTATTCTTGCCATCATTCCAGTACTAATTACACACTTAACAAAGGTTTTAAAACACTAATGGGTGCATGAAAGAGATGAAGAGGCTCTGAATCTATTTTGGCCAATAACTTGTTCTGCGGATTCTAATTGAAGCTGTGGCGATAGCCAACTTCCCAATTGTATTGTACGTTTGTTTATGCCACACCATTCAAATCTAAAAAGGAAGGTAGGAAGAGCTTCAAGAGTAGGATATTGATTTTTGGTTCAGTTTTAAATCATTTTTTTTACTGCACAACTCCTGTCACTTACACAGGCTTGTTTAAGTAATGCATTTGACAATCATCGGTGAGAAGCTCATTTCTAATGAAGTGGTCATCATGTAATAAGAAAGAGCCTACAGAAGCAAGGCAGATCAGAACTAACTAAACATTTTTAAACTATTGGAAAAGGTGAAGAAATTCTCCGATCATTAACTGCAACATTATTATGAATACATTCATAATAACCCCTGGTTAATATTCAAACCTCACGTCAAAGACCTTGGCGTGATATTTGACTCAGCACTGAAATTTGACAAACAAGTCAATGCCGTGGTAAAAGCTAGCTTCTTTCAGCTTTGGATGATATCTAAAATATAACAATTCCTCCAGTTTGATGACCTTGAAAAGATCATCCATACATTTATCTCCTCCCGCCTAGATTACTGCAACTCCCTTTACACTGGCATCAGCCAATCTTCCCTGTCCAGCCTGCAACTGGTCCAAAACGCCGCAGCGAGACTCCTGACGGGCACCCGAAAAAGGGACCACATCACCCCGATCCTGGCCTCTCTCCACTGGTTCCCTGTGCGGTTTCAAGACCCTCCTCTTTGTCTACAAAACCTTCAATGGGCTTGCACCCACCCACATTAAAAGTCTTCTCACCCACTACACCACCTCCAGGTTCCTCAGATCGACTGACTTGGGGTTGCTGAATGTCCCGCAGTCGAGGCATAAGCTCAGGGGTGACCGCGCCTTTGTGGTCGCAGCTCCTAGACTGTGGAACAGCATCCCCTTCCCCATTAGAACTGCCCCCTATATCGACTCCTTTAAGTCTAGATTAAAAACTTATCTCTTCTCCCAAGCCATTCCTGACGTACTCTGAGTGAGGGCTGTTTGTATATATGTATGTAGCCTGCTTGTGTATACTACTCTTATAACAAATGTAAAGCACTTTGGTCAACGAGAGTTGTTTTTTTAAATGTGCTATATAAATAAATGCGACGACTTGAATATTATTCACAGAATTACTTATTTTTTAATATATTTTTTTTGGTCTTTTACAATTTCTCATACTTCCTGATTAAAAATGTTTGGAAATGTCAATATTTCTATTGACACAGAAGAAACAGTTCCTCTTTCCATATGTGGGAATAGGAAGACAGATTGAGAAAATGAACACACTCCTCTGTAATGCCTTTTCCACTGCCTGAACGTTTCAATGTGTTTTGCAGACAGCTACATACTTTCGAAGAGCGTTCTTGTTGTAGAGTCTGAGGAATGACAGCTAATTTGTGCAACATTTCCAAAAACTGCAATGCAGTAACGATCAGATAATTCACTGAGTTTAGTTTAAAGAAAAGTGTTTCTGCTCTACTTCAGAGTCTGTGTGAAAGCCATTGGATGGAGTGCAGGGATTTTTTCTTACTGAACATACATTAAGCAGAAGAAAATGTGCTTACTTATTGCAAGACCAATGCCATTGAGGTTAACCATTTTATTCAAAAGACTTACAGCACAACTGAAACAATTATTTTTCCCTGCATAGAACACCTACACAGATCATTATCTACATTGAATTACCACATCTTCAATTGATACACTGAAGTTGTTCAGATAAGATGGACAAGGGTGAAAGCAGGGCAGATTGCAGGCTGATATTTTTCAGTTCATTTTAAAAATAGAAAGATTTCAAAGAAACAATAATACAGTCTACTAAATCTAGGAAGCCGCAAATGTATTATATAGAATTACACAAAATCCTGGACTAACTCGGTGGGTCAGGCAGCATCTCTGGAGTGAAGGAATAAGTGATGTTTTGGGTCGACACCCTGAAGAAGGATCTTGACCTGAAATGTCACTTATTCCTTTTCTCCAGAGATGCTGCCTGACCTGTTGAGTTACACCAGCATTTTGTGTCTATCTTTGGTGTAAACCGGCATCTGCAGTTCCTTCCTGCACAATGTTTCATCTAGTCTTGTTTAAATACCCGAGTGGTTGCCATCAAATTCCAACACATGGTTTGGTGCTGTGCTGCCCCAGCTGATCTACACGTACTGCTCCAGCTTCCAATACATTATAGATAATCTGTAAAGGGAGAGAGCTGGAAATACTTGGCATGCCAGATCATATTTGTGAGAGAACAACAATAATGTTTCAGGCCACTCATGCAATCAGGCAGAGCCTCCACTACCCTGAAAGGCCGAACAAGCTTTGCACCACATTCTTCCATCCAACAAGGTCAAGGACACAAAATATCTGTAGAGATATCAACTTCTCATCCTGGAGACATACAGTATAGTACTTCAGAGATACAATATGGAACCAATCTTACTGAGTCCATGTTCACCATCAAGGAAGATTTGGAGGTATATGGTCCAAATGCAGTCAAGTGGCACTAGCTTCAGTAGGCAACTTGGTTAACATGGATGAATTACGGGGCAGGGCCATATTGAATAGATCTATGGCTCCATATCGAAGGGCAAAAAGATCAGCATGAATATGGTGGGCTAAAGTGCCTGTTTCTGTGCTGCATAACTCTTATTAACCTCTTTGTAAATTAAACCAAGTAAACAGTGCAATTGAAACTAAAGTCAACATTACAAATGATTGCAGGGCAGACAAAGGCAAATGAAAGCAAAAGTGCATTGCAATGAAAATTGAATGTCATGTGTACTTCATGAACAGTGTTAAAATATAGAAAGCAGCTGAAAGAGAATGAGGACATAAACTTGGCATCAAGATGCATAATGAAATGGGGTCACTGTTGCATTGTGGAAATGTAACCGCCCATTTATATACAACAAGTTCCAAGGATGGTAATGGGATCAATAATTTTGTGTTGTTTCAGCAACAAACCCTGGCCATGAAAGCAGATAACATCTGTTGTTCTTCTTTGAATCAAGTTGCGAAATCCACCCGAGAGAACATAGAATTATTATGTTGTCTCAAACCAGAGAGAGTGTTCAATAGTGTAACACTCTCTGGATACTTCACTGAGAAGACAGCAGATTAGAGTATTGCTTGCTTCTGAAATTATTAATTAATTGAATTGCACAGCTCCTGTGCCAAACAAACAAGGATTTCTCTCGAGCCGCTGCCCTATGCTTCACCGAGACGTGGCTGTGTGAGAGGACCCCGGACAATGCACTGTAACTGGCTGGCTTTCAACTGCACAGAGTGGGCCGCAAAGTGGAGGCAGCGGGGAAATCAAAAGGTGGTGGAATATGCTTCTATACTAACCAGGACTACTGCAGCGACATCACAATACTGTCTGTTTAAGAAGGAACTGCAGATGCTGGAAAATCGAAGGTAGACAGAAATGTTGGAGAAACTCAGCGGGTGAGGCAGCATCTATGGAGTGAAGGAAATAGGCAATGGTTCGGGTCGAGACCCTTCTTCAGATGGTAGAAGGGTCTCAATCCGAAACATCACAATACTGTCTAATATCTGTTCTCCTAATCTGGAGTCTATTTTTATAAATGGCAAACCCTTTTATGCTCCACCAGTCAAAAGATGAGGCCTATAGGAGCGGGGAAGCAGACCTCTCCAGGCAGGCCAAGTACAAGCTGAGAAGAGAAAGCGGAGCTGCCAAGGAAAGTTACTCTGAGAAGTTGAGGAGCAAATTCTCAGCTAATACCTTGTATCTTGTACCTTCTGAAGAGTCCACCAGGGAAGTTGCACATTTTTATACTGGACAATTAAAAAATATATATTTATCAAGCCAATTTACCTGCACACCTGTACGTCTTTGGAATGTGGGAGGAAACCGAAGATCTTGGAGAAAGCCCATGCAGGTCACGGGCGAACATACAAACTCTGTACAGACAGCGCCCATAGTCGGGATCGAACCCGGGTCTCCGGTGCTACATTTTGCTGTAAGGCAGCAACTCTACCACTGCGCCACCTTGACTGTCCTTCTTCAGTGTGGAACGGCTTGCAAGAACTCACCAGCTACAAGAGAAAAACCCTCCTCTCCTTGAACAATTGTCAGCTGACCAACGACCTGAATGAGTTGTACTGCAGGTTTGATAAACAGAAACATACCCATGGTATCCCCTCCTCCACCCCGCCATCCACTCCTCCCCAATCACCACTTCACACCCACTTACAGCCTGCCTCCAGTTTGCAAAGAATTGGCCATCCTCTACTACCCACCCCGTCCTTACTACCCAACATCAGTCTGGTCACTTCTCCATCACTAAAAATAGAAATTGAGGAGGTGGAAAAGCTATTCTGGAGACAGAAAAGCCGGAAAACTCTCAAGACTGGACATTGTTTCCCCCTGTACCCTCAGGTTCTGTCCCGAACAACTGGCACCAGTCCACACAGACATTTTCAATCAGTCCCTGCAAACCTGTATTGTCCCTGCCTGCTTCAAAGTCTCCCAGTATTGTTCCTGTACCCAAAAAGCCAAGGATTACTGGTCTTAATGACTACAGGCCTGTCGCACTGACCTCTGCAATCATGAAGACCCTTGAAAGACGTGCTGGCCCACCTGCAATAGAACAGTGGATGATGCAGTGAACCTAAGCCTGCACTTCATCCCCCAGCAGCTTGACAACCAGGGGATCTATGCAAGGATTTTGTTTGTGGATTTTAGCTCTGCATTCAACACCATTGTGCCAGAGCTACTACACTCCAAACTCTCCCAGTTGACTGTGCCTGAACCCCTCCGTCAGTGGATCACCAACTTCCTGACAGACAGGAAGCAGCATGTGAGGCTGGGAAAGCTCATCTCAGATCTGCTGACCCTCAGCATAGGAGCACCGCAAGGCTGCGTACTCTCTCCTCTCCTTTACTCTCTCCACACCAATGACTGCACCTCCACAGACACCTCTGTCAAGCTTCTCAAGTTTGTGGACGACACAACCCTGATTGGACTGATCCAGGATGGGGAGGAATCTGCCTACAGACAGGAAGTGCCACAGCTACTGTCGTGGTGCCATCGCAGCAACCTGGAGCTCAATGCTCTCAAGGCGGCGGAATTGATTGTAGACTTGAGGAGTGTTCCCCCTCCCCTCCCCCCACTCAACATCAACAACACCACAGTCACATCTGTGGAGTCATTCCTTGCAGCCATTATCTCCAGGGACCTTAAATGGGAGGCCACCATAGACTCCGCAGTCAAAAAGACACAACAGAGGATGTACTTCCTGTGGCAGCTGAGAAAACACAACCTGCCACAGGCAATGCTGGTCCGGTTTTATACTGCCACCATAGAGTCTGTCCTCACCTTCTCCATCATGGTCTGGTTTGGCTCAGCCACCAAGCACGACATCCGGAGGCTGCAGCGCATCGTTCGATCAGCAGAGAAGGTTGTTGGCTGCAACCTTCCCCCCATTGATGAACTGTACACTGCAAGGGCCAGAAAGAGAGCGGGCAAGATCATCTCTGACCCCTCTCACCCTGGCCACAAAATCTTTGAAGTAACCTCTGGGAGGCGACTCCGGACTGTCAAAGCCGCCACAGCCAGACATAAAAACAGCTTTTTATCCACGAGCAGTAGCTCTACTCAATAGCCAAAACTCTGTAGCCTCTTTTATTTTATTCTTCACATGTTTAAATTATAATGTTTTATTTTTAATTATCTACTGTATATTGTGTTGTTATTCTTGTGAGCAAAGCACCAAGGCAAATTCCTTGTACGTATACATACTTGGCTAATAAAATTTATTCAATTCAACACAATTCAATTGAATGGGGCTGCTCACCTTTAGTTGGTATGAGATATTGTCAGGCTCAGAAAAGATTGTATGAGCAGTTACATTTACTTGTCACACTTACTCCTTGATTATGTAAGGTAAAACTGATACAGTTTCCAAGGAAGCTCAGTTATTAACCAGTTTAATTCCCCAAACAAGCACTGTAGAAGGATTGAGGATGGATAACCAATAATCCCTGTATATGTACATACATATATTAGAGGCATATTAAGCAAGGTATAATTAACCATGTGACTTTATGAAATGGTTGCAATAATTGAAATCTGGCTAAACAAAGGGCAGGAATCGGTTATTCTGTTGCCCCAGCAATACCGGGAATATTCTATTCTTGGCAATCATGAACGTTTATGTGAGCAATCAGCAGCAAAGTGCTCAGATCAGTTAGACATTGAACAGTCAGGTCTATTGTGTTACAGTATGACTAAAAGTACTTATGTATTTGACACAGAGTCGTACAGAGCACAGAAACAGGTCCTTGAGCCCAACTTATCCATGCCAACCAAGATGCCCAATCTCAGCTCATCCCATTTACCCGCTCCTGGCCCATGAACCTCTAAACATTTTCTGTCCATGTATCAGTCCAAGAGTCTTTTTAAATTCTGTTATAGTAGCTGCCTCAACTACATCTGTTGGCCACTGTGTGTTCATGGATTTCATTGAAAAATCCAGGAAAATCTTTACATAGTTCGCCAATCTGTGTCTGCACACAAAGTGGTTGGAATAACTGGTAGTATATTCAACATTTTCATCTGTGGTCCCAGAAGCATCATGTTCATTGACAGCTCCTGAGGTGTAGTACCTGCATCCTATTGAACAAACATTGAATAATCTCGTGCCATCCAACCAGACTTTTCATTGTCTTCCGTGTCTCTGCCAGCTAATGCTATATAGAATGATGCAGTGTGGAATTAGGCCCTTTGGCCCAACTTTCCCACACCGGCCAACAATGCCCCAGCTACACTAGTCCAACTTGCCTGCGCTTGGTCCATAACACCTCCAAACCTGTCCTATCCATGTACCTGTCTAACTGTTTCTTAAACGATGGGATGGCCCCAGCCTCAACTACCTCTTCTGGCAGCTTGTTCCATATACCCACCACCCTTTGTGTGAAAAAGTTACTCCTCGGATTCCTATTAAATATTTTCCCCTTCACCTTGAATCTATGTCCTCTGCCCCTGAAGGTATCTGGTATTTGATCTGGTATTTTGTTGGTTCACATGCTTGATCAATGGTGTTTTATCATTAATGTTTTACTATTATTAGTGTTTAGTGTATTCTGAGTCATTCGTAACTGTCACTGTATGTCATGTTGTTACTTGTGGGCGGAGCACCAAGGCAAATTCCTTGTATGTGAATACTTGGCCAATAAACGTACTTACTTACTGACTTAGTCTGGGCGAAAGACTCTGTACATCTACCTGGTCTATTCCTCTCATGATTTTGTATACATCGGTACGATCCCCCCTCATCCTCCTGCGCTTCATGGAATAGAGACCCAGCCTACTCAACCTTTCCCTACAGCTCACACCCTCTAATCCTGGCAACATCCTCGTAAATCTTTTCTGAACCCTTTCAAGCTTGATATTATCTTCCCTATAACATGGTGCCCGCAACTGAACACAATATTCTAAATGTGGTCTCACCAACTTTTTTTACAACTGCAACATGACCTCCCAACTTCTATACTCAAAACTCTGACTGATGAAGGCCAAAGTGGCTAAAGGTTTTTTGACCACCTTATCTACCTGTGACTCGAACATGCCCTGCACTCGTAGATCCCTCTGTTCTACAACACAACCCAGAGGCCTACCATTTACTGTGTAGGTCCTGCCATTGTTTGAAGTCCCAAAATGCAACACCTCACACTTCTTTGTATTAAATTCCATCAACCATTTCTCCGCCCACCTGGCCAATCGACCCAGATCCTACTCCAATCTTTCTCAACCATCGTCACTATCTGCAAAACCATTCACTTTTGTAAATTCAGCAAACTTGCTAATCTTGGCCTATATGCTCTCACCCAAATCATTGATGTAGATGACAAACAGTAACATGCCTAGCACCAAACCCTGAGGCACACCACTAGTCACAGGCCTCCAGTCCGAGAAACAACCTTCCACCATCACCTTCCGCTACCTTCCATGAAGCCAATTTGCTAACCATTCAGCTATCTCTCCTTGGATCCCATGCGGTCTAACCTTCCAGATCAGGCTACCATGCGGAACCTCGTCGAATGCCTTCCTGAAATCCATGTACGCAACATTTACAGCTCTGACCTCATCGACCTTTTATGTCACATCTCAAAAAAATCAAATTTGTGAGACATGACGTCTCACGTACAAAACCATGCTGACTATCCCTAATCAGCCCTTGCACATCCAAATGCCTGTATAACTTATCCCTCAGAATACCTGTATTCTATAGTAACTTTCCAACTACAGATGTTAAGCTCACCGGCCTATACTGTAGTTCACAACATTTTCCCTGAAGCCCTTCTTGAAAAGAGGCACAACATTTGCCACCCTCCAGTCTTCCGGCACCTCTCCTGTATTTAAGGATGTAAATTTCGTAAATTTCAACCAGAGTTCCCGCAATGTCCTCTCTAGTTCCCCGCAATGTCCTCGGATACATCTGATCAGGTCCTGGAGATGTGTCTACCTTCATACACGATAGTACCTTTCAGTACTTCTTCGATGGTAATCCTGACTGCTCTCAAGACACTGCCCCAAGTTCCTCCTTCCTACTGTCTTTCTCATTGGTAAATGCAGAGGAGAAATACTCATTGAGGACTTTGCCCATCTCCTGTGGCTCCACACAGAGGAGACCGCTTTTATTCCTGAGAGGTCCCACTCTCGCTCTAGTTACCCTTTCCCCCTTACTTATGTATACAATCTTTTGGGATTGTCCTTCATGCTACCCGCCAGATCCATCTTCCGACCCCTTTTTGCCCTTCTAATCTCCTTTTTCAGTTTACTCCTGATGGCCCTATCTCACGGTGCGAGTTGACCCATGAGGTACCCCGAGTGAAAGACTCGTGGTTGTGTACGAGACTTCAAGTTTATGATCAAGTGTTTAACCGAGTTCCCACGGGTATGTCATTCCTGCGATGTTCCAACTTCCTCTCCCGAGTTACCAAGTCCTCTCCCGTTACTCGTGAATGAAGGTATGTTTTAATAAAGCAACAATGTTAAAGAAGACATCTCCATCCTGTGGCTTTGAGTTATTTCAGCGCGGCCGCATCTATTGATATGACCTACAAAGGGAAAATGCGCACCCTCCAGTAACCAATAATGTGGTAAGTGCATTTCTTGGTGCTTTATGTTTTTAAATACTGTATTTCCCGGGGTGGGGGGAGAGCTCAGTTCACAGTGTTTGGGGAGTCTGGCGTTGTGAAGGAGGGGATTGGGGTCAGTAACCCACTTGCCACGCTCCGGTCTGAGTGCAGGTAGATGGGACTAGGTGACAGTAACTCAGCGGGACAGGCAGCATCTCTGGAGAGAAGGAATGGGTGACAGTTCGGGTCGAGACCCTTCTTCAGTGTTTTGTTCTGGTGTAGAGCTGCACGGGAACACCAATGTGTTGTGTGTCACTAGAATATGGACGACGGCAGCCTGTCCCGCTGAGTGACTCCAGCATTTTGCATCTATCTTCGGTTTAAAGCAGCATCTGCAAGCTGCTTCCTACAGCCTGACACCAGGTTGGCCCGAGGACGGTGCCCTATCTATTGTGTATCAGATTAGAAACCCGATATTCACGCTATATTGTGCGGGAAGGGAACTGCAGATGCTGGTTTACACCGAAGATAGACACAAAAAGCTGGACTAACACAACGGCTCAGGCAGCATCTTTGGAGAAAAGAAATACGTGAGGTTGCGGGTCGGTTCTTCAGACACTATACCATCTTAACCCTTTCATGTGTGTAGTTTTCTATAAGTAGCATTTCGATTCAAATTTTTTAAAGAGCAAATCTCTCCCCGAGCACAACAGCCAGGCATTATCTCATGACTGCCTCCCATTGGGATCGGGATACCTTCCAGGCTGGGAATCATCATTACCGTGGTTCAGCCGTGAGTTTTTGATGCTGGTCGAGATGGAACATGCTCTTCCCCTCGTTGCAAGGCTGCACCCTGGAACCGAACGAAACTCCGGGCGAGTTGGACAGGTGTGTTTCTAGGTCACTGGGAGAACGTGCAAACTCCGTACAGACAGCACCAGTCGTCAGGATTGAACTCGGGTCTCTGGTGCTGTGAGGCAGCAACTCTACTGCTGCGCCGCCAATGTGACATTCCAATTTTTTGAATGAAGTTAGCCGCTTCACCGAGGAGCGGGTGCAGTAGAACGAGAATGAATGGATTTGCCAGAGGTGACATTGCAGCCGAGGTCTGGGGAAGACAGAGAGGGGAACAATGAGGACACGGAAGTTTAGTGGGGAATCTCATTGGTTATTGTGTGGGAAGGAAGTCCAGATGCTGGTTTAAAGATAGACGAAATGCTGGAGTAACTCAGCGGGACAGGCAGCATCTCTGGGTAGTAGTCTAAGGAAGGGTCTCGACCCGATACATCATCATTCCTTCTCTCCGGAGATGCTGCCTGTCCCGCTGTGTGTGTGTGTGGGAGTTACTCCAGCATTGTGAGTGTGTGAGAGTTACTCCAGCATTGTTTGTGTGTGTGTGTGAGTTACTCCAGCATTGTGTGTATGTGTGTGTGAGTTACCTTAGCATTGTGTGTGTGTGTGTGTGAGTTACTCCAACATTGTGTGTGTGTGTGTGAGTGAGTTACTCCAGCATTGTTCGTGTGTGTGTGTGTGACAGTTACTCCAGCATTGTGTGTGTGAGTTACCCCAGCATTGTGTGTGTGTGTGGGAGTCAATCCAGCATTGTGTGAGTGTGTGAGTTACTCCAGCATTGTGTGTGTGTGTGTGTGTGTGAGTTACCCCAGCATTGTGTGTGTGTGAGTCATGAATTGCCAAGACACAAGGCACTGTAGATACAAATAATGTCATACACAAGAAAGGGCAGATGCTAGTTGAAAAAAGTGAATACATGGGGCTGGAGAAATTTGGAAATGTCATCCCGTCACCCATTCCTTCTCTCCAGAGATGCTGCCTGCCCGCTGAGTTAAAAGAGTTCCCACGGTCGACTCACGAATCACTAAGGTAAACGCACGGGCCACCACGTTATAAACAAGTTTAAAATGTTTCAATTTTTAACTTGAACTGTAAATTTGACTCGTGGAAAAAATCAAACACGTTTGATTTTTTTCACGAGTTACCAAGTTTCACGGGTACCTGCCGTTAGCGCCAAGAGTCGCTAAGTTACTTGCAAGAGTTCCGACATTCCCGCTATGTTTAGTATACGTGATTACCACGAGTAACAATTCGGGGTCACTCGTGGGTCAACTCGCACCGTGAGACAGGGGTTTTAGTTCCTGAAACTCTCCCAGGGATGCACTTGAGCCCAGCTGCCTATCCTGTCCCATACATCCTTCTTGTTTTTGACCAATGCCTCAATTTCCCTCGTCATTCAAGCTTCCTTACGTTTGCTTGCTTTGCCCTTCACTCTAACGGGGACGTACATATGCTTTAGATTTGTGATTGGTGAGTTGCAAATTGGTGATTGGTGACTAGCATGCAACAAAAACCTTTTGCTGTACCTGAAACTGAAACTAAACTGAAACTGAAACTGAAACCAGGGAATTAAAACCACCATTTTTCTTGTGGACCTACCAAAGTGTGTTTACAGTATCTATGTTATTTCATGGTAAGGAGAGTCATGTAAAAGTGAAACCTCAACGTGAGTGACTTCTAGGAAAGAAAGTGATGTTCGTTTTCCTACAAAGTGAATATACTGAGTGAATTACAGAGTAACAGCCTAATACTGGCTGATACAGCCACTCTATCACAAGAACATAACAGGCAACACATTCCGTCATTTCATTGTTCTCTTTCGGTACATGACATATGCAATGTTCCGTTTCAGTGCATGTTACAATAAAAGACTCTTGAGTCTCTTGACTCTTGCGAACAAATTGCTAGCTCTTTTCTGCATGTACTGCACCTTAAGATGTTAATCAGAGCTATGCAGACTGATGAGCAACCAGGTTGCGAAGATCAGAACCCGATATGTGTCCTTAAAATATATCAACGTTTTCTTGATGGCACATTATTAACTGGGCAACTTTATTCTTTCAAAAAGATCTATCAGGCAAGATGATTATTCATTAATTCTCTGGCTCATTGCGACATTTTGCTCAGCTAGAAACAGCTGTGGTGCCAACCAACAACATAATTGAGGCCAGAGCCACCACATGTGATATCATTTGCAATGCTTGGGCAGTTGTCTCAGGTTTGAACCATTGGGTGGAGTCAACACTCAGGAGGGGATGAGATGATAAAGGGAGTTTGGTACCCGTCTATGTTATTTCTCAAAAACAACCCCAAATCCTGAGGCCCAGGACCTTGCTGACAAGTGAAATATGACACTAACTTTAAAATGGAAATAAATAAAGATTATACATCCTTCTGAAAGTCCTACTAATGGAAGACCCTCACCGATCTTATGAGCTGTGAGCCAGCTTCCATTTATGGGGCATCGGACTATGTTGGAAAAAAACAGGTGGGGTCCAAGAACAACTTCTGCCCTGCTGTAACCAAGCTCTGAAACAGACCTCTCATGTGATAAAAATGTGCTCCCAATCTCCCTATCTACCTCGTCTACCTACCTATCTACCTTGTGTACTTTCTTTCTCTCCCCTTACTTTAATATATTCCAAATTGTATGAATTTTCTCTTTTGCAATACCTTTTATACACATGTATGGTATGATCTATCTAGATGGTGTACAACATGGAGTTTTTCACTGTATTTTAGTACTCATGACAATAATAAACCAATACCAACAGAAACGTTTTCACAAGATTTATTTGTCAAGTCCCTTCATATAGTGGAACAGGCAATAAGTTCTACACATTCTTTCTCACCATAGTTAATTGAGAGAACCTAACTAGTTTGACAATATAATGAATGGATGGTTCAAATGTCACGGCGACAGTGCAGAAACTTCTATATTTCTTGGATAAAATCATTCTGTTCACACCACTTCGGAATTTTAAAATATTGCTCTAAATATTCATCCAACAATATCACTAATTGTGATTACAAAGACCATTCCTCAAACAGAATAAATGATTTTGCAGCCAGTATGTTGTTGCATCTACAAATTCCTATTGGCTATTATGTGATAATTAGTCTCAAGAAAAAAAATGATCAATTGGCTTATAAAGTAGTTCATTTCATCAGAAGAATCTCACTGCCTCAGATCTGGATACTCTCTGCAAGCAACCTTGTCTCAAGAGATACTTCAGTTTTTCACTAACACAATCATAAATTCTATGGTTGTACACCCACTTTCTTCCCCACTGCTTAATATCTACAGTACCCTTATTAATTGTATGTTGGCTATGTCTATGGCTGAACATAACATCACTTCTCTCCAGAAATGCTGCCCGTCCTGCTGAGTTACTCCAGCTTTTGGTGTCTATCTTGCTTCAATTACTTTCTTCCATTCTTGATGTGCCCTATACAAATCTATTTGCTTCACCGATAATTCAAAAGCTGATACAACAATTGCATTTCTCCCACAAAGTGCTCCCTTTGCTATTTTTAAGTTTCATTTAAAAAAAATGTGATTCAAAATGATCCCGTTGTGCATGAAAAGACAGCAATATACCATCACTCAGATGTGTCTGTCAGATATCTTGTATTTTAAAGGTCATATCCTCACTGTAGGCTCTTTTGTGCAGATGTTTCCATCTAAAGATCTAACTGTGAATGGGATTTTGTGAAGAGAGTAAATGATATCTAGTTTAGATCTGCAATCAAAAGACCTGATAAGATGGACAAAAATATTTCTGTTTGTTGGGGAGTACAGAACTAAGGACTTCAGTCTAACAATTAAAGAAAACCTTACAGAAGTAATGTTTGGAATTGCTTTTAAACATAAAGGATTGTTAAGAATGACTCTCTATGACAAAAAATAAACTTTTCTGATAAGTGATTGACATCAGCATTTCTCTCCACATTTCTCAGTTCCATGAGATGAAAGGGGAAGCCAAACAAATGGTGAATCCTCTCTCTCCATGGTGTCGTTTTGCTGCATCTCAGCTCCAAAAAGCCTCGGTTTTCAAAACTGCAACAGTACAAATACGATTCACCTGTTGATAAAAGTTTTTTCACGTAGCGGAGTTCAATAGTAATCGTAAGAAAAATTAGGTGGAAGTTTTGTTTGTTGTCATACATCATTTTGTAAGAGAATTGAATGAAGAATATTACAGGGTCCATCAGAACCATGGTGATAAATGAGGTTCCAAGTTTTGTAGAATTAATCTCGGTTGGTACTGAATTTGGTATTTGATTATTCTGTGGACATCTGCCTGCCAGTGCGCTTGGCCTGCTAGCTCTTCATTTAATATTACTCATTCTGACATCAATAATTAAATTGTAACCAATATCTGAATCCAATCACAATCTATTAGATTATATGAAAATTGTTAACATATCAATAAATTAAATGCTAAAAAACAAAACAAAGATCTCAAATTAAGGTGAGGAAATAGACTAAAGAAAAATGTGAGGAAATTGTGCATGAAAGCTTTGGCAGTGGACCACCTACTATTCATCTACCCATTCCTCACACCACCTCTTGAATTATGGGGTCATCATGGTCACAGAATTAGGATCATGGTTACCCAAAAACCTCCACCAATGTTATTAGGCTGTCCTCCTCAAATTCAATCTCAAATCTGGAATTATATCTCAAATTCATAGAATTATAGAATTGTGCAGCACATAACCAAACTCTTTCAGCCCACCTCGTCCACTACAACCATTATGTGCAGTCACTAAATCCATTTGCCTGCGTTACGCTTGCGTTATGCCTGCTGTTCTTATCTACGTAGCTGTCTGTAACCATTGTTTCTGCCTCTACAACCTCTTCTGGCACATTGTTCCAGATATCTACTTCCCTCTGGTGAAAAAATATCCTACAGGTCTCCTTTAATTTTTGTCCCTCTTACCTTAAACCTGTGTCTTGTAGTTGAGATGCTCATGTCCGAGGGGAAAGATAGTGGCTTTCTATCCTGTCTATACTGCTCGTAATTCCTTAAAACCTCCATTAGATCACTTCTCAACCTTCTAAATTCAAGTGGGAATAAACCCAGGCTACCCAATCTCTCCATATAACTGTGGTCGTCCATTTCAGACAATATCAAAGTGAATCTCTTATGTACACACTCTATTGTTACCACATTCTTCCTATAATGTGGAGACCAGAACTGTACACAACACTTCAAATACTGTCTGACCAATGGAGGCACAACAGACAGCTGATGCTGTAATCTGGAGCAAAAGCAAAACCACTGGAGGAACTCAGCAAGTCAGACAGTATTTGTAGAGACCCAAAATCTCAACGATCCCTTTACGGCTACAAATGCTGGGAATTTCCCAGTTTGTTTTGTATGACAGAAATAATTTGACATTACAACTCTTTTGCTAAATGACTTGTCCTGTGAAGGCAAGCCTAACAAATGCCATCTTCTCTACCCTATTCACCTGTGTCTCCATTTTCAGGGAACTTTGGACTTGCACTCCAATATCTCTCTATTCATCAACACTCCTAAGTGTTCTGCCATTGACTCTACACATCTTACCATAATTTGACTTCCAATCAAGCAGCATTATTTAAGAGCACCAAGAGTAGAAAAGAATACTCAATCATAAGATATGTTGATAACATTTTTAGAAGCGTTGGACGATTGTTCAACAGCAAAACTGAAAACTCTGGAAGTCTGATATTTTCTTAGTCGGAATACACTTAGTGGATCAGACGACTACTGGAAAGAGAAAAAAAAGTTCCAAAGTCATCATCCAGAAATGTTAATTGTATTTATCTTTTCATGGCAGTTGGATAACTTGCTGAGAATTTTTCTTCTTTATACATTCATTTATAGAACTCATCACAAATAAATGAGCATGATCAAAAAGCCATTAAAGACATTAGATGCAAAGTCGCTGAGGTTGTCAATTAAATTTTCCAAGATGTGTAATTTTCATAAGAAATAGACAAAATGGAGGTTAATACAGTTTTAGATAAATACAGTGGAGAGGAAGGAATTTAGTAAATATGCATGTAACAACAGTGATTATGTAATCATAGGGAACTTACAACCAAATTAACAGTATTGGTCATTTTGAGAAGTTCAAACGTAAAATAAATGGGTTTCTAGATCAGACTATTCAGAAACCCATTTTAGATCTAGCATTATACAATGAACAAAGGGTTAAATAATAATCTGGTCATTAAGATGACTATAAAAGATTTGTCATATTAGAATTTCATATCAGGAGGGACATTTTTTAGTTCAATCTGAAACTAAGTTTTCAAGTCTAAATAATGAAGACGAAGGAAAAGACAAGAGGCGACACAGTGGCAAAATGGTAGAGTTGCTGCCTTACATCGTCAGAGACCAGGGTCTGATCCTGACTATGAGTGCAGTGTATGGAGTTTGTACGTTCCCCCTGTGACCATGTGGGTTTTCTCCTGATGCTCCGGTTTCCTCCCACACTTCAAAGACGTACAGGTTTGTAGATTAATTGGCTTTTATAAGTTGTAAAATTGTGCCTAGTGTTTGTAGGTTAGTGTACAGGGTGATTGATGGTCGGCGCAGACTCAGCGGGCCGTTGGGCCCATTTCTGTGCTGTAATTCAAAAGTCTAAAGTATAAGATCTAAAGGCATTAGTTGACTATGGTAGTTTGGGAAACTATATTAAAACTTGTGATTGTAAATAAGCAAAATCTGACATTTGATGAATGAATCCATATTTTACAACAAATCTGTTTCCCACTCAGGGAGAAAATCTCAGCCATGACAAGCAAGAGAAATTAAGGATTATTTTAGAATATGGGAAAAAGCTGATGACATTGTCAGAAAGAACAATAACTAAAAGATTGGTAAAATTTCAGAATTCAGTACTAGAACACAAACATATAGGAAAGGGAAAGTGGAATATGAGAATAATCGGGAGAGAGAAGAAACTGTAAATACTGTTAAAGCTAGGAAAATAAAAACAATTTATTTTCCTAATATTTCCTTTGATTCTTATGAGCACAGGATAATTTACAATAGCATGTGGAAACAGTCCTTTGGGATGTGGGAGTAAACCTGAGCACCCTGGAATTACCCATACAATGACAGGAAGAACATGCAAACTCCACACAAACAGCAACTGAGTTCAGGTCATAGAGTCATAGAGTCATACGGCATAGAAACAGACCCTTCAGCCCAACTTGCCCAATCCGACCAACATGTCTCATCTACACTGGTCTCACCTGCCCACGTTTGGCCCATATCCCTCTAAACCTATCCTATCCATGTACCTGTCCACTTGTTTCTTAAACGTTGCAATAGTCCATGCCTCAACAACCTCCTCTGGCAGCTCGTTCCATACACCAACCACCCTTTGTATGAATGCAGGTCTCTGGATGTTTGAGGAGCAGTACTAACTGCTGCACCATATGAGTCAAAATAATGCAGAAAACTCGGAGCTCATTATTTATTGGAATAAATGGCTACATTGACTATAAGCATAGAAAAACAAGTAAAGCAGGAATTAAGTTACCTTTTCTTTCTTTTCATCAACCGCCAGTCTTGTGCGTGCTTGCCTGCTGCCTTCTCTTCCATTGGAGCAGAGACTGCACCAAGGACTGGGACTGGACAGCTGACTGAGTTCTGATTTTTCTTCCTTTTTCTACAGACATGCTTGACAAGGTGACATGATGTTGTATCACCAAGTGGAAGATTCTTATGGCCGCAGCATAGTTGAAGTAATGTTTGAGGCAAATATCGTGGTGATGGCCTTTTTCCCAACAGATGTATTTATTTTTATATAGATTACATTGCTTACAGCGAAAGTTTTAGTGCAGTTTTAAATATTATTGAAACAAATGCAGGAAGTACTGAACAAGCTCAGAAGGTCAGATAGGATCTTGCAGAGAGAAATAGGGTCAATGCTTTTGGCCAAGGATCTGAAAGGTTAACACTTTTTCTTTTTTGTTTTAAAATGTGGAATGGTTTTTACAAAGCATTGTAATGGACATTTTAACATTATACATGGACACTTTTCATTGTTAGACTGAAAAACACTCTATTCCTAAAAAAGCTTGCAGTTTGTTGCATCAATCGACATAATGCAAATTCCCTCCTTTATGATATTGTTCCTTGGCACACTTTTACTAAGTAATCCAAAACATTAATCTATAGTCTGCACCTTCTTTGCACTTTCTTTCCAACTGCCTTTTGACATTCAGGTGCGAGAGTAGCATTAGCTGATTAATGTCACATACAAAAAATATCCTCTCATACTTATGCATTTTAAAAAGGCCAATGTATAATCACTTCTATCATCCAGAAACAACATCTGCTGACGTTTTGATCTACAGCTCCCTACTGTTAAGATTCATTAACCCATTCAGAAGTAAATTCCATGTAATGTTTTATTCAATTGTAAAAGCGTATTATTGACACATTTCTAAAGAGAAATACGGTACTTTCAAAAACAATTGCGCAAATTTGAAGATATCAGGATTATTGTCACCAACATTCTTGAACCAATATAATTTAATATGATGATCAAATAAATTTGCTTTTACCTTTGATAATGTTCCACAAGGTTCCTTTGTACTTTGATTTTAGTGCAGGCTGTCATGCACAATTGAATTTCTTACCCACAGTGTCTAAGTTTGGCATGGGAAGCATTTTTAAGTGGTTTAATTTGAAGAGTCAATCTTTGGGACAACTTATCTTGGCACTATTCCTCAGATATGAGTATTTGGCTTCGAAACTAAAAGTATGTTTTTATCAATCCAACTCTTGCCAAGCCTCATGTACATTGTGGAGCAAGCAGTTCCATTTAATCTAACCTTTTCTGCTGCACTTTCTTCTGCAGAGACTGCAAACCACATCATCCTTTCCTGCTTCAGGGCAACATAATTTAAGAAAGGCGACCTCAAACAAATGATCATCTGTGAGTTTGCATTGGTCAAGAACCCACTATGTCTTTTACACACAAGCCCAGGATCCTTCTTTTTTACGTCAATTAAAACATGCAGATGTGCATTTTCTGCCTTTCAAATGGAAATTGGATGCTGCTGCTCCTGTTTGTGCTTTCCATGCACACCCTTGGCTGCTGATTAAGATATGCTTATGGTTGATAAACAAATTTTAGCTGGTCTAGGAAGGCCTGTTCCTTCATTTTGCCTGGCAGGCAGCTCAACAGCGGTCTACTCTCCATTATGAAGTCTGGCCAAACACTCTTCACATCTTCACATGACTCATCTCGTAGATAGTCAGCAGAACCATCTTCTGAAATTAACAGAATGCCTGTTGAAAATTAAAACAAAACTGCAAATGCTAGAAAACTGAAATGAAAACGGTAAATGTCAGAGATAATCAGCAGGTCAGGTAGTATGTATAGGAAGGAACTACAGATGCTGGTTTACACCGAAGATAGAGACAAAATGCTGGATTAACTCACTGGGATGGGGAGTATCTCTGGAGAGGAGAAATGGGTGAGGTTTTGGGTTGAGTCCCTTCTGCGCACGGGTAGTATCTGTAAAGAAAGACATAAACTCAATGTTTCAATCACATCGGCATTTTACTTTGCAGTGAGGGGGAAAGGTGGAGAAAACAAAGGAAATATTGGTTTTAAATTAAATAATACATTTTCGCAGATTACAACTTTTCCCTGTATCATTTAAGAGAGGAAACTGATGGAGGAGCGTAAAAGAGGAAGATAAATGAATACGGAGAGGTGAAAACACACCGCAATTGAGAAATGCAGGACAAAACAGTTGATATAAATAAATAAAAGAGAATATTGATGATAGACAATAGACAATAGGTGCAGCAGTAGGCCATCCGGCCCTTCGATCCAGCACTGCCATTCAATGTGATCCATGGCTGATCATCCCCAATCAGTACCCCGTTCCTGCCTTATTGTTCAAAATTGTTCATCCAAGTTTGGCAAAAGAATAAATCGGGGAAGGTAGTGCATCCGTGGATAACAAGGGGAATCAGGGATAGTATCAAAGCAAAGGATGATGCGTACAAAGTAGCCAGAAAAAGCAGTATACCAGAGGACTGGGAGAAATTCAGAGACCAGCAGAGGAGGACAAAGGGCTTAATTAGGAAAGGAAAAATAGATTATGAAAGAAAACTGACAGGGAACATAAAAACTGATTGCAAAAGTTTTTATAGATATGTGAAGAGAAAGAGATTAGTTAAAACAAATGTAGGCCCCTTGCAGTCAGAAACAGGTGAGTTGATCATGGGGAACAAGGATATGGCGGACCAATTGAATAACTACTTTGGTTCCGTCTTCACTAAGGAAAACATAAATAATCTGCCGGAAATAGCAGGGGACCGTGGGTCAAAGGAGGAATTGAGTGAAATCCAGGTTAGTCGGAAGTGGTGTTGGGTAAATTGAATAGATTAAAGGCCGATAAATCCCAGGGCCAGATAGGCTGCATCCCAGAGTACTTAAGGAAGTAGCTCAGGAAATAGTGGATGCATTAGTGATACTCTTTCAAAACTCTTTAGATTCTGGAGTAGTTCCTGAGGATTGGCGGGTAGCAAACGTAACCCCTCTTTTTAAGAACGGAGGGAGAGAGAAAACGGGGAATTACAGACCAGTTAGTCTAACATCGGTAGTGGGGAAGTCAGTTATTAAAGATGGGATAGCAGCACATTTGGAAAGTGGTGAAATCATTGGATAAAGTCAGCATGGATTTACGAAAGGTAAATCATATCCGACGAATCTTGTGGAATTTTTCGAGAATGTACCTAGTAGCATGGATAAGGGAGAACCAGTGGATGTGGTATATCTGGACTTCCAGAAGGCTTTCGACAAGGTCCCACATAAGAGATTAGTATGCAAACTTAAAGCATACGGCATTAGTGGTTCAGTATTGATGTGGATAGAGAACTGGCTGGCACACAGGAAGCAAAGAGTAGGAGTAAATGGGTCCTTTTCACAATGGCAGGCAGTGACTAGTGGGGTACCGCAGGGCTCAGTGCTGGGACTCCAGCTATTTACAATATATATTAATGATCTGGATGAGGGAATTGTAGGCAATATCTCCAAGTTTGTGGATGACACTAAGCTGGGGGGCAGTGTTAGCTGTGAGGAGGATGCTAGGAGACTGCAAGGTGACTTGGATAGGCTGGGTGAGTGGGCAAATGTTTGGCAGATGCACTATAATGTGGATAAATGTGAGGTTATCCACTTTGGTGGCAAAAACAGGAAAGCAGACTATTATTTAAATGGTGGCCGATTAGGAAAAGGGGTTATGCAGCGAGACCTGGGTGTCATGGTACACCAGTCATTGAAAGTAGGCATGCAGGTGCAGCAGGCAGTGAAGAAAGTGAATGGTATGTTAGCTTTCATAGCAAAAGGATTTGAGTATAGGAACAGGAAGGTTCTACTTCAGTTTTACAGGGTCTTGGTGAGACCACACCTGGAGTATTGCGTACAGTTTTGGTCTCCAAATCTGAGGAAGGACATTATTGCCATAGAGGGAGTACAGAGAAGGTTCACCAGACTGAGTCCTGGGATGTCAGGACTGTCTTATGAAGAAAGACTGGATAGTCTCGGTTTATACTCTCTAGAATTTAGGAGATTGAGAGGGGATCTTATAGAAACTTACAAAATTCTTAAGGGGTTGGACAGGTTAGATGTAGAAAGATTGTTCCCGATGTTGGGGAAGTCCAGGACAAGGGGTCACAGCTTAAGGATAACGGGGAAATCCTTTAAGACCGAGATGAGAAAGACTTTTTTCACACAGAGAGTGGGGAGTCTCTGGAACTCTCTGCCACAGAGGGTAGTTGAGGCCAGTTCATTGGCTATATTTAAGAGGGAGTTAGATGTGGCCCTTGTGGCTAAGGGGATCAGAGGGTATGGAGAGAAGGCAGGTACGGGATACTGAGTTGGATGATCAGCCATGATCATATTGAATGGCGGTGCAGGCTCGAAGGGCCGAATGGCCTACTCCTGCACCTATTTTCTATGTTTCTATGTTATCCCCCTATCCCCTGACTCCGCTATCTTTAAGAGCCTTATCTAGCTCTGCCTTGAAAGTATCCAGAGAACCGGTCTCCACCGCCTCTGAGGCAGAGAATTTCACAGACTCACCACTCTCTGTGAGAAAAAGTGTTTCCTCGTCTCCGTTCGAAATGACCTACCCTTTATTCTTAAACTGTGGCCGCTGGTTCTGGACTCTCCCAATATCGGGAACATGTTTCCTGCCTCTAGCGTGTCCAAACCCTTAATAATCTTATGTTTCAATAAGATCCCCTCTCATCTTTCTAAACTCCAGAGTATACAAGCTCAGCCGCTCCATTCTCTTAGCATATGACAGTCCCGCCACCCAGAAAATCACCCAGGTAAACCTACGCTGCACTCCCTCAATAGCAAGAATGTTCTTCCTCAAATTAGGGGACCAAAACTGCACACAATATTCCAGGTGTGGTCTCACTAGGGTCCTATACAACTGCAGAAAGACCTCTTTGCTCCTGTACTCAACTCCTCTTGTTATAAAGGCCAACATGCCATTCACTTTCTTCACTACCTGCTGTACCTGCATGCTTACTTTCATTGACTGATGAACAAGGACCCCCAGATCCTGTTGTACTTCCCCATTTCCCAACTGGACACCATTTAGATAGTAATCTGCCTTCCTGTTATTGCTACGAAAGTGGATAACCTCACATTTATCTACATAAAACTGCATCTACCATGCATCTGCCCACTCACCCAACCTGTCCAAGTCACCCTGCATTCTCGTAGGATCCTCCTCACAGTTCACACTGCCACCCAACTTTGTGTCGTCTGCAAATTTGCTAATGTTACTTTGAATCTCTTCATCTAAATCATTGATATATATTGTAAATAGCTGCGGTCCCAGCACCGAACCTTGCAGTACCCCACTAGTCACTGCCTGTCATTCTGAAAGGGACAGAATCGTTAATCCCTACTCTTTGTTTCCTGTCTGCCAACCAATTTTCTATCCATGTCAGCACTCTACCCCCAATACCATGTGCCCTAATTTTGCCCACTAATCTCCTATGTGGGACCTTATCAAATGCTTTCTGAAAGTCCAGGTACACTACATCCAATGGCTCTCTCTTGTCCATTTTCCTGGTTACATCCTCAAAAAATTCCAGAAAATTAGTGAAGCATGATTTCCCCATGCTGACTCACACCGATCCTGTTACTGTTATCCAAATATGCTGCTATTTCATCTTTTATAATTGACTCCAGCATCTTCCCCACCACCCTGAAGAAGGGTCTCGACCTGAAACGTCACCCATCTCCTTCGCTCCTTAGATGCTGCTGCACCCGCTGAGTTTCTCCAGCCTTTTGTGTACCCTTAAGAATTTTGTAAGTTTCTATAAGATCCCCCCTCAATCTTCTGAATTCTAGCGAGTATAAGCCGAGTCTATCCAGTCTTTCTTCATATGAAAGTCCTGACATCCCAGGAATCAGTCCGGATCAGTGAGCATTTGTCAAGAGAGATCTGCGTAAAACGTGAGTTAATGTTACAGATGGGTGTTCTTATATCAGAACTAATTACTTCCGACATAGACAGGAAAGATTGCTTACCTGAAATTGGATGAATTCAATATTGAGGCACTCATGCTGCCATGATGAAAGATGAGATTTTGTTTCTCTATCACATGTTGAGTTTTCTTGAAACCGTGTGAGAGTCCAAGAAGAGAGGTCAAACTGAGAAAGGGATGGAGGATTGAAGCGACAGGTAAATGGAAGCCGAGAGTCACCCTTGTAGGTTATCTAAAAATGTTCTGTAATGCAGTCACACAATTTGTGTTTGGTTTCACCAATGTACAAGAGCCCGAAATTACACTAAATTGGAAGAACAAGTGAATTTACTCCTTCACCTGCAAGGACCAGATGGAAGGAAGATACAAGGTAAAACGGCAGGATTACCACTCTCTGAGTTTCATGGCAAAGCCCCCTGAGAATTGTTATGATTGAATGGTTGAGAAAACCAGAGCATCATGGAGAGAAGAAACCTTTAAAATGCTGAAAGATGAGGGAATGATGTGTCTGAAATCTCATTGAAGGGAAAGGAAACATGTAAAACTGCCTGAAAAATTAGTTATCCAATATCCCTCCATTCTCAGTTTGTATTCAGCTAAGGATTTTGTAATGAGAGGGAAATATGCATGCTGACAATATTCCTGAAGTATCTAATTTCCCACAGTTATTTGGAACTTTTGCTATGTTTATAATTCAACTGTAAAAATACCTCCCTTTATTGCTGAGTAGCTGGGCTGAGGAATGGCGATTGGAAGTCAAGTGCAGATGAGTATGAGATGTTGTATTTTGGTAAGACAAGGGCTGGGCCTTTAAAGTGAATTGTAGGCCCCTGGGATTGTTGTAGAGCAGAGGGTTCACTGAGTACAGGTACACGTTTCTCTGAAGGTGGCCTCACAGATAGATAGGGTGGTGAAGAAGGTTTTTTGGTGCATTGTCCTTCATCAGTCAGAGTATTGAGTACAGAAGTTGGGACATTAAGTTACAGTTGTACAAGATGGTGGTGAGGTCGCATTTGGAAGATTGCTTTCAGTTTTGGCTTCTCTACTTAAGCAAGGATGTCATTAAGCTGGAAATAGTTCAGAGGAGAATGTTTCCAGGAATCGAGTGCCTGGGCTAGAGAGAGAGATTTGGCAAGCTAATTCTTCACTCCTTGGGGCTCATGAGGCTGAGGCCTGATCTTATAGAGGTGTAAAAGGGAACAAAAAGAATGAATGCTGGACTCGTTTACCCAGCAGAGGTGAATCAAGAACCAGACATAGATTTAAGATGAGAGGCAAAGGTTTAATAGGAACCTGAAGGGCAACATTTCACTCAGAGGGAGGTTGGTATATGGAATATTCTGTAGAGGAGGTAGTTCAGGCAGGCACTATAACAACATTTCAAAGACACTTGGAGAGTTACATGAATAGAAAAGGTTGGAGGGATATGGACCTAATGTGAGCAAATAGGACTAGCTCAGATAGGGAATTTTGGTTGGCATGGACAAGTTGGGCTGAAGGGCCTGTTTTCATGCTGTATGATTATACGATTCTATATACCCCCCACAACACTCACTGGCTCTGGGGATTGGATCAGTCAAACCTAAGTATTATGACGTTAAGCGTTGACTTGGAAAGTTTAAGAAGAACTATCTTTTCCACCACTCATCATTTGCACCTGCTCTAAATTTGGACAGAAATCCATGCATCTAGAGTTCTTTGTTAATTTGAATTTAATGTAAATTCCATACTTTAGAGGCAAAAGAGAAGATAATTGACAACTTATAGCATTCATCCCCATTGGATGCAGATGCAATTGCGTAGTAACGCAGTTAATATAGGATGATAAAATAGTGGGTAAACCTATGTAATTAATCAAAAGCAAACTTATTTTGCATCAATTCTATAAAACAGAATCACAGTCGAGCAGTCACGGTGGCGCAGTGGTAGAATTGCTGCCTTACAGCGAATGCAGCCCTGGACACCCGGGTTCGATTCTGATTATGGGTGCTGTCTGTACGGAGTTTGTACTCCCCGTGAGCTTTCTCCAAGATCTTCGGTGTCCTCCTGCTTTCCAAAGACGTACAGAATTGTAGGTTAATTGACTTGGTAAATGTAAAAATTGTCCCTAGTGCGTGTAGGATAGTGTTAATGTACAGGGATTGCTGGTCGGCATAGACCCGGTGGGCCAAAGGGCCTGTTTCTGTGCTGTATCTCTAAACTAAACTAAACTAAAAATATTAGATTAGCATTTATACCTGTGACTGTTTGTGATTCAGATTTAGCTGAAATATAATGCAGAGCTTTTACATCACTCACAGTGCATGTTATTTACTACAGGCAAAATACAGTTCAATTGATACAGTTGAAACTCCATTTAAGTGCATCCATCCCTTTGTTCTATGTAACATTTATTCAGTGTATATTTCAGCAGTGTTGTTTATTCCAAACACTTCAACTTAAGTTCGACACTCACTGAAAATAAATGCATTTCTGAATAATTGGGACAAAGTTAAAAAAAAACCCAAATTAAATGCAGCATTGGAATAAGATGATGTTATACATGGAACCACTACAGCTTTAAGAAATGATAACATTTATCACAGATATAATTACATTATTTTCTGGGCACACAGCCAGAGCTCCTTGCAGTTATGTGGTTCTTTCAGATTTGTAATGCAAATTTCTTACAGTCATCCCCCTGTGAAATAATATTAACACTGAGAGCCATCTGTCTAGGAACAGGCATACAGCATAAGTTTGATGCAGCTAAGGTGGTTTACTTGCTTAGTCAATAGAAGGGACAGAAATGGTGCTTCTTTGCTGAAAAACATGAATAAAAAGAGACTATTAAAACTCTGAAGATAAATTATGGGTGATAACATTTCCAGAGAACTCAGATGCCAACAGCAGGGGGGAAGCAACTGAAATCTTCCATCAGTTTGAAATTGCTATTTTAGTAATTCCAGTTTCACCACCTGAATCTGTAAAAGGTCTATTTATCATGTCAGTCTTTCCATTTACGTCATCAATAATTATGCTTTATTGAAAAATGTTAAGGAATATTCATATAGTTTTATTGTGGGTCATTGTTGCAGAATAAAGTACTCTGGTGAAATTGCCTGTGCACTGCATCAGAAGAATTCAAGCTTTTATCTTCATGGGTCACAACCCATTGAGCCCAGGTGTACAAGTCTGTGTCATCATTATCATTTACCTTTATATCTCAGGTGTTCTGGTACAGGATATAGCTCTCATTTACCGGTGATGAAGAAGAAAAGAAGGGAAAAATAGGAGCCAGATTACAATCTCAGAGCAATATCCTTCTTGACAGACCCTTGAGTTAAATGCTCCACAAAAGCACCAGGCTCCAATGCAGATGGCTCCTGGCTCTTCCATTCACTTTCCACATCTTTGGTATTTAGGGGGATATGGGTCATGTGTGGCAAATGGGACTAGGTAGTTAGGCAATTTGATCAGCATGGACTAATTGGGCTTGATCGACATCCTTCCTCTATCTGCAGATTCTTCCTCAAAGCAGTCTATTCGACCATCTCAGGAGAATGGATATAATGGCACAGCGGTGCGGAAGGTATTGATGTGGTCCCATAGCTGAACAATCTAGTTTCATCCCAACTTCCAGTTCTCTGTAGTATTTGGAAGTTTTCCCTATGGCAGAGTGGGGTTTCCTCTAGTGATCAGCAGTCTAACAAGGCCTGAAAACATGATGGTTAGTCAGTTAATTGTTCATTGTAATTTGTCCCTGGTGTGGGTGGACAGTAGGAGAATCGGAAGGAGTTGATCGACATGTGAGAGAGGATGAATTACAAGTAAATAAGTTGTGGAATAGGATTGCTCTGAAAGCTAACATCAAATTAATGGTCCAAATGGCATTCTTTTATTTTGTCAAGGAAGATGAGAAGTCCCAGCAAGCACAGTACCTGCAATTTAAAGCCAATCACAAACTCGTCACTGTGAAAAGGCATTGTGTTTTCTGCATTGACAATCTTGCATTATGACAGCAGAGTAGACTGCTTTGTTCAGAGCAACCTCTAGAGTAGCTTCAAGTCGATCTGAAGGCTGACTTTTATTGCAGAAATGCTTCTAAACAGAAGAATCTGCCACGTTCAAGTGGTTGGCTCTGCATTGGAATTTTGATTCTCAGAACTGCAGCATTGAAACAAATATCAAAAAAAGTAGCAGACAAGATGCTGACTTTCTCCAATGTGGGAAAGGAACAATCTAGCAAGGAATGTAAAAAAACAAACTGCATTGTCCTCCTGTGTCCTGGCAGCACTGAAGGGGAGGTGGACAGTGGCAGAACAGTGGGGAATAAATTATAACCTATCATAAGGCAATGCACATTGTTCAGTGTCCTATATGCTAAGTTTGCTAGCAGAAGCAAAGGTGCAATATGAAGGCTGCATCATGACTGTCAGAAAACATTACAGTTTTAGCAATGCTTCTTAGCCCTTACAATAACAGGAGGTGATATACTGTAGATGACACCCCACAGCATAATGTATCTTTACTGACAAACCATGTTATAATTTGGTTAATTATCAGGCCTCTCTATCGTTAGCCATCTTAAATCGCACAGACTTAAGATTCATTACGTAGCTCCTTGAACAAATCCTGAGACCTCTTGCTATTAGTTCTAGTACTAATACTAGTACTAGTACAATTTAGTTTAGTTCAGATGTGATTAGTTAAGTCCTGAAGGGCATTGTGGCCAGATTGATTTGGCAGCAAATGGTGAGAAAAAGGTCTACTTAACCTCCTTCTCATCAAGTGTGATGTAGATGCATCTGTCCTTAAAGCTATTGCTAGAAATCTCTATTGTGCCTTAGTCAAGAGTTAAAAGTCAAGAATGTTTTATTGTCATATGTCCCAGATAGAACAATAAATTCTTACTTGCTGCAGCACAGCAGAATATGTAAACATATTACACTGTAAACAATATGATAAATGAGAGAGAAAAAATAGTTCAGTGTGTATATATATACAAATGCTTACAACTATACACACAGATATATATATATATATAGAAACACATATACATATACACATAAACGCACACGCACACATAAGTACACACAAAAAACAAACAATAGTAGTGCAATAATAATAATAATAATAATAATAATAATAATAATAATAATAATAGTCCATTGTAGTTCAGAGATTTGAGGTTGTAGTGTTTAATAGCCTGAAGGGTGTAGGGAAGTAGCTGTTCCTGAACCTGGACATTACAGTTTTCAGGCTCCTGTACTGTCCTGATGGAAACAACCCTTTTGTTTTGTTGATGATTTTGTAGTACCATTATCTACAACAAAGTCAGAGCAGACACTCCAATATAGAAGGGGGGTTGTTAGAAAACCCTTTGTCAAGCTTGTGAATAGCCTGATCTACTGATTGCATCCATCTAGGGTTATCTAGTTAATGGGTGTCATGGAGGTGAAGCGGTAGAGTTACTGTTTTGCAGCACCAGGGAACCGGGTGCGATCCTGACTATGGGTGTGTGTCAAGTTCAAGTTCAAGTTCACATTTATTGCCACATGCACCAATTAAGGTACAGTGGAATTTGATTTACCATGCAGCCACACAATCAAAAAGAGCACAAACACTATAGAATACAACATGAACATCCACCACAGTGGAATCAACATTCTTCACTGTGGTGGAAGGCAAAAATGTTCAGTCAGTCTTCCTCCTTTGTTCAACCGTGGTCGGGGTTGTGAACCCTCCGCAGTCACCGCTCGGACGGCCCAATGTACAGGCCTTCTCATCCGGATGCTCGAATTCCGACATCGGGACAGACGGACACTGCTACCGGAGACCGCGGCTTCACGATGTTATAGATCGCAGGCCGGCGGTCGGAGTTCTTCTCCGGCGATCCCGGGCAAGGGATCCAAGGCTCTGCGATGGAAAGTCCACACCACACCCGCGGCTAGAAGCTCCGCAGACCGCGGTTTCAAGATGTTATAGTCCATGGGCCAGCAATCGGAGCACTTCTTCTGGTAAATCCTTCAAGGGATCCTTCAAGGTATCACCCGGCTCTGAGATGAAAAATCCACGCTGCGCCCGTTGCTGAAGCTCTGGGCCCGAATCCGGCAGAGGCCGCACCAATCCAAGCTGTTAGGCCGTGAGAGAGGGTGAAAATGCGACTGTGAGAAAAGTCGCATTCCACCGAGGTAAGTAACGGAAAAACAGTTTCCGCCTATTCCCCGCTACCACCCCCCACACTAAAACACACTTTAATACATGATAAAAACATGTTGAAAGTTGATAAAACATTAAAAAAAGTTGAAAGGACGAGCAGCTCACCAGCAACCACTGTAAGTTCTCCCCGTGATCTGTGCGGGTTTACTCCGGGATCTCCGGTGTCCTCCCACACCCTAAAGGTGTACAGGTTTGTATGTTAATTGGATTGGTATAATTTAAATTTTTCCCTAGTATGTGTAGGGTAGTGTTAATGTGCGGGGAACGTTGGTTGGTGCGGACTCGGTGGGCCGAAGGGCCTGTTTCTGCACCATAGTCTCATTAAGATAAACTAAACTAAACTAAAAGTTCCTTAACACTGGAAATGCTGGGAGAGGATATTTATATTGTTCCTTATCCTGTTAGTGAAAGTGGAATTGGTCTTCTCTCTCTTGATGTCCAAGGTTCCTGAGATGTGCAGGAGGGCAGAGATCGAAGACATATCATAGTCGTGATCGAACCCGGGTCTCGGGCGCTGCAATTTGCTGTAAGGCAGCAACTCTACCGCTGCGCCACCTTGACTGCCCTGAAGGAGTACAAGGATGATTCACTGCAGCCTCTTCCTAACGTTGCTTCTAAGAGAGATGGAAGTAAAAGAATGCAGTTGCTGAAAACCTGAAATGAAAATAAGGAATACAAAAAACACTCAGCCGGTCAGGCAGAGAAAATGGAAAGAAAAGCAGATTCACGCTTCAAGCTGAGGGACTAAAATGTCTGTGGATGCTCACAGACATGGATCACTATTACAGGAGTTTACTTGGCATTATAATCAGCTGTCTGGAACTGATATATCCCTTTGTCAGACAAAAGTGAGGATGGTTGCTAACGATTGCAAAGATCAGTTCCACTCTCAACTCTTCCAATTGTGAAGCAAGCCAAATAATGTAAATAGCATTTGAGCCCAAACTAATAAAGTAAACAACATTTGCACCACATAACTGCAAGTTAAAGATTATCTTTTGGAAGAAAGAGCCGAAACATCTCCCTATAACTATCAACCTGTTCTTGATTAGTACAGGTGTCAGATGTTATGGGGAGAAGGCAGGAGAATGGGGTTAGGTGGTAAAGATAGATCAGCTATGATTGAATGGTGGAGTAGACTTGATGGGTTGAATGGCCTAATTCTGCTCCTACTACATGATCGTATGATCTTATGATCAATGTGATTACCATCATCACATCTTCTGCTGCTACCTTCGGTGGAGGCTAACTAATGGTCCACAGACTGAATAAGACGAGCCATATAACCACTGTGACTATAAGACCAGGGCATAGGCTAGGTATTCTGAGGTGAACGGCTCATGCTTTGAATCCCCAAAGCTTTTCTACCATCTACAGGCATAAGTCAGAAGTGCAATGGAAAGCTTCCACTTGCAGGGCTGAGTGTAAGCTCCAGTGAATCCAGAAGAAGCCCACATGATCGGCAACAGATATTCACCCCTTCACTGCTGGCACACTGATTGCAGATCGATTAATTGATATTAGTTCCCAAGCTTGTAACCTCTAACTTCTAAAAATAGAAAGGCAGCAAGCAGATGGGAACACATTTCCAGATAAAATACAGCTGACAACAGAAATGTATATTAAAATGGAACATACTAGAAGTGTTCAACAAGTCAAGCCGTGCCTTCCACGATTTTCTATGCTTCTATGTTTCTATGTTACCTTTCTCCAGCTATGCTAGTTTCTCCACAGAAGCTGCCTGACTAGCTAATTGCTCCCAGCATATTCTGACGTTATGCATAGGAAGGGACGGCAGATGCTGATTTACACCAAAGATAGACACAAAAAGCTGGAGTAACATAACGGGTCAGGCAGCAACTCTGGAGAAAAGGAATAGGTGAGGTTTCGCATCAGAGATTCTGACGTTAATTGGAACATTGTTCCCCCTTCAGGTCTCAGACTAACCTGTCTTGAATCTGTAGTGTTGCTCCTTCAATATTATTTTGGACAAAATGTTTGCACTTCCCAACTTACCTGAATGTTGGAAAATATTCTCCACACGGAGTACAGGACTTCAAGAAGGCAGCTCAATCACCTTTGATTAGGGATTGCTAGGCTTATCGTCCTTGGATGTCTGCAGTCCAGATATGAATAAAAATTACAGATTGTAATGATACCCGAGGCATTTTGCGCATTGCCCACACTCTAATGTTGCAACTCATCGTATTATTGGATCAGAGCCTAACCTGTTTACAATCACAACAGGGCATCTTTGAATTTGAACGTTAATAATCAGGAAACAGAATGTGTGAAAAAGCTATTGTTACCATAGAAACACCGAAACCCACATCACTACTAAAATACCAATGTCATACCACCTGGGTGTTTTATACAAGAAAGTATAGGTATGATCTAATTCAGAGCACAAAACCACAGTTATATTTTAAGGTACTTTTATCTTCTGACCTGCAATTTTGCTCCATTGACTTAGACACATGGCCCAAAACTGACATTAATAAACCTACTGCTTATAATGTGTCATAATTAATGAAAAATAAATCCATAAACGCTTCCCAGCACAAAATCATGTAAGGAGTTATTTGGGAAATTGAAAAATAGCTTGGTTAGTGAGGGAGATTTCAAAGAGAAGTAATGAGATGGAGGTGCTGTAGGGACAGAATTTAAGAGCTCAACAATTAAAGTTGCGGCTGCTGAAGGTGGACAAATTAAATTCAGGGATGCTCAATGGGCTTGTTTAAGGCTGATGGAGAATGTACTGTCCTGTGGAAATGTGCAGGGTAATGTCATCAAATCATGGCTCAGATATTACTAGAACAATGAAGGCAGAGTAATTTTAATTTACAGCCACTAACGATAGGATTGAAAGGCTGTGCTTTTATTATTAAGTGCAGCCTTCTTCTTCAAAATGGGTTTTGTTACCTTTTACATACAGTGCATTAATTTCAGTACTCTGTTGGAAACACATTATCTTGCACACCAACTGAATACATCAATGGTCATTTGGAAACATTTTGGTTGTACAATTACAAAATTCACTGAACAATGGGCAAATTTGCAAGTCGGTCTGAGGAAGTCCGAAACGTCCTCCAATGTGCAAAATGTTCACCAGAAACGTTGCCTGAACCACTGGGTTACTCCAGCACTTTGTGTCCTTTTGTATAAACCATCATCGGCAGCTCCTTGTTTCTAAACTGTTACAAACCAGGTTTGTAGGGCTGCATAGTGGTGCAGCGATAGAGCTGCTGTCTCACAGTGCCAGAGACCCGGGGTTTGGTCCTGACTATGGGTATTGTCTGTGCAGAGTTTGTATGTTATCCCTGTAACCACGCGGGTTTTCTCTGGGTACCCAATGCTAACATATAAAATAAACAGTTCTAAGTGGATACATTGCAGGTATTATGCTTGTTATGCTTCAACTTATTTGGTTTTGTTCTGAAGGGCTGGCAAGAAAGTTATATAGTGACTAATGCATTAAGTAATTCCCTGCCGCAGATTTAATCCTGGTCTATTAAAACTAAATTCCTTTTGTGGGTATGCCAGCAAGGCTAGCATAGATTGTCCATTCCTCTTTCCTGAGAAGAAGTGTCATTATGCTTCTTTCTCAAGCTGCTATATACAAAGGTTTGCTGAACCATTTCCAAGGACAGTATGATTGGAGTTACAAATGGATTAGATGGAATAAGGATGCCAACGTTTCTTTCCCAAAATACACTGTTGAGCCTGAACAATCTAAACACCTCATGGTCAGTTCAGTTCAGTTTCAGTGTAGTTTATTGTCACGTGTACCGAGGTACAGTTAAACGCTTGTTGTTGATTGCTAACCAGTCAACAGAAAGACAATACATGATTACAATCAATCCATTTAGTGCAAGGTAAAGCCGGTAAGGATAGTCTGAGGGACCACAGAGAAGTAGATGGTAGTTCAGCACTGCTCTCTGGTTGTGATAGGATGATTCAGTTGCCTACTAACAGCTGGGAAAAACTGTCCCTGAATCTGGTGGTGTGCTTTTTCACATTTCCACACCTTTTGCTTGCTGGGAGAGGGGAGAAGAGGGAGTGGCCAGGGTGCCACTCATCCTTGATTATGCTGCTGGCCTTGCCGAGGTAGCGTGAGATATAAATGGAATCAATAGAAGGGACGTTGGTTTGTGTGATGGCCTGGGCTGTGTCAACAAATCGCTGCAATTCCTTATGGTGCTAGATGGAGTTGTTCCCAAACCAAGCTGTGATACATCCTGATAAAATGCTTTATATGGTGCATCAGTAGGAGTTGTTGACATTGTAGTGGACATGCCAAACTTTGTAAACCTTCTAAGGAAGTAGAGGCTTTGGTGTGCCTTGGTCGTTGCTTCAATATGGGTGGTCCAGGAGAGGTTGTTGGCGATATTAGCTCAGAGGAATTTGAAGTTTTCGACCATCTCTACTTCGGCACCCTGGGGTATGTGTACCACTTTGCTTCCAGAAGTCGATCACTATCCCCTTTGTCTTGCTGACATTGAGAGAAAGGTTGTTGTCTTAACACCAGGACACGAGGTTCTATGTCTGGTATATGCCATCTCCTTTGAAGTACATTCAACTCCATATCCCCTTGATAATAAGAATACATATGTCACGATGCTATTCATTGACTACAGGTCAACCTTCAACACCATCATACCGAATAAGCTCATCTCTAAACTCCTGAAGTTTGCTTTGGCCCCTTTACCTGTAATTGGCTTCTGGACTCCACAGACCAGCAGACATCAGTCATTAGAGTTGGCCAGAACATTTCCTCCACCCTGAACCTCAGCACCAGTGCTCCTCAAGGCTGTGTGCTCAGACCCCTCTTCTACAGTATTCCCTGTACATCCATTTCTGCATGGCCATATATAGCATTAACTCAAGCTTTAGATTCTCCGATGATATCACTGTTGTTAGCTGTATCAATAACATTGATGAGATGGAGTACAGGAAAGAGATGGGGAATCTTATGTTATCATGGTAGGACAACAAGCTAACCCTTAAAGTTAGGAGAATGAATTCAAATAATTGAAGACCAGGCGGATCTTTAAGAGATCTTTCTTAAAAGAACTGTGACTAGCGGTGTGCCTCAGGGATCGGTGTTGGGCCCATTACTGTTTGTCATCTACATTAATGATTTGGATGAGAACATACAGGGCAAGATTAGCAAGTATGCTGCTGATACAAAAGTTTGTGGTTTTGTAGATAGTGAAGATAGTTGAGAAATATTGCAGCAGGATCTGGATCGATTTGCTAGGTGGGCGGAGGAATGGTTGATGGAATTTAATACAGAAAAAGTGTGAGGTGTTGCATTTTAGGATGTCGCACAAGGGTGGGACTTTCACAGTAAATGGTAGGCCTCTGGATAGTGTTGTACAGCAGAGGGATCTAGGAGTACAGGTGCATGGTTCCCGAAGGGCGGGTTGCAGGTAGATAAGGTGGTCAAAAAGGTTTTCGGCACTTCGGCCTTCATCCGACAGAGTATTGAGTATAGAGATTGGGAGGTCATGTTGCAGTTGTATAATACATTGGTGAGACCGCATTTGGAATATTGTGTTCAGTTCTGGGCACCATGTTATAGGAAAGATATTGTCAAGCTTGAAAGGGTTTTGAAGAGATTTACAAGGATGTTGCCAGGACTAGAGGGTGTGAGCTGTAGGGAAAGGTTGAGTAGGCTGGGTCGGGTAGATGCACAGAGTCTTTTGCCCAGAGTGGGGGAATCGAGGACGAGAGGACTTAGGTTCAAGGTGAAGGGGAAAAGATTGAATAGGAATTTGAGGGGTATCTTTCTCACACAAAGGGTGGTGGGTGTGTGAAACAAGCTGCCAGAGGAGGTAGTTGAGGCTGGGACTATCCCATCATTTAAGAAACTGTTAGACAGGTACATGGATAGGGCAGGTTTGGAGGGATATGGGCCAAGTGCAGGCAAGTCGGACTAGTGTAGCTGGGGCATTGTTGGCAGTGTGGGCGAGTTGGGCTGAAGGGCCTGTTTCCACGCCATATCACTCTACGACTCTAGGACTCTAACAAACAATTATAATTCCAACAACAAAACAGTATATTTGAGATCTGGCATTATGCAATGAGAGAGGGTTAATTAATAATCTGGAAGTTGATCAGACTTGAAGGTAGATTTATATATCAAGGTGCAAATTGATTTCATGAAATCTGAAACCAAATTATTAAATCAAAGTAAACAATGAAGGCATGACAAACAAGTTGGCTGTAGTAGATTGGGAACCCACATTAAAGATATAGCCATAAACAAGTAATGGTTAAGATGTAAATAATCAATACATGGAAAAATATATATGGCCAAGGGGCAGAAAAAAATAACAGGACTGAAATTCATTTGCAGCTTAAAAGAGAAGCTGAAGACGACAGTAGATCAAAGGAAAATAATTATCATGTTGACCCATATCATCCCCTAATCCTTTTTTCCAGAGATGCTGACTAACCCGCTGAGTTACTTCATCATTTTGTGTCTATCTTCGGAGTAAACCAGCATCTGCAGTTCCTTTTTACATGTACAGTTAATAATTCCTGCTTACATAGGTTGGTTATAGGTCAGATCCTGAATTTATAAACTGGGAAAATATGGAGGAAACAAGTGTGCACTTAATCTTTCACTCCAGTTCATTGACAAATATGAAATGATAAATGAAAGCAGAATTGATTCTTTACAATGAGTGAAGAATGTTAGGCTACAACAACTCCTTTTTACCACACTGCTTTATTCCGATAACTTTACTAACTTTAACTTTCAAGGCATTGAATTCTGATTTGACTGATTAACGTTCCACAATGTTCAGTCTACAGTTACAGCTAAATGACTTCTTTGTATTAGTGATTGAAGAATGGGTGAGAACAATTGACTGAACTATTGGATATTGTTCAAGGAGGTTATGTGCTACATTTATGTATGATTTTGACAAAGAAGCAAATTGATAGAATATTGATGTAGTTGTCTTCATCCACATTGTGTGAACTGATTGCTAAATATCTGAAGGCAATAAATTTGAGCAAAAAAATAAATGTGCCAGAGGAACTTAGCAGGCCAGGCAGCATCTGTGGAGAGAAACTGATATTTTGGGTCAGGACTCGTCTTCAGACTGAGGAAAGACATGTGGTTGTGGTAGTGAGTTTGGGTCAGAATATGGTTGAGGAGCCGGCATGCAGTATGAATCACAGAGGGCATACAGTGGGAGAAAGTCTCACAGTAAGTTTCCTGTCAGTGAGAGAACATTTTCTTCAAAGCAGGCATAATTACAAAGTAGGCACCATACTGGTTAACTCTAATTTAGATATGATGTAAAGATCTTAACTTGCTGCATTAGACTTGACATTTTTATAATTCATTGAGTCATGCAGCACAGAAACATGCTCTTCCAACCACTCAGTCAACACAGCCCACCAAGCCATTTACACTAATCCAACAATAACCCCATTTTATTCCCTCCACATTCCCATCAACATTATTTATCACTCATCTACACAATTTACATTGTCTAATTAATCTATTGACCCCCTTGACTTTGAGATGATGGAGGGAACCAAAACACCCAGAGGTAACACTCACAGTCACAGTGGTCATCTGGATAGCACTAGATGGTAGATTGAGCTTGGGTTGCTGACATTGTTAAACAGCAGCTCTAGTGGTTGTGCTACCACAGTTGCTTTCCAGTTCTACCTTATTCCTTGCAGAAGGGTCACCATAACAGTTAACTCTAATTTAGATATGATGTTAAGATCCCCAGCTTACTTGGAATTATAAAAGTCTGCAGCAAAATAATTTGAGTAGGCAACTAATTGAGGATAGCCTTACTCAAAGGTAGACACAAAATACTGGAGTAACTCAACAGGACAGGCAGCATCTCTGGAGAGAAGGAATGGATGACGTCGACCTAAAATGCCACCCATTCCTTGTCTCCAGAGAAGCTGCCTGTCCTGCTGAGTTACTCCAGCATTTTGTGTCTTCCTTCCATTTAAATCAGTACCTGCAGTTCTTTCCTACACATAATCTTATTCAAAGTCATTGGTTATCAGAACTGAAATTAATACTATTTTCATCAAATAATCAATTACTTCACTTTGAAACCATGTCATGACTTTAAAGCACTGAAAAAGATTCTAAGATTGTGAAAAACTAAATTTTCAGCCTTTCTCCTTGAAAGAATTCAAAGCCATAGGGACACAGTCTTATGGAAACACCAAATGTCTGCTATATTGTGATAGAATATAAAAACAAAATTTGTTCTCAATCTCTTCAGCCAAACATCTGATAAAGTTACCTGAGTGTTCTACTCTAATCTAACATATTAATTTTATTAGCGTCGATGGAGCTGAAGTTTGGAATAGGAGAACTGTGCAGCTGCAGTAAAAAAATGTGCATTTAGTGCATACAATGGGAACTAATCTCCTGTTCTGTGGGATCTGTCAAAGAATGGAGTAGTGCGATGCTGAAGAAATTCAAGTTCACATCCAGCCCTTAGTTTTAGACCAGAAAGCTCTGTTTTAAGAACAGAAACTTCATTCATTCTAATTGTGATTGTTTTCCAACAATGTTGGAAAAGTAAGTGCTGTTGAATGTTTCACTTACTTTACTTTAGTTTAATATTTTTAATTATTTATATTTTAATGCGTTTTAATTAACATTATTGTCCTAATTTTTGGTGATATTTGAAGTTAAATCCATTTAAATAGTTGTTTTAAATGTGTCTGTATGTCAGGGGCATTGCAAGAAAATTGATAAAAGGCCTTTCCCAGCTGGCAAGCAGTCTGTCACGGTATTCTGTGGGTGGGGCTGTAGGATGCATGTCCTTGAGGTCTATGTGTTGCCTGGGGCACTCTCCGTATCACTGCTGGGTTCATTGGCTGATCTTGTTCAAGCAGAAAGTAAAGCATACAGCCATGTCCAGACAGAACCTGCTCACTGTGAATGTAACCAAGTATGAATAAAACAGTAGAAACAAAAATAAATAAATCAGCCCCGTTCAAATGAATGGGAAAATTTGACATACTGGTGAAGGCATGAAATCCTTTTCATTTTCATTTAATTATGTTTTTGTTTTCATTTTTGTAATTGTCATTAAATGTGTGAGATCCAGATCTATTAACTTTAAGTTATTAAAAAAAAGTTATTTTAGATATAACGCAAGATATTATAGATATAATATATTAGGCGACACGGTGGAGCAGTGGTGGAGTTGCTGCCACAGCGCCAGAGACCCGGGTTTGATCCTGACTATGGGTGCTTGTCTGTACAGAGTTTGTACGTTCTCTCTGTGACTTGTGTTTGTTTTCTCCGGGAAGCTCCGGTTTCCTCCCACACTCCAAAGACGTACAGGCTTGTAGGTTAATTGGCTTCAGTAAAAATTGTAAATTGTCCCTAGCGTGTGTAGGATAGTATTAGTGTGCGTGGATCGTTGGTCGACCGAAGGGTCTGTTCCGTGCTGTATCTCTCAATTTAAAAAAATAACATTATTGTAGGTCTGAAGTGATTTTGAACGTTACGTCATTCAGACATTCAGTGGTAGTGACAGGCTTGACAGGCTGTTGGTCCTGGCGGCTGTCCAGAATCTTTTGTCAGTGCTGCCAGCTGCCTGGGCAGAGACAGCCTCAACATTGTGCCCTGCTGCACTGAACTATGGAAGCCAGGTTCCCCGAGGTGGACAGTGCCCTGGGCCATGCTGGAAGAAACAACATGGCCCAGGGGCAAGCCAGCAATCATGGGGCAGTGTAAATCCTGCTTGATTTTTAACTACTGGTAACCTACAAATCTAATCTTCTTGGCTAAATGGATCATGTGCAAAATTTCTGTGCAGAATACAAACTTTCACCTGTACTTTTACACGTACCTCTTGGAGTGTATGTTAAATAAGTAACTTGTTACAATACTAATTAACAAGTAATACGAAGTAACATACTAATGAGTTGCTGAGAGAACATTCTGTTAAAGCTGTTTCCTGGCTTCAGTTCTTATCATTCATAATTTAAAATTGTGTGCATGAATACAGGAGCAATACTTGATGGCAATTTTATTCCAAAATAATTAGAAAACATGTAATAAAGAAAGTGGTGTAGTTTTCAATGAATGTTTTTAACCATTCATTATATTCTGTGTTGAGAGTCCAATATTTCAATTGAACGTTAAAAGCTTAATTGGGAAGGTTGTTTACTGGAATGGATATGGTCCACAACACTTCATAAAAACTAAACAAAATCGAAACATCGCAATTGCTTGGAATTTATGCTTTCTAAGCTCTTTGGTCAGAATTAATGTAATTAACACAAACGATTGTACGCAGACGCAAAAACCTGCAGATGCTGGAATCCTGAGCAAAACATAGTGTTGGTGGAACTCAGCCAATCAAGCAGCTTCTGTGGAGGGAATGGACAGATGACGTTTCGGGTCGGGACCCTCCTTTGTACCAATGTAGTGGGAGGAAAGCTGGAAAAGGGAGGAGGGGTGGGGCAAAACCTAGCAGGTGGATAATGAAGGTTAGGAGGGATGGTTGGCAGATGGGTGGAACAAGTGACACAGGCTAGATCCGAAAAGAAGACAAAAGGGTGTCAGTTATGAAGAGTAGAGGAGGAGTGAAATGCAGCTGCAGGAAGGTTCATTGGTGGAAGGGAACAGAGGGGATTACATGATCTTTTTGCACAACTAAGATTTTTCCCACCTCTTACACTTGTTTCAAAATGTTTTGTCTCTACATAAACTAAAGGGTTTGACTTGTTCTAAGGGGAGTGCAGCAAAGAAGGATCAGACCAGATCCTGGTATGGCAAGTCTGCTACATGAAGAGTGATTAAGGAGGCTTGAGTTGAGGAGAATAAGTTGACCTTCGTGAATTGCACCAAATTCTTAGAAGGCTCCATGGGGTATATGCAAGGAACATGCTTTTCTCAGCGGAAGAGTTTAAAGAGGATAGTCATAGTTTAAAAATAAATATTAAGACTGATTTAGGACTGAAATGAGTCGAGAACATTTTACTCAAAAGTGGTGAATCTTTGGAATTTTCTGCCTTCTAACGCTGTGCATGCTCAGCCATTAATTTAATTTAATGCCAAGATCAATACATTTCTGGATATAAAACGAATGCTGGGATTCAAGGGATAAGGAAGGAAAATATCACGGTAGAAGTTCACCCTTGATTTTTCTGCATTTCAGAGCAGGATCAAGGGACTAAATTGCCAGCTTCTGTGCAAACAAAACAGTTTGTCGTTTAGATGGTTATGATTCTTTATTTACTGGATGTTCTAGTTCATTGCATCTCTGGGCCGATGAGGTGGTGATTCTTAACACATGAGGGGACCAAAAAGTTATTGTTAAAAGTTTTTTAATTATTTTGTTTTATAACCTAATATAATTAGAAAACCTACATCTATTTATTTGAAAGTCTCATCTTGACCAATTCCTGTCTGCGCTGTATATGGATTTGAGAAAAAACACGCTACCATATATCGCTATGATTTTTGGTCATCCTACTCACAGTCCTCCTCTGCTGAGCAGGCCCCGAGGATTTTCCCATCGATGAAAAATAAAAAAGTTATGAGTGTTTAAAAAATCTTGAGATCCTCTCGCCTGTCAATCACTGCGATGAAGGTAACACCCATTCCGGGGGGGGGTGGCTGGGCAGGACTACAAAACCCCGAATGCCTGGACATGACTCAGTCCCTCTGCAAGATCGCAAGGGAGAGACCGCGACTCTCATTCTAAGCTGTGAATCAAATGAACTGTGAGTCTGCAATATACTTGCAATAAATGATTTGTTAGCCCTTAATGACTGCCATTAGTTGTTTAGCCTGTGGCCCTGCCTGTGCTTGAAACTGCAATGCTTTATTAGGTCCGACTGTGGTTGAAAGGAATAAATGCTTTATTAGATCCGGCTTTATTTGGTTCAAAAGTCCCGCTCATTTTACGACTTCCGTCACTGATTGAGTAATTTCCGGTGAGTGCAGAGGTCGCGCTGATTCCGGAAGTGCCGCTGACTGCGGAAGCCCCAACGTGGAGAGTCATGTGACTATTCAAGAATATTTACTGCCATATATATGTGTGTGTGTGAGTGTGTGAGTGTGTGTGTGTGTGTGTGTGTCTGTCTGTCTAAGAGTGTATGTGTGCGCGTGTGTATGTGTTTGTGTGCATGTGCGTGTGCATGTGCATGTGCGTGTGCGTGTGTGTATATGTGCTTGTCAGTGTATGTGAGTGTGAGTGTGTATGTGTGTGTGAGTTTATGTGTGTGTGTATGTGTGGGTGTGTGTGTGAGTATGTGTGAGAGTGTGTGAGTGAGTGAGTGAAAGTGCGTGTATGAGTGGTCTCAGTGACTGAGCTGCCAGCCCAAGAATCCATTCGGCCCACAATGTCCATACTAGCTCTCTGGAAACCAGTCCCTTCGGCCCACAACACCATGCTAGTGCTCCAGATACTCCACCCCCCCCCCCCCCCCCCTCCATTGGCCAGCAATATTGGAATTGATGGAGAGGTTGAATATCATGTGGAGGGCCCTGCCTTCCCGTGTGAAGCTGGGACCCAACGGGTCCTACTTAATCTAGTTCAATTTTATTTGTGAAATATCTTAATGTATTACAGAATGGTAATTAAAATATAACCATATAACAATTACAGCACGGAAACAGGCCCTCTCGGCCCTTCCAGTCCGTGCCGACCATTTGTTTTTCCCTAGTCCCATCTACCTGCACTCAGACCATACCCCTCCATTCCCTTCACGTCCAAATACCTATCCACTTTACTCTTAAATGTTAAAATCGATCCTGCCTCCACCACTTCTGCTGGAAGCTCATTCCACACAGCCACCACCCTCTGAGTAAAGAAGTTCCCCCTCATGTTACCCCGAAACTTCTGTCCCTTAATTCTCATGTCATGCCCTCTTGTTTGAATCTTCCCTACCCTCAATGGGAAAAACGTATCCACGTTAACTCTGTCTATCCCTTTCATCATTTTAAAGACCTCAATCAAGTCCCCCCTTAACTTTCTGCGCTCCAAAGAATAAAGACCTAACTTGTTCAACCTTTCTCTGTAACATAGTTGCTGGAACCCTGGCAACATTCTAGTACATCTCCTCTGTACTCTCTCTATTTTGTTGACATCCTTCCTATAACTAGGCGACCAAAAATGGTTATCTTCTGTTTTAAATCTATTTTCAATCATTATAATCAACCTTCTCCAAATTACTGCAAGCATTTTTACGTTAAAAATAAAATTTTATTTGAAGTTAGTTGCATTTTCGAATATTGCTAGGTTTGCCTGATTCACAGCAGACTTTACAGCCAGCACATATGAAGATGCATCTGTGTGAAGGCAGAGTTGAAACAAAACATATATTTCAAATCAATATTTGAACACAATTTGCACCCTAAACAGCAATTATGTGTAAAGTGGAATCTCTACCATAGTTCAAACACAACTAGACAGAACCTTATTCTACCGGAGTGCCGCAACAAATCAACAGGTTGAAATCCCTTCTCTCACCTTGAACGTCCTCTTACCGAGCCTCTTTAATAGTGGAAAGCCCAGGGAGACCATGACCATCAATCATATTGCTCTCTTTAAAAAGGCAGTTTTTGAGATTTAATCATTTTGAGAAGTGAATTCAAGGGTAACAAGACCGAAAGATAAAGATAGTTAAATGAATCTGCAGATCATCCACAGTAGACTGGAGGAGCTGGGGGACTGGAGGAGCTGGATGGCCCAATTTTTTCCCCAAAAGTTTGCATGCAGGAATTTATGCAATCAGAAAAACAGAACTCTCTGCTCTGCTCTCTACCTCTGCTCTTTATTTATTTCGCTATCTATTTCTACTCGCTTGTCTATCTATTTCGACACTCTTTATTTCTTTTTTCCGTCACTGTTCTTTTATTATTAAATTAAAAATACAAAGTTGTACAAGAATGGTAATGTGTATGTATGTATTATTATCTAAATGGTGGCGGATTAAGAAAAGGGGAGATGCAGCGAGACCTGGGTGTCATGGTACACCAGTCATTGAAAGTAGGCATGCAGGTGCAGCAGGCAGTGAAAAAAGCGAATGGTATGTTAGCTTTCACAGCAAAAGTATTTGAATATAGGAGCAGGGAGGTTCTACTTCAGTTGTACAGGGTCTTGGTGAGACCACACCTGGAGTATTGCGTACAGTTTTGGTCTACAAATCTGAGGAAGGACATTATTGCCATAGAGGGAGTGCAGAGAAGGTTCACCAGACTGATTCCTGGGATGTCAGGACTGTCTTATGAAGAAAGACAGGATAGACTCGGTTTATACTCTCTAGAATTTAGGAGATTGAGAGGGGATCGTATAGAAACTTACAACATTTTTAAGGGGTTGGACAGGCTAGATGCAGGAAGATTGTTCCCGATGTTGGGGAAGTCCAGGACAAGGGGTCACAGCTTAAGGATAAGGGGGAAATCCTTTAAGACCGAGATGAGAAAGACTCTTTTCACACAGAGAGTGGTGAGTCTCTGGAACTCTCTGCCACAGAGGGTAGTTGAGGCCAGTTCATTGGCTATATTTAAGAGGGAGTTAGATGTGGCCCTTGTGGCTAAGGGGATCAGAGGGTATGGAGAGAAGGCAGGTACGGGATACTGAGTTGGATGATCAGCCATGATCATATTGAATGGCGGTGCATGCTCGAAGGGCTGAATGGCCTACTCCTGCACCTAATTTCTATGTTTCTATGTTTCGATTAAGTACTTAAGTACCACACTACTGTACTTACTTCTAACAGAAATTATTATTATTATTTTTTTTAAACAGAACTCTTCAATGTATAACTGTTTTACAGCCAATATATCACAAGTGTAGATTTGACACTCTTTGTTGTTGCTATTCTAATAGGCCATAGATTCTAACTGGTTGAGTTAAGGATTCCATCTGGAGCACTGATCCAATATGTAATTCAAACTGAATTAGGCCGCACCAACTGATTCAAACTGAAATTATATCAGTTTACATATCATATCAGCAAATTGGAGGGAAATTGCACCTCGCATTTCTATTAGTCATGGAGTCACACAGTATAGGAATAGGCACTTTGGCCCAACGTGCCCATACCACCAAGCTGCTCCATCTACACTAACCACCTGCCTACATTTGGTCCATATCCCACTGAACCTTTCCTATCCATGTACCTGTCCAAATGTATTTTAAGTATCATTTAAGTACCTGCCGCAACTACTCCCTCTGGCAGCTTGTTCCATACACCCACCACCCTCAGGTTACTTTGCCAGCTCACCTTGAACCTTTGTCCTTTGGTTCTTGATTCCCTAACTCTAGGTAAAGGACTCTATGCAACTACTCTATCTATTCCCCTCCTGATCTTACACACCTCTATAAGAACACACATGCTCATGCGCTCCAAGGAATAAAGTCCTAGCATGCCCAACCTCTCCCTGTAGCTCAGGCCCTAAAGTCCTGGCAACATCCTCGAAAATCTTCCATGCTCTGATTAAATTTAGATTATTCCTTCAAACTTTTGTTCCCTGCCACTTGAAAGTACCAATAGTTCTGTTGAAAGATGTGTTGCATTTTCATCTATTCACACTCCTTGCATTTGCTTGCATAGTTAATAATTTTCTGAAATGAAAATGCTAAGAAACAAACAGCAAATGGACATGGCTCTATTTTTTGTTTGTTTTAAATAATTATATTTAGCTTATTACCCACCAGAGCAAAACATCATTTGTAAGCAGAAAGTCACCAATCTATTCTATCTTGTACTAGCTTTAGCTAAGGGATGCTGAAGTGTTAAACATAATCAGGGTGAGTGCAGCTGCTCAAACCTCTGATAGCTAATTAAAAATGTCTTGACAAACTGCATAGATTTGAGAAGAATATTAAAGGTGTGCAATCTAACAGCAGGAAGATTTGACTACGTGAAAAGAGTTTAGTGGAGGCAATAAAACTGTAGCAGCTCTGAAAAATCTTGGAAAATACTAATCAATTATTAAATTAAACATTTTCATTTAGTGTTAAAAATATCGTGGAAATAATGAAACAAATAATCTCAAAATTGAAATCTAAATATTAAATTATTGAATACCAGCAAAAGGGAAAATATATTGTTCTGTGGAGCGAGTAAAACTGATTCTTTCTTTACAAACTAAATGAATTACCCATCCAGCAGTAGTTTAATTTAGAGATACAGCACAGAAACAGGTTATTCGGCCCACACTATGGACAATTTACAATTATTCCAAGCCAATGAACCTACTAACCTGTATGCCTTTGGAATGCAGGTGGAAACCAAAGTTCCGGGAGATAACACACGCAGGTCACGTGGTGAATGTACAAACTCTGTACAGAGAGCACCTGCAGTCAGGATTGTACCTGGATCTCTGGTGCTGTAAGGCAGCACCTCTACTGCTGTAGCACTGTGCCGCCCCTAATACACTGAATAGGGAATCTAAATCCAATTTGGTGACAGCCATGGACATTGTATCAACCTATATACAGTACATCCCTGAAAGATGGCTGAAAGATGCACAGTAATATGAAAACCAGTCTTAAGTGACAAAACATTTTATATTTATTGAGATACTCTTCATTTCGATACAGCATAATTTTAAATGCTAAGGGAAACTTTGCAAAGGGATTGTTAAAAAATATTTTGAGTAAATGGGTTATAATCAGTTTACCTTTGTGCACAGGAATTGGGATGGTCAATTCAAAAGGGCTTGTTGGATGGGATACAAGCAGCACTTCAAGTTCATGTAGCTGGTCCATTCTAATATGCCAGTGCTCATCACATTATGGATTGGTTGCATGCAACTACAACAATAAGAACTCAAAGATGCTTGTAACTTCAGTAACTTCAGTCGCAACTTCAGTTCCTTGCAACTGCACTGAAATCAGCCAGCATCTCTTAATGAGGGTGAGTCTTTTTATTTTGTTGCAATGAATACTGTTTGTCATTCCTCAACTAATATTGACCTGACAAAGCTGGCAAAAAGTATGGACAATAGATATCCCATCAAGTTCTACACTGGAGTTGCAGATGGAGGATCTAAAAAGGAGGAGGTGTGTCTGGTACTCTCAGGAGAAGCTGGTACTGAATGTTAATTATAATGTCATAGAGGTGTTTTCCAGGAATATAAATTCAAAATCTTGCTACATTGCCACCAAAAGTACAGTAACTTCAGAAAATCAGTTATGGTTAATTAGTACATCGTCAACTGTCACATAATTTCACAGCTCATGTTTTCTGTGCCTTATTAATCAGAACATTTAAGCTGTATCTCATTTTCATAGATGGAGTCATACAGCATGGAAACAGGCCCTCCAGTCCAACCTGCCCCATGCCGATCAAAATGCCTCATCTATACTAGTCTGTTCATAGAACTGTTCAAGGCAGACCCAGAACTTGCAGCTGAAGTATTTGTACCACTTTTCACAGTATTTGGGAAAGGAAGGATATACCTGATGACTGGTCAGAAGGAGTCATCATTAGGATACCAAAGAAAGGCAACTTAAGAGAGTGTAACAATTGGAGAGGGATCACTCTTCTATCAATTCCAAGCAAGATTCTGGCAAAGATTATTATACAACGTATCTCAGAAGTAGTAGACAAACAGCTCAGGAAAAAAACAGGCAGGAGTTTGTGGTGGGAGGGGATGCATTGACCAGATATTTGCCCTTCGTAACATTATAGAACATTGTACAGAGTGACAAGAGACGGATATATTTCAACTTTGTTGATTTCGAGAAAGCATTTGACAACATCCACCGAGACAGCCTCTGGGGCATACTACGAATGTATGGGATCTCACAGCATATGGTCAAAGTCATTAAGAGCTTCTACGACAACTCTTGCAGAGTGGGGAACAGTAGCCACACAGTCCAGGTGAAGACAGGAGTCCGACAAGGGTGTGTGATGTCAGCACTACTCTTCAATATTGTTATTGTCTGGGTGATGCGTCAGACAACCGAAGACCAAGCAAGCGGCATACAATGGACCCTCTTCTCAGCATTGGAAGACCTTGATTTTGCTGATGACTTGGCTCTGGTCTCCCACACTCAAAACCACATGCAGGAAAAAACATCTCATCTCAGTGACATCGCACAACAAATTGGCCCGAAGATAAACCAGAAAGAATCTGAAGTAATGACACTAAACATCCAAAACTCCTTGACAATCTAAATGAATGGAAACGATCTTCCCATAACTGAGGAGTTTACCTATCTTGGTAGCAAAGTCAGACATGATGGCGGAGCACACAATGACACCAAGAACCGGCTAAACAAGGCTAGGAATGTTTTCAGAATGCTAAACAATGTACGGAGGTCCCAGTAATACAGCGCCAAGATCAAGCTGAAGTTTTACCAGAGGTGTGTCCTCTCCACCCTCCTTTTATGGCTTGGAATGCTGGAGAATGACAGTGAGTGACATCAACCAGCTGTCAGTCTTCAATACTAAGAACCTGAAAAGAATCCTTAGAATATTTCGGCCAAACACCACATCCAACCAAGATCTCCTTGCTGAATGCCAACAAGAGAGCATGGACACCATCATCATGAGAAGGCACTGGAACTGAATTGGCCATATACTGAGAAGAGAACCAGACAGCATCTCAAGAATAGCCCTTCACTGGACACCGGAAGGGAAAGGGAAAAGAGGGAGACCCAAAATCACCAGGCGTCGAACTGTCGAGCAGGAAATTAAAACAATGGACCTCACCTGGGGTAGTGTCCAGAAGCTAGCCCAGAACAGACAGGAATGGAGGACCTTTGTTGCTGCCCTACATGCCAGGAGGCATAATAGGCAGTAAGTAAGTAAGTATACCACTCCCACCAGCCTGTGATTGGTCCATATCCCTCTAAACCTTTCCTGTCCATGTACCAGCCAAATGTCTTTAAAACCTTCATACAGGTAAGTGCAGTTACAAACCTCACTTCATATTGAACAGATCCACACACTTCCAAGTATTCAGTCTTAATGACACCCAGATAGGACACAATTAGAGGCAGCAGCAGATAATTGGAGATTGAGCTACATTCTTGAACCCCTGCTGCAAACGCTGTAAGGCATCAGCTCTACCGGTGTGCCACGTGCCGCCCATTGCTGTGGCATTGCTGTGTATTGTGTAAAGACCCTTTGTTGTGGCTGTACCACTGACAAGCTTGAACCCAATGAAGGTGATGGACATCTCATAACCTAAATGTCTTTCTATTTTCCCCCATCACCCCCTCCCTTTTGAGTGACAAAGTGCAGATGAAGTAAGAATGCACCCCATATTCTTTCCTCTTCATTCATCACAACTTAACCTTTGTTCACTTGAGATGTGCAATTACAGCAGCCATCCCAGGCAATGGTGGAAGAACAAAGTCTGACGACTAACACCCTCACTTGGCATCATGTTTACTGTCACTAACACAGATAACACGCTGCATATCATTTTAAAGGGTGACATAGGGTGGGAACTACTTGTTAATTATTTTTTTATTAACCTTCTCAATATTAATTGAAATGTGCGTAACTTGAATTTATACACTGTGAAAAAATGATTCACATTAGGTTTGTAAAAGTTAAATGCATAATTGGTAATTAAAGTTTTCTTTATTTTCATTTTGCTGAGATCTTATACCCAAATGTTCTACTGCACGACTGAGCTTAGTTGGTGGCAATCTTGCTTTTGTAAGAAGGTTGTGAGTTGAAGCCTTTCTCTAGAGACCTAGCATCCAGACGGAAGGGTTAATCTGAAGATGTGTCAGCTGAACAAGTTGATTGAGAAGGTCCCATTGGATTTTTTCAGAAGAGCACAAGGGATTTCTTGGTGTGCAGGTCAATATTCATTGTTCAATCAATTTCCCTGAAACAGAATGGGCTGGATCTTGCTGGATCAGTCCCTCTTCCTGTAGTGACTGCATTTTTCTGGGCTAGAGCTGGAGGGCAGTGAGAACCGACCAGGCAGAGTTGGTGTCATGCTAAGATCCCCTTCCCAATAGAATTTAGCTGGGAGTAAAGCTTTGCTGGCTGTGCAAAACGTTACTGAATTCTCATATTTTGCTGGTCTCTGACGTTATGAGACAATTAAACCTATTGCATTTGAAGTAAGTACCGGTAATTAAAACTGAAAAGAAAACTTGCCTGAAAAAGGGTCTCGACCCAAAACTTCTCCCATTCCCTCTATCCAGAGATGCTGCCGGCCCCGCTGAGTTACTCCAGCAATTTGTTTCTATCTTGGGTGTAAACCAGCATCTGCAGTTCCTTCCTACACAAGAAACGTACCTAATGTAAAGACATAAATGACCCTGAGATCCAGTGACTGAAGTTTGATCTTGACCTTGGATATTATCTGTGTTAATTGTTCACATTGTTCCTGTGATCATGTGGTTTTCCAATGGGTACTCTGGTTTATTCACACATCTCAAATTGGTAGGTTAATTGACTATTGTAAATTAACCCCAGTGGTAAAATAATCAAAAGGGATTGATAGGTATGTGAAAGGAAATGTGTTGTAAAGCTGCTGTGGAAAAGAAAAGTGGCGGCAGGTAGGGAGGTAGGGATGGGTGGGGGGGAGGGTGGATGGCGGAGGGCGATTGGTGCCAGAGACCTGGGTTCAATCCTGACTATGGGTGCTATCTGTACAGAGTTTGTATGTTCTCCCCATGACTTACGTGGGTTTCCTCCGGGAATTATGGTTTCCTCCCACACTCCAAAGACGTGCAGGTTTGTAGGTTAATTGACTTGGTATGAATGTACAGTAAATTATCCCTAGTGTGTGCAGATGGGACAGATGGGATGGGATGGGATTGGAACCAACATGGAGGCGATGGGTTGAATTGCTGCCTCCTGTGCCATAATAGGCAAGTTAGTAAAACAGTTCAAAATAATTAACAAAGCTAATTTGTAGGTAATGTGCAAGATCATTCGCTGTGTTATCCATTGATACTCAGCAGCTAAGCATTAGTGCTGGATAGAATCTCCAAGTCACACCTCCTTAATGACAAGATTATTCCCTCTTAAATGACAAGGCTGTGCAGCATGCAATAGGGTACATTGAACCTTAAATGCCACATAGCCAAATTGAATGGTTGCAGCTGAATATTAGCAATCAATTCAATCATAACCTCTGGTTGTAATTACTGTTGCTTGTTGTGTATGGGAATGAGTTTATATTAATATCATCAACTTCACCCTAGAATGCAGACCTATAACATTTTATGAATAGTTACAGCACGGTGGCATAGCGGTAGAGCTACTGCCTTACAGCGCCAGCGACCCGGATTCGATCCTGACTACCAGTGCTTGTCTGTATGGAGTTTGTATGTTCTCCCTGTGACCTGCATGGGTTTTCTCCGAGATCTTCGTTTTCCTCCCACACTCCAAAGACGTAGAGATCTGCAGGTTAATTGGCTTTGTATAAAATGTACAATTGGCCCTAGTGTGTGTAAGGTAGTGTTAATATGTGGGGATTGCGGGTCAGTGCGGACTCGGTGGGCCGAAGGGCCTGTGTCCCTGCTGTGTCTCTAAACTAAAACTAAACTGTTACATTTTCAGATATTAGCAATATGATTCTTGTCGTGTTCTGGTTTGGATTTGTGGCAACAGCAGTTGACTTATTCCACATATGACCTCCTAGGCAAAGTACAGGTTCAGTTGGGAGAATTAGCCATGGACTATGCTTGGCTGGAAGGCATACTTGACCTGGTAGGAACAGGCAATGACTCTCATACTTTTATACACTTCTATCAAGTCTCCCCTCGACCTCCGACATGCTGAAAGATCAATCCATCGAACATCTCCCTCTGAACCAGAATTGTATTTAATTAATTCTGTGCTACTATATTCATCTTAACAAACAATGAAACTAGAATACTGGAATTATATTGTGTATTAAAGAATTTAACAATCAATTACATTACTTCAGCACCATCAAGACTCTTCCCTGCAAATTACCGAAACTTTAAAATATTTAATAATAGTCACCTTTTTTAATAATATACTTGGAGGACATTTATATCATCAAATGCATGGTCAGAGTTGGCAGATGGACTGCACCGCGGGGCTCCAAGGTGGGGTTGACGTCAAATTAGCAATGCTCGCTGATTGATGAATGTTAGTCGCACACGTTTATAGCAACCAATACACTTTGTAATGTTAGGAGGCTTGTTGTGGTGGTGCAGTCCATCTGCCAACTCTGACAGCAAATCCCAAATCTGGCCCCAACATGTGCCCTTTCTTTGCTGTCATACATGGTTTCATTATTTTGATGTTCTTTTGATCCTCTGCATGCATGGCGTCTTCAATTCTAAACATCCAATAATTTAATCCGCTTGACAGGCAAAATATCTCTCCACTTCACATGAACGCACCAAGCATTGAAATAAATGGTGATTGAAAGGTACAGAATAATGTGAAATTCTAAATAAAGTCTGGCTCTATTTTTCCTCAGTTAGTTCATTTCTGTTCAACACAACCACTCCCTGACAACCCTGAGAGTTCCTGCATTGTCCTTGTTCTGGTGTTGCATCGTTGATTCTTTTCAGACCATTGGGTTCTTATTAACATCTCCCATATTTGCTCATATTTTATAGGTGATTCTTTTTCTATTTTATACAATCAGATTCTGCTTCATCACTTTTTCAGCGATCACAAGATTTATTCAGATATTAATTAGAACAAAGAAATTAAGTGCTCTTTGTTTTTGACCCATTCTAAAATATGATATACAATATAATTTCCGAGCTGTAAAATTAGAAAAAAATATGGTCATTATCAAAGACATTATATTAAAATTATAGCCTTCCTGTCTACAATGCACTGTTATAGACTTTCTGTAGATATACATAAGTAAAAGAACTACAAATGGATTTTAATTAGTTCAGATATGACATATTCATTGTGACAAAGAGAATACAGTAAAATAATGTTGTATTCATTATTTTATTTTATAATTACTTTTTCTTAAGACGCAGTTACACTGGAGCATGTTCATTAGTCCAAAGTCATTTTGAATTCATAGTAAAGTTAAATGGCACTATAATGTCCTAATCTGATTGAAAATCTTTCTCTTGAGTAATAAAAATAAGTGACTATTAACTCATTGAGATTGAAGCATGGAATAAAGACCATTCAGCCTATTCTGCTTTGCAAATGCTTGACACCATATCAAAAGAATTGCTTAGATTTATGCCCTATCCCACTTAGGTGATTTTTATTGGCGAATACAGGTGACTAGGCGATCGCCGGGGTGTCGCCTGTATGCTCTCCTCAGTCGCCCAAAGAGTCGTACCTTTTTTCTGGTCGCCGCTGGATTTTGAAATGTTCAAAACGTTTTGGCGACAGTCGGCACCCGTGGGCATGACGCCAACAATTGTAGCCTGACATAGGTGCTGTCGCCAGGATGACGTAGGTTGTCGCCAGGACAACCTACGTCATCCTGGTTGTAGGTTGTGCTGACTTTGGTGAATTTTATTGGCGACTATCTATGACAACCTATGTCAACCAGCGACAGGTACCGCCGAGTGAATTGTCTCACCTTGTCGTTGCTTGTCGCGGGTGGACATAGGTTGTCGTTGGTGTGGTCGTAGGTGAATATCCTAATGGGTCGCCAGTTGTCGGTAGCTTGCCGTAGCTTGACGTTGACTAGGAGATAGGTTGTTGTAGATATTGTCGTAGCAGGGGTCCAGTCGCCGGTTTTTCGGCGAACAGCTACGACTATGACAGTCGCCGAAAAAATTGCCTAAATGGGACAGGCCCATTAATCAGCACCCTTTCAGAATGCCATCAATACAATTTGGAGCAATAAAATATGATTGAACCGTTATTTTTACTTTTGTAATTTGGGAATAATGGCAATAAGCCTGCATACACCAAGGTTCCTTAAATTTCAATATGACTAAATAATGTGTTATGAAAGCATTTTATTGAGATATTGCCCACTAGATTGTAATAACTCCTCTGTTCCTGAAGTGGAGCATTGAGGTCTTTTATATGCAGCTGATCAGATAATAATGAGTAGGGTGGTGGGATTGGTTTTCTGCTTTACTTGAAAGATATGACAATACAACCTCAATTTTACTTCGGAGTCACGTGAGTGACTACGTGAAGACCCCGCCAGGACGCATGCGCGACATATCGTCGAACGCATTGCGGAAGCGACAGTCGGGAGGAGCGCCGATTTTGAAAAATTACGGAAGGTAAGTCTTACCTTTTCTGGTGAGCGTGGCGACTCGGTGTGTTTCTTTTTCAGAACGGAGGAAGCACCATGGAGTCGCGCAAGGGAGAGCAGCAGCTGATACCGCTGCTGTGGAAGCAGCCAGCAGCGTGCCATCTCTCCAGAGCTGCAGGTGCTGCCAGCAGCTGCCGGCTTCTCGCCGCTACAGACCGCAGGTGCGCCGCGGTCGGCGGCAAAACCACCCGGAAGTCGGACAGGTCCGTTGACTCAGCTGGGTCCGGACCTGAAGACACCCCGTTCACGGATAGCGACGGCGGGCGTCTTTCCCGCGGGAGCGGGTAGGGAGCAGTGCTCCAGCGTGACCTGCTTATGCAGGGGCAGAGTCACAGTGGGTCTCTTCGCAGACCCACGACAGCATCCTTTCAAGGACTGCCAAATGTCTCACCCTCTTCGCAGGGGAGCATTAGGGGTCAGAGCTGGGCTGACCCTGAAGAAGGGGCAATGGCTGAACAGTCAACTGTGAGGGGTGCCAGAAGAGAGAGCAGCAGAAGATTTGTGGGAACACATGCTGTATCAACTCAAGAAGGACTGCCTATACAAAGCTGCAAGCCAGTACAAAATACATGGCTACAAACCAGCTACAGGAGCAAGCCATTAACTTTATGGCTGGGAAGTACATTGCTCCAGAGAACTCCATTTCTCTTAAAGTACCAGCAGTCTATGACCCCATCTGGGGCAACAGGAGCCCATCTATAAGGAGCCAGGAGGGGAAGCTCCAGAGGAAACTGCTGGCTGCTAAAATCACAGCAGTACCAGGACAACTGATGGGGTTGATTTGCCTGAAGAGTTACTAGATGCTCTAGCAGACTGTGTAATACTCAGTGGAGATTAACAGTTACAGGAAGAGCATCATCAAGAAGTGCGGAATTATGCAAGACAAGTAGCACACAGGCGTCAAAATTGCTGTTGGGGGACCTCCCGAAGCAGGTGAAAGACCTGCATGAGGAAGCCAAGGCTATAGGCCTGATCAAGGTGCCAAGCACCTCTAAAACCCACTATCAACAGCGGCAGCACCCCTACACACCCACAAGACATCGGTGCCATGGAAGACCATCTGGTGGTGAAAGCTCGAAGGCCGGCCCACCTGCACAGCGGTCTTTCAGACCATGGCCCAGCCCGGCCTTCATGGAAAATGCGCCAACCCCACAACGCAGCAACACAATACCAGAAGAAACAACTGCGGAGACAACCCACACAACACTGGTAACCATGGAGGTAGGTGGGTCTGGTTGTCTTAAAAAACATTGCATGTCCGATTCATCAAAAGTTGGGGGACGGTTGCACTTGTTTCATCATGTGTGCTGCACTTTTACCTCTGAACTTTTACATACTCGGAAGTATTCATAATTACAAAATTGAATTTGTATACGAACTACCGTCCCAGTTCAGCATACGCCTAGCAGGAGGTTCATACTTCACAAAAAGAGAGAACAGCAGGCCATGCTGAACTGTTAAGACTAAACACAAAAGGGATTGAGAAAACAATCAGAGAATTTCAAGAGTTCGTATCAAATATATTTATAAAAACTAAAAAGATGGTGGTTGCCGTATCATTACAGATTTGACCGAACTAAATACTTCCGTTCAGTATGCCCATTTCAAAATAGACACATTTGTCACACACAGGGTCATCGTAAATACCTGAAATTTATCTGGATGGGACAGCTATGGCAGTATGCCTTATCCAATGGGTTGTCATCAGCACCCAGGCTATTACAAATTCATTAAAACCAGCTTTAGCATACTTAAAGAAACATAACCATATCGTCATGGCTTACCTTGATGATATTCTCATTGTAGGTGAAAATTGGAGCTGGCTACATTGGTGGTATCAGCCACAACACAGAGATTTAACGTACATCCAGATAAGTCAAAATTGGAACCCTCCACTACCATGGATTATTTGGGGTTCACTATTGACTCTGTTCATATGTCTATCACCTTGCCACCAAACAAAGTGACAGACTTGATGGGAGTATGCAAAAGCCTCATTGGTATCAGGGAACCATCCATTCGGCAAGGAGTAAGAGTGATTGGGAAATTGGTGGCTGCGTTCCCAGCAGCACAATTGGACCACTCCATTATTAAAACCTGGAAGAGGGAAATTTTAGCTCTCAAAAATCATGCAGGCCATTTCAATAGGCCTATGCAACTACCAGGGAAAGTAAATCAGAATTAAACTGGTGGATAGAAATGTTCAATATTATCCTAACCCCATCACCCCATTCTATATCCCTAGGGTACATTACAGACTGATGCCAGTGCTAAAGGTTGGGGAGCAACTAATACCACCGCAAGTTGTGGTGGCAGATGAGTGCACAAAAATTATTCTGTTTAAAGCACTAGCAATTAATTATCTAGAAATGCTGGGAGCGTTTCATGGACTCAGGGCCTACTGCTCAGATGAGCACCAGTGCATGTACGGTACAAATTTATACCACAGTGGGGGCCTATATATAATCATATGGGTGAAATAAAGTCGATATCATGTGATGAATTGCCTAATAATATCTGGCACTGGTGTCTGGGAGAGAGATTTGGATCTCAACCACTTACCTTCCAGGTAAGCTAAATACAGTGGCAGACACCAGGTCACGTAAATTCAACGACAACATTAAATGGATGTCGGATCGGAAAGTGTTTACAGATATTATAGACCGGTATGGGACACCAGATATCGACCTTTTTTCCATCCAGACTAATTCACCAACTACCAACATATGTTGCTTGGGAACCAGACCCAGGGGCAGCAGCGATGGACGATTTCTCGCTGCATTGGGGGGGGGGGATTTGTTTTGCTATGCATTTTCCCCTTCTGCCTCATCAGGCGAGTCTTACAATAATTAAACAAGACGCCGCAATGGGTACCATGGTTCCCAACAGTACAAAGATGGTCTCAGAACCCTGCATCTGGATCAACAACGGCCAAGGAGGTTGGCACACCCCGTGCGGGAAAGTATCCGTGCCATGACTGTATGAACTTGTTGATTTGCAGTTTCTGAACAGGCCATTTCTGGGATACGGACTCTCCGACAGGACGATCAATGCCATCTCAGCGTCGTGCAGGGAGTCCACGAGAAGACAGTACCTGACATATGTCAGGAAATGGGAAGTGTTCAGCACCAGGACGAACACTACATATGACTCAGCCACCAACACTGAAGTGCTGGAGTTCTGGCCACCCTTCATTTCGATGAAGGATTGAGTTACAGTGCCATTATTGAGCAAGGAGTGCCCTATCTAATATCTGTGCAGAGGGAGTGATCACCTGGCTATAGGATCACACCCACTAGTACCTAAACGAATGAGGGGTATTTGTACTCTATTCCCCCCAGGCCCAGATACACCTATATATGGGACATAGGTAGTACACCATGTTACGAGGATGGACACCAATATCGGGGCTCACTCTGGACAAACTAATATCCTAGATGGGAATGATTATGGCACTTGGATCAGCACAACGGGTCCAGTCCTTACACAAGCTAGAATAGGACGTCATGTCTGTCACAAATGGCAGAAAACCTGCTACATACAGGGGTACTTAAACAAGACTGACCCGGTTCCTTTGGCCAATATTAGAGTTCTGGCCTATCCTGCAGATAGTCGGCCCTGCATAGTGACACATATTTTCCAATATATAGTCACCAAGACACTTATGGGCACGGAGAGAGCTTTCTCATTAGCCATAAATGCCCTCACCTAAGGTCACAGTGCAAACCATATCCAGATGGTTCGAATGGTATTACGTGCAGTGGTGAATACTAATGTTTCAAATCTCACTCCAACAGGGCTGCATCTACATCGGACACTAGGATGATGGGAGCTCCTATGGACCACATCCTTGCCACAGCGGGGTGGAGCAATGAACGCATTCAATGCTTTATAATAAACCCGTGGCCGATCCTGAGACGTTTGCAGGGAAAAATTAAGTTCTGTAAAATAAATTACCCAATGTGGGGCATATTATTTTAGGTATGAATAATACCTTTATTGTTTTTCAGCACAGTGTCGTGTGTGTGAAATACGTTCATCCTCCGTCCCAGAATGGCAGTGTGTGAGCATGGTCTCATTCCAGGGCATGAAATCACAGAGCTTTGAAATCTTCACGTAGTCACTCACGTGACTCCGAAGTAAAATAGTAAGATTAAATGAGAACTTACCAGTTTGAAGTTTGATCTTTATTTTATGAGGAGTTACGATGAGGGATTACGTGCCCTCCGCTCCCAAAACCCTCTATTATAAAGTTCAACTGGCATGGAAGTTCTCTCTTATCTTACTATATTAGTCTACTCTGGTATCTGTGATTTCACACCACTGCTTTGAAGAATGTCGCGCATGCGTCCTGGCGGGGTCTTCACGTAATCCCTCATCGTAACTCCTCATAAAATAAAGATCAAACTTCAAACTGGTAAATTCTCATTTAATCTTACTATTTCTGTGCTTTGGTGTCTACAGTGGAACTTGTACATCTATACCAGCTCCTCTGTTATCCAATTTCTGAAAATGCCAGCACCCTTTTATTTTTAATGTATCCCTTTGTGAACTTTCCATTCTCCCTCCTCTGCTAATTTAATCTCATTCGAAACATGCTGTTCATTTTCAATCTTGTATAATGTCGCATTCAATCAGCATCACATTTAATATCTCTTGCTCTATTTCCTTTCCTTTTCCTTTTTTTGCTATTTTCTCCATGGTTTGGAGATGAAAGAAATCAGAATTTCATCCTGCTAATGCATTCCATTTTTAGGGTGCTTGTTTTATGGAGTAATACCAAATCTTAGGTTAGGAACACATTTCTGATTCTGAAATTGTCTTCAATTAATTCTGTGCTCCTATATTCATTTTAACAAACAATGTAACCAGAATGTTGACGAAGAAACTGCAGATGCTGGAGAATCGAGGGTTACACAAAATGCTGGAGAAACTCAGCGGGTGCAGCAGCATCTAAGGAGCGAAGGAGATAGGCGACGTTTCGGGTCGAGACCCTTCTTCCTACACAAAATGCTGGAGAAACTCAGCGGGTGCAGCAGCATCTAAGGAACGAAGGAGATAAGCTACACAAAATGCTGGAAGAAGGGTCTCGACCCGAAACGTCGCCTATCTCCTTCGCTCCTTAGATGCTGCTGCACCCGCTGAGTTTCTCCAGCATTTTGTGTAACCCAATGTAACCAGAATACTAGAATTATATGGCACAGTTAGAATTATAGGACTGGACAGTTTCACTGAGAACAAGAACCCCAACGACCATAGGAATGCTGTAAAGCCATTTTTTAATTACTTAATAGAGAAGAGAATATCTTACAAACTCAAAGCCTTTCACAGCCAACAATGTGAATTTAAATTATGTACAGCTTCATTCCTTATGCCCCTGTCCCACTTAGGAAACCTGAACGGCAACCTCTGGAGACCTTGCGCCCCACCCAAGGTTTCCGTAAGGTTCCCGGAGGTTCCGGTCACTCTCACTAATGGTGGAAAGTGGTTTGCACGTAGTCGAGGCTTCTTCTATGTTCCTGCGATTATTTCAAAAAAAGCAAAACTGGCCTCGACTAAAAATAGGTTGCCTTTTGATCAAAGCCAGTGGAGTGGTGTTACTATTTACTGACAGGCAGTCGAAGACAATTTCCTTCGCTGACCAGCCATTTTGATTGGCTCATTGGAGTTTTCAGCAAAGATCGTCGGATCTTTGGTTTTCAGGACCTAGAAGATCCATCGGAAAGTAAAATGCCCCCTAACTTTATTAAACTTCTTAAAACTGTCTACTCTCTTTCTCCCCCCCGCTCTCCCCCTTCTCTCTCCCCTTCTCTCCCCCCTTCTCCCCCCTTCTCTTCCCCCTTCTCTTCCCCATCTCTTCCCCTTCTCTCTCCCTTTCTCTGTCCTTCTCTCCCATTCTTTCCCCTTCTCTCCCTCCCTTCCGCGCTCTCTAAAGGACTTACCATGCTCTGTGGCAGCCATTTACCTTCCTCTTCATCGCGCAGAAAGCGCTCCTCCACTGTCCCTGGTCCCCACCTTTGCGATGTGTGTGTGTGTGTGTGTGTGTGTGTGCGATTGGTAACAAAGATCCTATAGGATCTTTGATCAGTAGACGCAGCTCACCCTTCAGTCGAGGCTTTCCAGGCAAGTGACCAAAACCTCTGGTGACTCATGGAGAGTGACCAGAACCTCCGGGAACCTCACGGAAAACTTGGGTAGGGTGCAAGGTCTCCAGATTCTCAAGGTCAAGGGCGCAAGGTCTCAAGGTTTCCATTCAGGTTGCCTAAGTGGGACAGGGGCATTACGCAAACGCATTTCACATTTACTATGGGAGGCACTCGCACAAGACCAGAAATATATCTCTAATTCATTTACCAGTCATGCTTTGGGAAGCCTGCCTTGGAAATAAAGCAGTGCTGAACTACTATCTACCTCTTTGGTGACACTCGGACTATCCTTGATCGGACTTTACTGGCTTTACCTTGCACTAAACATTATTCCCTTATCATGTATCTATCTATACACAGTAAATGGATCAATTGTAATCATGTCTTTCTGCTGACTGGTTAGCATGCAACAAAAGCTTTTCACTGTACCTCGGTAGATGTGACAATAAACTAAACTAAACTGAAATCACCCGAATAGGAATCAGTCACCAGGCAATAAATTACAACTGAACCTGAACTGAACGAACCTGAGCTGAAACTATATCTTATTCATCTCATTTTCATTTGTATTTATTCTTGGTCGCTTTATGGGTTCTCGGCCCATCTTGCCCACACCGGCCAACATGTCCCACACAGGCCAACTAGTTCCACCTGCCTGTGCTTGGTCCATATCCTTCCAAACCTGTTCTATCCATGTACCTGTCTAACTGTCCCAGCCTCAACTACCTCATCTGGTAGCTTGTTCCATACACCCACCACCATTTTGTGAATGGGTGTTCAGTTTCCTCATTAAATTATCAATTTGTCCACATATAAATGAAACAGTCTCTGTAAATTTGTGATACAGTAAAATGTATGTGATAATGTGATACAGCCCTTCTTTCAAGCTGCATCTGCTATATATACACGTTCCTCAGCTTGATTTGAATATAAACACGTTTTTAAACTATGCTTTTACTGCTTTTTGAATTCCCCTAGGCTTGTTACACTAGAGTATTTAGGAATAACAGTTACATTTCTGAGTTTTAGTCCAGTGTAAATTACATTTGTATGCTCTTGTCCAAACAGCTGCCAGCAAAGTTTCATTCAAACTTTTGTACCATAATTATTTTTGATTTCACAAGGTTAAATTGGACAGCATTTAAATGAGCACAGGTTTATAATGCAGGCAGAAAGTGCTGGAGGAACGCAGTGTGTCAGGCAGCAAATACGGAAGGCAATATTTTGGGTTGTGACCCTTCTTTATAATCCAGGATTCACCCATGCAAGTAGTTCTTGAGCCAGACAGGATTCAAATTCACGCTGCTTGTGAAGTATCTAGATTTTAGCACCTAGTCAGGTAGTCTATGGTAGTTCACTGTTTTAAGCTAGGCATGGCACAACACAAGTACAGGGACACCTGTGGACATGATGATGGAGAGGTGAAGAAGTACAGTGATGTTCTCTATTTACTGGATGCAAAAAGTCTCTTATGCCTTGCGCATGTACAGCAGAAAATAATGGAATCAGCAGTGGAGGTGAATGTTAAGGGTCATGGTTTCAGCAAGTTCATGTTATGCTGCTGGAGGTTCCCCTCTGGTTAACAATTCCCCTATTCCGTGCAAGAGACTCCTTGCATCTACCCAATCTATTCCTCTCATGATTTGATACACCTCTACAAGATCACCCCTCATCCTCCTGTGCTCCAGGGAATAGAGCCCTATCCTGTTTAACCTCTCCCTATAGCTCAGGCCCTCAAGTCCTGGCACCATCCTTGTGAATCTTCTCTGCACTTGTTCCAACTTAACAACATCTTTCCTATGACATGGTGCCCAGAACTGAACACAATACTCTAAATGCGGCCTTACCATTATCTTATGTAACTGCAACATGACCTTGTACCTTCCATACTCAATACTGATTAAGCCCCATGTGCCAAAAGCCTTTTTGAACACCCCAAGGAACAATGTACCTGTAGAGTTGCTGCCTCACAGCACCAGGTTCAATTCTGATCTCGGGTGCTGTCTGTGTGGAATTTGTATGTTCTCTCTGTGACTGCATGGGTTTCCTCTGGGTGTTCCGGTTTTGTCACATATCCCGAAGATGTGCGGGTTTGTAGATTAATTGGCCTCTGTAAATTTCCCCCTAGTATATAGGGACTGGATGCAAAAGTGGGATAACAACTAAGCTAGTGTGAATGGGTGATCAGTGTGGACTCGGTGGGATGAAGACCCTGTTCCCATGCCACATCTCATGGATGACACGATTGCAGAAGCTATCGATAATAAGCTGTCATTATATAAATAGAACTTTCATGCTTGGGCATGCTGATTCAGCTCACTAATCTCAAATACTGTAGTTTCAATCCATCCGGAAAATGTTCTTCATAGATTGTACAATATTTATTGGTGCAGTTCTGTATTTGCCTTTCAGTTGAATGGTAAATTTATCCTAGGATTAGCTGTCCCACTGTGTGCTAGCTTAATTTAGGCAAATTCATCAAGTTAATTATGGGAACATAAGCTACTTGACCTTTATTAAACACTGGAGTTCCCATTGTTAGTATTTCACTGAGAAAGGAACGTCTAATCAAGTCTCACACGTCAAAAAACATAGGCTGATCTGGTGTTTTCTGGTTTTTAATACATCTTGAATTCCATTTTGGAGTCAGTAAAAATTTTACATTTGTTACAAGAAAGTTAATTATTTATGTTGGGAGATTCTCAACTTTAAGATTTCCTATTTTTAATTGTACACAAGAATATAGTGGATCTAAAACTATACCAAGGCAAAAAGCTTGCCCTAGGAGTATTACAGTTTTCATTATTCAGTTGGCCTTTGCTTTAAATCAGTCATCAGTCCCACGAGATGTACATGGGGGTTTAATTACAATGGCCCAGATTTCTGTACTAAGGATAATGGTGATGTTGTTACTGCTTAGTTAACAGAATCGAGAAATCAGTAAGTTGTTGTTTGATTGATCTTACTCGACTGTGAGCTCAGCCCCACTATTATCTTCCCAATGACAATTATGTTACAGGTATAAATTTGGTTAATTATCCACTTGCATTGCAGAAAAGGTTAAGGCTGGTGTATTCAGGTGGAAGTGAATTTATCATGTGATGGCCTAATTATTACTGTTGCAAACTCTCTGCCACAGAACATTTAATGGTACATTGGCTTGTTCTTCAGAATTCTCCTCTTCAAGAATAATCATGTTATTTATTTTCTCTTAGATCTCAATTTTAATCTGATAATTCTCAATACAGAGAAATGTGGGGTGTTGCATTTTGGGAAGTATAACATGGGCAGGACCCTATGCAGTGAATGGTAGGGCTCCAGGGAATGTTTTAGAACAGAGGGATCTAGAAGGGCAGGTGCATAGTTCTTTAAAAGTGGCACCACAGGGGATAGGGTGGTCAATATGCTTTCAGTCAGAGTACTGAGTATTTCGACCCGAATCATCACCCATTCCTTCTCTCCAGAGATACTGCCTGTCCAGCTAAGTTACTCCAGCATTTTGCGTCTACCTTGATTTAAACCAGCATCTGCATTTCTTCCCTACACATACTAAGTAGAGAGGTTGGGAGGTCATGTTGCAGTTATATAAGACATTGATGAGGCCATATTTTGAGTATTGTGTTCAGTTTCGGCCACTATGTTATAGGAAAGATGTTGTCAAGCTGGAAAAGGTGCAGAAAAGATGTACAAGGATGTTGCCAGGACTCAAGGGCCTGAGCTATAGAGAGAGGTTGAGTAAGCTGGAACTCTATTCTTTGAAGCTCTGGAAGATGAGAGGTGATCTTATAGAGGTGTATAAAACCATGAGAGGACTTGATTGGGTAGATGCACAGTCCCTTGCCCAGAGTAGAGAAATTGAGGAGCAGAGGACATAGGTTTAAGGTGAAAGGGAAAAAAAAAAGGAATCTGAAGAGTAACTTTTTCACACAAAGGGTGGTGGGTGTATGGAACGAGTTGCTTCAGGAGGTAGTTGAGGCTGAAACTATCCCACAATAAGGGAATATATCTTCAATTCCATCCTATTAATGCACCATAGAACACTGATGCCACTCAATTCAATACAATCCAATCACAAATGTAGCAAGTCCCTAACAATCAGGCATCATAACGAATGTAGCCCCATTTCATTGCATGCTCAAACATTTAGCACTAAGCCAAGAACTATTTCCCACAGTTTGCCTACCCGCTTAGTAACTTGAATATCATGGACACATTGCCCAAATGCTCACTGGCATACATTTCTCTCTCATGTAAGTGAAAGTGGTGCAAAGAAAACGTGATACCTAAATGGGCATGGCAGCAATGAGCCACAATGGAACAGATGTATGTGCATTTTCCTAAGTTCCACGGAAGAGATGGTGTTGGCTATTTATGAGGTTGCAATAGGAAATGGGGCTAGACCTAGGGGTTGCACAGTGGCGCAGCAGTAGAGTTGCTGCCTTACTCGGCTTACCAGGCTTGTACTCGCTGGAATTTAGAAGATTGAGGGGGATCTCATAGAAACCTACAAAATTCTTCAGTGGTTGGACAGGCTAGATACAGGAAGATTGTTCCCGATGTTGGGGAAGTCCAGAACAAGGGGTCATAGTTTAAGGATAAGGGGGAAGTCTTTTAGGACCGAGATGAGAAAAACATTTTTCACACAGAGAGTGGTGAATCTCTGAAATACTCTGCCACAGAAGGTAGTTGAGGCCAGTTCATTGGCTATATTTAAGAGGGAGTTAGATGTGGCCCTTGTGGCTAAAGGGATCAGGGGGTATGGAGAGAAGGCAGGTACAGGATACTGAGTTGGATGATCACCCATGATCATATTGAATGGCGGTGCAGGCTCGAAGGGCCGAATGGCCCTTCAAGCCTGCACCTACTCCTGCACCTATTTTCTATGTTTCTATGTTTCTATGTTAGAGCACCAGAAACCCAGGTTTGATCCTGACTGCAAGTGGTGTCTGTACACAGTTTTTACCTTCTCCCTTTGACCGCGTGGGATTTCACCGGATGCTCCGGTTTTTTCCCACACTTCAAAAACGTACAGCTTTGTAGATTAGTTGGCTTCAGTAAAATTGTAATTTGTCCCTAGTGTGTAGGATAGTGCTAATGTTCGGGGTGATCGCTGGTCACCACAGACTTGGTGTATCTGTGCTGTATCTCAAAAAAAAGTTTTAAAAAAATGAATATTTAATCTTCATATTTCTTCATATTTAATCCACCTTTCTCGTCTCCTTGTCACATTTACAAACTGTGGGTGAAGTAAGCACATTCCTTCAATTTATCCTTGTGCCCTTTCTCACTTTAGCTACCCCAGTACTGTAGCCTGGACATGCAACACAAGAAAAGCCAGAGGACAGTGAAGATTAAGGTATACTATTTACTCATCTGACTGTCGCAGCCACTAGAAGATAGACAGAAAATTGTTTGGAGTAGGTCACAAAGAATTTGGAATTGGCAAGATGCTAGCATCTTGCAATCAGAACCTAGGACAAGGTTGGCATTTATGCAAGCTTGACCCAGAGCATTGTTACACACGGGTTCAGTTGCAGAAGGCTCTGGATAAGACTTACAGTAAATGCAGGAGAAAATGATTGTATTTGCACAATGAAGTATTTGGCAGTATGAAGATGGCTGTCAGAAATCCCGGGGTTATTTTCAAGTGGCATGGTTCAGTCAAGAATCAGCTCAGAATACCCTCAGATGCTCAAGATTTCCAACATCTTAGTGATGACTTGCTCGGTTCTCACACGTTGGGATCCAACCATGATGTAGCACTTGCTGCCTGATGCTGGAGGTATAAAAGCTAACCGTTGCTTAGGAAACTGCCATTATGGGTGAGGGTTACAAAGAGGCTTGCAGGATCTCACAGTACACTGACGGAATGGCCCTTGTTTGTGGATGAGTAGTAGAATCTGAAGGGGAATTCATGGGAATGAGGGCAGAAGTTAAATAGGACGTGTAGGAAGGAATGGCAAATGCTTGTTATAATTCGAAGATAGACACAAAATGCTGGAGTAACTCAGTGTGAGTGGCAGCATCTCTGGAGAGAAGGAATGGTTCTAAACTTAATAGAATTGTGTGAAGATTGCGGCTTAATGTTCAACATGGACTTGTTGGCCTCTCTCTTTTAGCAGTGTCTCTGTTCAGCATACCAGCTCTCATCTTCCCAGTCACTTTTTATTCGAAAAGAGGTGGCTAACCGCCTTCCCATGTCCAGTTTGTGCAACTGCATGGATGTCTGATAGTTGGGCACTTGACACTCCACTCCTAGTAAACCTCAAATACAAATATGTAGAAATTACAAGATTTATTATTAATGCCAAGCATGCTTGATAATTTAAGAGAGAGTTGGAGAGAGCTCTAGGGGCTAGTGGAGTCAAGGGATATGGGGAGAAGGCAGGCACGGGTTATTGATAGCGGACGATCAGCCATGATCACAATGAATGGCGGTGCTGGCTCGAAGGGCCGAATGGCCTCCTCCTGCACCTATTTTCTATGTTTCTATAGCAGTGACAAGTTTTGCTCTGGTTCTAAGGCATTGTTCTTGGGTTTTGCACTAATAACTGAAGGGCCTGTCCCCCTTACGCAACCTTTTCGGTGACTGCCGGCACCCGTCATAGGTCGCCGAAAATGTTCAACGTGTTGAAAATTCAGCGGCGACCAGAAAGACTCTTTGGGTGACTAGGAGACCTCTCACGACCATGCAGGCGACCCCTGGCGACATGTCGCGGGTGTCATCAGGGGGCATGTTGCCAGGCGGTCACCTGTATGGTTGTGATAGGTCGCCAGGGGTCGCCTGTATGGTCATGAGAGGTCTCCTAGTCACCCAAAGAGTCATAGCATCTTTCTGGTCGCTGTTGAATTTTCAACATGTTAAACATTTTCAGTGACCTATGACGGGTGCCGGCAGTCGCTGAAAAGGTCGCAAAAGTGGGACAGGCCCTTAAGGAAAAAATTTCAGTCAATTCAATTATAGTAACAGGTAAGCTATCCCGTTATTAATTTGTTCATATTTATTGTACAGTGTGCTTGTGTACATTCCCTCCTGCTGCTGGATACAAATGTTGGAAAATGAGGAGCATAAAGTCAAAAATATCAGGATGGACCTCAGTGCATATGTAAAATATGTAAATATGTAAAATAAACACTAGAATCTTAAAGCCCCGTTCCACTTTCATGACCTAATTCATGATTTCTGCCGAGTTTGCCCCGGCTCATACTCGCAGCATGGTCGCCACAAGGTCGTAGGAGGTTGTAGTAGGTTGTAGGTAGGTCGTAGTAGGTCGTGATGCTAGTCGTAGGTACTCGTGGCTTCAAGTAGGTTGCGGCATTTTTTCTAGCCTGATAAAAAATGCCCACGAGTAAAAAAAAGTCGGCATGGAAAAAATCGATACTTTTTACTCGTAGGTAGGTCGTAGTGGGTCGTGATGCTAGTCTTAGGGTAATCGTAGGTAGTCGTAGGTGGTGGGAGGCAGTCGAAGGTAATAGCTCCGGGGTGAAAAAAAGGTTGGTAGAAAAAAAAGGTTATTTAAACAGCAGAATGTCACCTCTGTCACTCCAAGGCATGTTCATTCATAGCTGGAGAGTTTTTTGGAGAGGTAACTTGTGTTTAAAGATGGCACCAAAAAGGCAACAGCGCAGGGGGAGGGCACAATCCTAAAAAAAACGTCCATGTAGGTGTTGCCCACCCAAGAGGAGGAGTGGCAGGAGGTGATGCCACAGGGGGTGATAGTGCAGGAGGAGGTAGCCCTGCATGAGAGACCCCTGGAGGAGGAGACCAGGGTGGTAGTATATGTCCCCACCACCACCCAATCCTTCACTGCCTCACTTGAAGGCAGCAAAGCAGCCCTTTTTCCTGTGTCTGACACAGCATCAGAGGCAGATGCCCCATTGGTGGTAAGGGAGGGCTGGAGGAAGATGATGCCCTACACCTTCACCAGGCAGCAGGAGGAGGACCTTGAGGTATGGTTCAAGCAGAATGCCATCCTGTATGAAAAGGAAAATGAGGGGTACAGGGACAGGGACAAGAATGGCATGCTTGCCGTCCACTGCCCCACATGTGTGCTTAAAGTTCCATCTTTTGTCAAAGCCCAGCGCCACTCTCTTCCTGTCATCTGGTGTACTGGGACAGTCCATCACATCATCTCCAATCACCCATTGAGACCTCTTCTTGTGCTTCCTCTTCACCCTTGCTTTTCCCCTTCTGCCTTTCTTAAAAGGCTGCTGAAGCCAAAGGACTACTGCAAAAACGTACATGGTCGAAGCCAGTCTTCAACATAGTCGAAGGAGGTCGAAGGAGGTCATAGGTTACCGTGACCTTGATTTTTTTAGGTCATTTAATGTCATCCAAGGTCGCAAATTAGGTCATGAAAGTGGGACAGGGGTTTAAGCTTTGCAATGGCTACCATTTTGGAACTCACTCAGCTAATCTGCACTATCTACAGAATCTACACTATTATTGTTTGTCTTTCTAAAGCACATAAACCATGGGTCTGTTTGGTTTGAGGGTCCTGCAGTTGCCTGGTCTGTTTACTCGAGCAGAAAATATTTTATGGTGAACATGATGCAGAAAATGATCTCAAAGTGCTCAAAACTCTACAGAAAGGAGTTTTGCCAGCATATGTATCAATGAATGGCAATAAGTAAATCATGATGTTCAAGATAGACAATAAATGCTGGAGTAACTCAGTGGGAGAGGCAGCATCTCGGTATAGAAGGAATGGGTGACATCTCAGGTCGAGACCTTTCTTCAGACTGTGAGTCAGGGGAGAGGGAGACCCAGAGATATGGAAGGGTAAGTTGTGAAAACGAGATATCAAAGGGGCCGAAGATGAAGGAAAATGTAGAATAGATCATTGTTAGCTAGCGGAAGCTGACAACGAGGCATATTACAATTTAATTAGGAGGACAGCCAGTAGGTTGGAGAACAGGGATGGCGGAGGAACAGAGAGAGAGGAAAAGCAAGGGTTACTTGAATTTGGAGAAATCAATATCCATAAGCCAGGTTGTAAGCTGCCCAAGCAAAATATGAGGTGCTGTTTCTCCAATTTGCGTGGGCTTATTTATAATTAAATATACTAAAATGCCAAGAAACATCTTCACTGCCCTGGCAACCTGTGTTGTTACTTTCTGGGAACTATGTATATGTATTCCTTGTGTTCTCAGTTCCACAACACTCTTCTGAGCCCTGCCACTTACTGTGTGTTCTTGCCATTGTTCAACATCGCACAATCCTTGGCTCACTCAAGAGCGGAACTCGCTATAAAAATATGGAGGGGACGGGAGACACAAATTTTTGGCGGCCGCTCACGCATGCGCTCACTCATCCACACATGCGCACACTCACCCACATCATCTCCCGCCCCCATTGCCTGCTGACCGACGTCTCTCTCATCCAATCGGCGCCCTCGATCAGCAGTCCCACCTCCACTGTCTCGCGGAAAGCGGAGATTTTCAAATCCGGATAACAAAAACTTGGGGGGGGATGTCCCCCACCTCTCAAAACTTGGAGGGGACATGCCCCCTTTGCCCCCCCCCCCGGGTTTCCCGCCCCTTGGCTCACTTGCTCAGTTGTTCTAGATGCTGTTGTAATCTTAAAACATTTCTCACTTTCCACTGTACCACCAATGTTTGTGTCATCTGCATAACGTGCTGTAACCATGCCAACTACATTATCATTCATATTCCTATTTTTTTTAATATATATGTAAGAACACACAAACTTTATTGTCAGTTCTTTATGCTGTTTAGCTATTGTCTGATTAATTAATACAATAGGCAATAGACCATAGGTGCAGGACTAGGCCATTACTACCAATTTATTACTTCAATGGTGATAACTTCAATGGTTTCAACGACAGCAACAGGTCACAATCTTCCAATCTGAAACACAACCTTTTGCAATCACTCTCTGACTCCTACAACCAGGCTGATTTTGTATCCAGTTGGCCAGTTCACCAAGGGCTCAGTATTTGACCTAATTTTCTAGACTAGCCTCCCATGCTTGGCCTTGTCAAATGCCTTGCTAAAGTCCATGTAGACCATAGATAGGCACCAAATAATGGAGTGACATCAGGTAGCATTTCTGGAGAAAAAGAATAGGTGACGTTTTGGTTGGAACCCTTCTTCAGAACGCGAGTCTATCTTCGGTGTTAACCAGCATCTCCAGTTCCTTCTTACACCTATCTGTAGACAATGTCTCCTGTCCAGTCAGCATCGATCATTCTATTCAGCACTTCAAAATTAATTAGTCAAATCCATGAAAGGCATCGATATGGTAGATGGCCAGAATCTTTCCCTCATGCTGGAAATGTCTCGCACTTGAGGACATAGTTAGAAACGTGAGAGGAGAAAAGCTTAATGGAGATGTGCAGGGCAGGTTTTTTTTACATAGAGAGTAGTGGAAGTCTGGAACACACTGCCGGGGGAGGTGGTGGAGGCAGAGACAAGAGTAATATTTAAGTAACTTTTGGATAGGCTCATAGAAGTACAGAGAATAGAGGGATTTAGATCATGTACAAACAGATGAGATCAGTTTAACGGTATCATGTTCGGCACAAGCATTGTGGGCTGAAGGGCCTGCTACTGTGCTGTACTGTTCCATATTTCTATGAAATTATTTCCCTTGCACAAATTTATGCTGGATATTCATAATCAGTCCTTGCCTTTCCAAACACAGATAGATCCAGACTCTCAGAAACCCCACCAGTAACTTTCACTCCACTGATGTTAGGTTCCCTGACCTGTAGTTCCCTGCCTTCTCCTTGAAGTCCTTCCCAAACAAAGACACAACATTAGTTGTCCTCCAGCACCTCACCTGTGGCTAAAGCTGATAAAAAAATATCTCAGCCAGTACCCCTGCAATTTCTTCCCTGATTTTCGACAATATTGTAGGACACATCTGGTCAGGCCCCTTGGATATATCCACCTTTTTACAGTTTAAGACCATCGACACTTCCTCGTTTGTAATGTGCATATTTCATGACATTACTGCTTGTTTCCCTACATTTTTAGTTTCTACGATTTTCTCCATGGTAAATTCAGGTACCCTTAATATACTTGAAAAAATCTCTTAGTATAAGAAACATAGAAAATAGGTGCTGGATTAGGCCACATCCAAAATCAGTACCCCATGCTGGCTTTTTCCCTATATTCCTTGATCCCCTTACACCTAAGAGCTAAATCTAACCCTGTCTTGAACACTTCCAGTAAATTGGCCTACACTGCCTTCTGTGGCAGAGAAATCCACTGATTCACAATTCTCTGGGTGAAAACGTTTTTCCTCATCTCGGTCCTAAATGGCCAACCGTTTATTCTTAAACTGACCCCTGGTTCTGGACTACCCCAACATCGGGAACATTTTTTCTTGCATCTACCCTGTCCAAGCATGTAAGAATTTTATGTTTCAAAAAGATCCCCTCACATCCTAAATTCCAGCAAAGACATGCCCAGTCGACACATTCTTTCATCATACGTCAGTCCCACCATCCAGGAATTAACCTGGTGAACCTACGCTGCACTCCCTCAATAGCAATAATGTCCTTCCTCAAATTAGGAGACCAAAATTGCGCACAATACTCCAGGTGCCGTCTCACCAGGGCCCTGCACAACTGCAATAGGACCTCCTTGCTCCTAAACTCAAATTCTCTCTCAATGAAGGCCAACTTGCCATTGGCTTTCTTCACTGCCTGCTGTACCTGCATGCTTACTTTCAGTGACTGGTGTACAAGAACCCCCAGGTCTCGTTGTACCTCCCCTTCTCTGAATCTGACACCATTCGGATAATAAACTGCCTTCCTGTTCTTGCCTTTACCTATCTGTTAAAGCTATCAAATGTTTTTTTTTTTGCCCTCTTCATAAGTGTATTCCTCTAAACAATAATATCTCATGCTCAAAAGAACAACAAGCATTAATTTATCTTTTCAGATACAATTTCAGAAGTAAGTTTGGCTCAAGTACGATTGTTCTCCAGCAGACCTCAAAGTGATTTAACCTTTGCAGGAATTCTTCCCATTTCCTTTTGATCACTGTGTCACACGAAAAAAATAAGTGATCCTGAACTCATGTGCAAATCGTCTTTGAGTACTGTGTGTTCGCCAGATATTCAAAAATACTAATTGTTAATGGGATGCTCCCGTGTTTGGACCTCAAGTCTTATATATAATTTACAAAAAGCCGAGATGCTACTGTGATCACTATGATAGTCACGTGAAGTTATCACCATAGAAGTAATAGATCAGTAGTAATAATTAATCAGACAATCGCTCAAAAGGATAAAGAACTGACACAATAACGATTGTGTGTTCTTATATATGTACATATGTATATATGTATATATATATATTATATATAAAATCAATTATCTTCCTTTTGCCTATGGATTATTTTACGTGACTTTAGTTATATTTCCTTGAAGTGGCTTCTTTATAACATTACAAGGGATGAATAGCTCTGAAACATGTACAGATTGGAAATCTCCCAAAAATGTAAAGAATATATTTTAAAAATGATCTGCAACAACATAAGGGCTATTTGCACATTGTAAGTGACCCCATAGCAGAAGTGTTCACATAGCGGGGCTGCAAACTGGAAGTATCCTGAGCTAATTCTGCTCCCAAACATCATCTATTTCAACAAGTGATGGGTCCCACTGATAGTCGGCGGATGTTTGCCTCCTTTGCTGGACGGCACATTGAATGTTTCGTGGAGGGCTCGTGGGTGTGCATAGATTACCTTCTGATCCATAGTCATCAATTAAAGTGACTATCAAGGACTAAATCCTTGAGACAGTGTAAAACCTGTCACTACACACTATACAAAGAGAACATTAGTGATAAAATGGCAGTGTGTTTTCTGAGAAAAAAAGTCAAAAGCTAAACATTAAAAAATACTACATGTCCATAAGATTATTTGTTACTTTTTTTCTCATGGGATATAATTTTATTATGTGGTTAAAACTGTCACAAAAATGTTAAATGGGTTGGCCTACCTTTTAAATTTAGTTAAATATTATTATTGACTTCCCTAACAGTGGAAGGTATTTCTGCACTTCTTCTAACCTTAAAGTAATTCTCAAAAATTGTTATATCCTCTTGCATTCTTGAAATGATGAGCCATCAGAAACGAATGAAGAGAAGATAATAGTAAGATTAAATGAGAACTTACCAGTTCGAAGATTGATCCATATTTTATGAGGAGTGACGTTGTGGGATTACGTGAAGAAGCCACGCCAGGCGCATGCGCGTCATACTTCAAAGCAGCGGCGTGAAAACACAGAAAGTAAGAGCCGAAGTAACATAGTTAGGCTTTAAGAAGACTAGAACTACCAGATGATCGCTTAGATTAGGAGGGTGGGAGCGAAGGGCACGTAATCCCTCAAAGTCACTCCTCATAAAATAAGGATCAAACTTCGAACTGGTAAGTTCTCGTTTAATCTTACTATTTTACTTCGGAGTCACGTGAGTGACTATGTGAAGATTTCAAAGCTCTGTGTTTGCATGCCGTAGATGCACTCCATACGACAAGCTGCTTCGGATGACAAAGTAGTAAAATAAAGAAGATATTGAACATTGCATGAATAATTCAATAATGATTTTAATAATAACAAACAGAGTAATGACCCCTCTGTCCCAGGGGGAAATTACAAACAATAATTGATATAAACAAAGCAATAACATTAAATGGAACACAAAACAGCAGACCCAAACCATGGCACTGCCTGAACAGGTTTATCATAAAAACAAGAAAAAGTTGCCTCTCTAGACCACCCTGCGGCCGCGAGGATTTGATCTAGCGGCACGTCCTGAGCCTTCGCCGCGGATGTAGATGCCGCCCTGGTGGAGTGAGATTTAAACACATCAGTGTCGATTCCCGCAGAACTGAGAACCTGTTTCAACCATCTAGAAATAGTTTGTACTGACACTTGCTTATATGGCTTTTTGTGACTAATGAGCAGTCCTGTCTCAGAATCTCTCAGACTCCTTGTTAACGCAATATATTGGGTTAAATGTTTAACTACACATAACATTTGGTCCACAGGATATGCTTGAAACGTCACCTTGATTCCTGACCTTCCTGGTCTACTTTGTTTGATTAAATCACAGACATAAATTTTGAGAGAAATGCATATAATCTATTCATAACAAGTGCAATGTTTGTACACATTGTGCTGAAACCAACGCCATTAACATAATCACTTTAAGTCAATTTTTGCAAAGATAAGGACGCAATTAGAGCCCATTGCCAAAGCAGTGTGAGAACTATACTGATATCCCAGATTGCTGTGTATCTGGGTTGAGGAGGGTTTTTGTTAAAAATTCCTCGCATAAACCGGGATACCAATGGATGAGACCCGATAGGTTGTCATGCTGAAGACTGCCCTAAATAAGAGGCCAAAGCACTGTGAGCAGTGTTAATAGCACTCAAAATGTAAATCAGCAAGGAACTCCAACACATCACGTATGCATCACGTATGCTAGCAGTATCATACGATATATTAGATTGTACACAGAACAGTTCCCATTTCTTAATGTGCACGAGGTATTGTTTTTTAGTGCTAGTTCTCCAGCCTGCAGTCATAACCTCCATGGTCCTGTTCGATAATCCAAGCCCTTGGAATGGTCTGGTCAGAACCTGCAGACCAACAAATTGATACGGTCATGTAACAAATTACTGCCGCTGGGAATCCTCATGAATGGCTATGCCATCATTCTCAGTACCAATGGGAACCATGGTTGTGTTGGCCAATCTGGGACCACCAAAACACCTGTGGCGGAGTCATGCTCTATTTTGGTGAGACATTTCGCAATCAGGCAGAATGGAGGAAACGCATAAAAGAATGAGTGTCCCCAGTGTAACGAGAACGCATCCACAGATGCTGCACCTGAATCTGGCTCCCAGGAGACATATTTAGGCAACTGGTGATTCAGTCAGGATGCAAAGAGATCAATATCTGGCAATCCAAATCAAGTAACAATGGTTTGAAATATGCTGACATTCAACATCCATTCTATATTGTCAATAAACTTTCTCGACCTAAGGTCTGCTACCACATTATCTGTACCTGGTAGATAGATGGCCGAAACCCAGATGTTCCATGAAATGCACCAATGCCAGATAGTATTAGCCAAGTTATCACATAACACAGATCTAGCTCCTCCCATATGATTAATATATGCCACAGCTGTGGTGTTATCAATCTGGAGTTGAACGTGTAAATCAGACATTGTGGAGAAATATGCTTTTAACCCATAAAAAGCACCCAATAATTCCAGATAATTAATACCATGTGTGTGAAGAAGCAAGTCCTCTTGCTTAGTCCATCTACCCCCACAGCTAGACTCTGTGTCTGTAGCCCCCCATCCGAGAGTGCTAACATCAGTCTGTAAAATCACTGAAGGTTCGTCCACCAAAATGTAATTGGTGGCTTGGCTAACATTAACAATCCACCACTACAATTCTGCTAGAGCCGTGGTGGGTAATTGCATAACCCGGTCAAAATGGCCTGCATTGTGTTTCAATGCATGTTCTCTTGCTCTTTGCAAATGTTGATAATGCAAAGGCCCGAACTGAACTGCAGGAAAGGTTGCTACCAATTTCCCAATGACCTTTGTAACGTCTCAGATGGAAGGATAAAGGTTTTGTGTAATACCAATAGAGACATTAACAATATCTACTACCTTGGCTGCTGGTAATGTAACTGTCATATGAACTGAATCCAGAAGAAACCCCAAATACTCAATCTGGTGGTTGGCTGTAACTTGGACTTAAGTGGATGGACCAAAAATCCCAATGATTCAAAGAGATTCTTGGTTGCTGTAACCAAGTCTTCAGCTGACTCTTTAGTGTTACCAAAATTAAGATATCATCTAAATAGGCCATGACAATGTGATTGTGGGCCCTCAATTGCCCCAGCACAGGTTTCACCAATTTAGTAAATAACCTAGGTGCAGAACTTAATCCATTAGGCAATGATCTATATTGCCACGGCTGTCCCATCCAATTAAATTTCAAGTACCTGCGATAATCAACATGAATTGGCATCGAATAATAAGCATCTTGTAAATCAATGGTGGCCATATAACAACCCTGGGACATCAGCTGCTTTGCAGTAACGAATGTGTCCATTTTCAAATGCCTATAGAGAACTGAAGTATTCAATTGAGTGAGATCCAGAATTACTCTACAACCACCATCTTTTTTGGGTCTGGGAAAAATATTAGGCACACATTGTTGAGGATGATGAGCTGCTTTTTCAATCACACCTTTATGGGACAAATTCTGAATCTCCACATTGACTTGCTCAGACTCCTGAACAGAAAACACCAACACATTACAAGGCTTATGCTGGTGAGGTGGATCTATCCCTGAGATAAACTCAATGGTGGACCCCGACACAGTATTTAGTATAAACATATCAGACATTATACAGCACCATTCCTTATAAAACAATTGTAATCGACCTCCAATAGGAGGTTGCACACCAGAATTTGTAACCTGAACACAAAGTTCCTGTACCTCTGCCGGTGGTTTGGAAGACTGTTGTCTGGCCATGTTTGGGTTATAGGCAACCTGACGTGGTGGATACCCTCGTTACCACCCTGGCCTCCCTCTGCTGGGCCCAGCACCTCCGGTAAACGATCCCCGGCTTCCGAATAAATTGGCTAGCTGCAGCCGGCTTCATTAGCCCCATGGTTTTCGCCTCCTCGTCAATCTCCCGAATTTGTTTTACGAGATCAGAACCAAAGAGGAGTTCAGGCGATTGGACGTTGGTCGCCTTACAGAGCGCAGCAAATTTCTGGTTCAGGGTCGGCCTGATGGCAATTTTCCGAATGCAATTGATCTTGAAAAATACGTTACAGATCATACCCAACATGTCTTTTTGTAACTGAGTTAACACGGTCCCTCGGACCATGGTGCCAAATGCAGTGATCGTAGCTGCCACCAATTTGAGGACGTGCTGATAACGAACCTCCTGCCCCCTCATGGAAGGACTCATGGGTGCCCATATAGCTGGGTTCACCATTGGCACTTTAAACGACGCACAGTTTACAGGTGTTTTATATTTATTAGTTGCCTCTTGCATGACCGATTGTGGTAGCTGGTGAGAAACTAACTAATCGATATTATTTGCTATGTAGTCCTCCATCGCCTCACCAGTTCCCTCCAGAATAGCAAAAGTCATTGCTATGTCCAGTACACCCAGAGGCAAGGCTCTTGTGCTCTGTTGTTTGCACATAATCAGGGACACCAGACATAGGGTCAGCTGCATCCTGCCCGCATCTCCCATTTGATAATAAAGGGAGGCATCCCCCAGTCCTATAATAGGCGCTGGAAGGAATTCCCCACGGCGGTATTCAAGGTAATCCTCTTCATAAGGGCCCTGCTGCTCAACTGCCTGAGGAATCACTGTGGCCTTAGCCCCTTGCTGTATTAGAACCTGGAGCATATTTTCCATTTGCTGCATTCTGCCCCACAGCTTTTTATTAACTGGGGGAGAATCACCACCATCATCAGAGTCATCAGAGAATACTGGCCTGTCGGTTTTCCTTTTGGCCTTCCTGTGGCTCTCAGCAGCCACAGTCTGTTGAGTTTCAGGCACTGTCCTGGAACTACTTTCAACAGGTTCTACTGGTGAAACAGCACCCGGTATCGGAACCGGAGGTCCTGTTGTTATCTCCCGACCCGATCGAGAATGCGACTCTTCGCTAGACACACGCTTAGAGCGCACCCTCCGTCCGGACCAATCCATCTCCAACTCCAACTGACTTCACGAGCCAGCTTTACGGAGCTAAATACCCTGCAGGAAAAGTTGTTTAAACACTTACCTGCAAAGTTTCTACTTACCCGCTGGTGGAGCTGTGCCCTCCAGCCCTTTCAGTGCGACATGCGCGGACGTAATGACGCGCAGGCGCCTGGCGGGGCTTCTTCACGTAGTCACTCACGTGACTCCGAAGTAAAATTAACAGTGGGTGTCATCGCAGAATAGTGAAAGGCTTGGATAGAGTGAATGTGGAGAGGATGTTTCCATTAATGGGAGAATCTAGAACTAGAGGTAATAGCCTCAGAATTAAAGGACTATTTTAGGAATATGAGGGGACATTTCTTTAGTCAGAGGGTGGTGAATCTGTGGAATTCTTTGCCACAGAAGGCTGTGCAGAACAAGTTAGTGGATATTTTTAACGCAGAGATAGATAGATTTTTGATTAGTACAGGTGTAAGAGGTTATGGGGAGAAGGCAGGAGAATTGGGTTAGGAGGGAGAAATAGATCAGCCATGATTGAATGGCAGAGTAGACTTAATGGGCTGAATGGCCTAATCCTACTATTCTGTATGACATATTTGTATTTGATACACAGCAGGAATAATATTAATATTTAAAAACATGTCAGTTGGAAGTGAGATTTTTTTTAATTTGGCAAATTTGAATTAATTGCCCCACCCCCAAATAACTTCAAAACTACACACTTTTGGGTGAAATGCTGAGGAGCAAAAAACAATTAGGTCCCAGAAGGCAATATAACTGCAGAGATATGTTAAGAAGGATGGCAAGTTCTGAATAGACTTGCTTTGTAGAATTCAGATCAGAGGGCCAAGTCTGGCAAAATCAATTCATATGGAAGAAGGGAGAAACCCAGGGTGGATGCATGGCATCTTTCACGCAGCACAACATTTTTGTTCACACTGAAAAAGTATTTTATCAAAAATCTGATTGCTGGACACAAGTGGACACTAACCACATGTCTTGACTGCAAAGTTAGATTACCTCCGGATTCTTCATGCATATTATGTGCTTGGACAGAGGCGTCAAGAAATGTCCAAACAAAACACGACGGGTGGGTGGCACATGATTGGGCAGCATGGTGGCTCAGCGGTAGAGTTGCTGCCTTACAGCGCCAGAGGCCCAGGTTCGATCCTGACTATGGGTGCTGTCTGTACGGAGTTTGTATATTTTCTCTGTGACCGCGGGGATTTTCTCCTGGTGCTCCGGTTTCCTGATACTCCAAAGACTTACAGATTTATAGGTTATTTCTCTTTGGTAAGTTGTTCGATTGTCCATAGTATGTAGAATAGTGTTAGTGTGCACGGTGCTTGCTGGTCAGTGCAAGTTCAATGGACCGAAGGGCCTGTTTCCGCACTGTATTTCTAAAGTCTGAAGTCTAAAGAGTGATACATGGTCTAACAAAAGGGGCAAATCCAAATCATGGGTACATCCAAGTTGTCACAGGTTTAAACTCATTTTTTCCTGGGACAAAACTATTCCTTGACTTAGATGTTCTGGTGACAATGCTTGTGGAACAGGAGGCATCAGAGTGCTTTTTCATGGTCTCCAAATTATAATACATCTGTGATTATGATGTGCGTCCCATCCCCATATTCCCTGATCAGACTTGCATAGGAAAATCTCTTCTTCTGGATTGCAGTTTCGGCCTACTTAGCCCTGCATCTTACTCCAGGGTGCCTGAAAACTGACTGAACACAAAAACTCATTCCCAGGAATGAGTAGAATAACCTATGATGTGTGTTTATCACCATTGGGCCTGTACTCGCTGGAGTTTAGAACAATGAGGGAAGACCTCATTGGAAGGCTTGGATAGAGTGGAAATGGAGTGGATATTTACACTACTGGGAGAGTCTAGGACTAGAGGTCATAGCCTCAGAATTTAAAAAAAAATCTTTTCGGGAGGAGATGAGGAGAAATGTATTCAGTCAGAGGGTGGTGAATCTGTGAAATTATTTGCCACAGAAGGCTGAGGAGGCCAAGTCAGTGGATATTTTTATAGCAGAGATAGACAGATTCTTGATCAGTACAGGTGTCAGAGGTTATGGGGAGAAGGCAGAAGAATGGGGTTAGGAGAAATAGATCAGCTATGATTGAATGGTGGAGTAGACTTGATGAGCCGAATGGCCTAATTGTACGCCTATCACTTGTGACCTTGTGACCTTATGAACAGCGTCAATCAAGCTGACTTCCAGAAAGAAAAGAATGATGTTAATGCATGGGTCCATTTCATTCTCAGTCCTGTCAGAGTCTACATTTCTCACCAATATGTGCCACCAGCTCCTGCATCTCTCACACACTTCCAATCAATTCCGCTAAATATCCACATCAGCGGTTCCAGAAAAATAACATGTCAGTTGACAGTGATTAATCTGGTAACATCCTGTCCTTATTTCACTCTCTAACCCAAGAGGACTCAGATCAGCTAAAGTTCTTATTGCCATTCATGCTGAAGTCAGTTTAGATTATGCCTCTATCAATAACTTTCTTGGGAAAAAGCACATTGGAATCTCCAATGCGAGTTGCAAGTTGTGGTTCTTTTCTCAACAGGCAGCGATAAGATGGAGAAACTGCAAGCTTGCTGGGAATTTTTAAATGATTAAGATATTAAAATTCATCATCTGTAATCTGTAATTTTACATTCTCCTGTAGAAATAACTCTTGTGAAGTGTCATCATTGCTCTTAAGTAAATACTTTCTAGCACTTGAGTAAAAAATCAATCTTGGGCAACGATGTGTCAATGAGACTCAAAATATATACTCTCATGACCATGAGATAATTCAATTGTGAGAAAGATTGATGGTAAAATAAAACAATTAAGTTATTGTGCCAGATGATTATCTCACAGACAGTTATTCTCTGTCGGCACAATTGTACCACATTTAGGCTGCTGCACAAAACTGAATAGAACATGGATCATATTATAAATTACCAGCAGAAAGCAATCTCAACAGGAATTGTTATGGTAACTCTATGCACCCATCTCTGTAGCATCAGTAACCCTTGCAGAGTTCTAACAGAACACCTATTGATCACTATTTATCAGATTTATGAAAAGGGTTATGATTCAGTACATCAGTTTATAATGTTTGACATTCTGACTTTAAAGGATGTCCAAATATTATTAGCATTTAAACTGGGCCACTTTCAATGGATATTGGAACAATGCATATTTCTACTCATATTGATTAACATTAGGTTGATCAAAATGAATGCTTTTAATATTCATGAGAGTATATATTTTGAGATGGAAATATGGGAAAAGCAGAGGTATGGATTGTTCTTCGGGGACATATTTTTTGCAAATTTAATTTCATGACCTAGCTGTTATTCGAAAGGTTGAACAATACTCAAGTGGATAGTTTATTTTCTGCTGAGATACTTTAGGTATTCTTCATGAATAAATATTTTCTGCAATTTAGTCTATTTTAGAAGCCAGGGCTGTAAAAAAACAGCACTGCACTTTTTTTTTGTTTGCTAGGGCTCTGATTTAATTAAAATTAGGTGATCGGTTCACACAAGCACATTTATTCACAACTCATGTTCAAAGTAAATTATTCCTCACAACACAGGCTGTTTAAATGCAAATATACTACCAAGAGTAGTATCAAAAATACAGCAAGTATTTTGCTTCTACACTAAACTCAAATTCTCATGGTGGAAAGAGTGTAGAGAAGATTTACATGTTACAGCTGTACAAGGCACTGGTAAGGCCATATTTGGAGTACTGTGTACTCCAAGTGTACTCCGTAGCAGGGTCACTGTGCTAAAGGGAGGATTTATTAAACTGGAAATGCTGTAAAAAGATTTATGAAGATGTTACTGGATCTATGAGGTTTGAGTCATTTGGAGAGACTGGATAGGCAAGATCCTTTTTCCCCCATAAGCGCAGTAGGTGGAAGGATGACATTGTAGATTTTTATAGAATCATGAGGGGCATAGAAAAGGGGAATATCCATAATCTTTTCCCTAGGAATTTAGCAGACATGCGTTTATGGTTAGAAGGGAAATATATAAAAAGGACCTGAGGCAGCTTCTTCCACACACAGATTGGTATGTACAGGTATGTGAAACAAGCTGCCGGAGGATGTGGCAGATTTGGCTACAAATGTGACATTTAAAAGACATTTGGACATGTATGGGAAGCAGATGGAGGGACATGGGCCAGGTGCAGGCATGTGGGACCAGATCTCTATAGTCACCATGGGCAAATTGGGCTGATGGGCCTGTATCCATGCTCTGTAACTCTGTCCCTCAATGACTCTAAACAAATGATGATATTTAACCTAGTTTTAACTTGTGATGTCTCAAGAGATAAACAAGTCTATACAGGAAAATTGATTAAAAGCTGAAGGTAAATTGTTGGAAAGTGTTCCCCATTACAAAGGTGTCTAAAATTTAAGGGCATAGGTTTAGGTAATGGGTAAAAGGTTTAATGGAGATATGAGGAGGATTTTTATTTTATCTGGCGGGTGGTTGGAATCTGGAACAAATGCATAAATGTAGGTATTTGCACAACCTTTAAAAATAATCGTGATGAGTGTTGAATTGCTAAGGCATAGAAGACTATAGAACAAATGCGATGAGAATGATGGGTGCTTAATAGTCAGTATGGACTTGTTGGACTCTAGGGCCTATTTCCCCACCATATAATTCAATGACTCCAGTGTGGTGAATGGGTACATAAAACAACACTATTTCTAGCATGAAGTGCTAACATCCACCAGAAACACACAGAACAGCAGGTTAATTGATCCATGAGTTCAATTGCCATGTATTTAGCAGTAGCAAAAACCGCAACAGTTATTTCAAGGGACCAATAGGTTAGTTTCTGATGGATTTCCACCAGTTAAGATTCTACAAAGGTCTTCCATTGTTCTATAAAGTTTCTGAAGTGATCCAGCTGCCAGGGGTGGCATAGTGGTGCTACCATAAGGTGCCAGTGACTCGGGTTCAATCATGACTGTGGGTGCTGTCTGTAGGAGTCTGTACATTCTCCCTGTGAACTGCATGAATTTTCTCTAGGAGCTCCAGTTTCCTCCCATACTCAAAAGACATACAGGTTTGTAGGCTAATCGGCTTGGTAAAATTGTAAATTGTCATAGAAACATAGAAAATAGGTGCAAGAGTAGGCCATTCGGCCCTTCGAGTCTGCACCACCATTCAATATGATCATGGCTGATCATCCAACTCAGTATCCTGCACCTGCATTCTCTCCACACCCCCTGATCCCTTTAGCCACAAGGGCCGCACCTAACTCCCTCTTAAATATAGCCAATGAACTGGCCTCAACTACCTTCTGTGGCAGAGAATTCCAGAGACTCACCACTCTCTATGTGAGAAATGTTTTCCCCATATCGGACCTAAAGGAATTCCCCCTTATCCTTGTGACCCCTTGTTCTGGACCACCCCAACATTGGGAACAATCGTCCTGCATCTAGCCTGTCCAACCCCGTAAGAATTTTGTAAGTTTCTACAAGATCCCCCCTCAGTCTTCTAAATTCTAGCGAGTACAAGCAGAGTCTATCCAGTCTTTCCTCATATGAAAGTCCCGACATCCCAGGAATCAGTCTGGTGAACCTTCTCTGTACCCCCTCTATGGCAAGAATGTCTTTCCTCAGATTTGGAGACCAAAACTGTACGCAATACTCCAGGTGTGGGCTCACCAAAACCCTGTACAACTGCAGTAGAACCTCCCTGCTCCTATACTCAAATCCTTTTGCTATGAATGCTAACATACCATTTGCTTTCTTCACTACATGCTGCACCTGCATGCCTACTTTCAATGATTGGTGTACCATGACACCCAGGTCTCCTTGCATCTCCCCTTTTCCTAATCTGCCACCATTCAGATAATAGTCTACCCTCCTGTTTTTGCCACCAAAGTTGATAACCTCACATTTATCCACATTATACTGCATCTGCCATGCATTTGCCCACTGACCCAGCTTATCCAAGTCACCTTGCAGCCTCCTAGCATCCTCCTCACACCTAACACTACCCCCCAGCTTAGTGTCATCCGCAAACTTGGAGATGTCCCTAGTGTGTGTAGGATAGTGTTAGTGTGCAGGGATACTGGTTGTCGCGGACTCGGTAGACCAAAGGGCCTGTTTCCACACTGTATCTCTAAATCAAACTAAACTAAGCAGATGCTGAGGAATATTGGCTTGGTTTCTAAACCTCTGAACAGATGACATACACCCAGGCATGAGAGGGAATTTCCTTGGAGAGGATGGGTAGAGATCCTGCCGAGTAGGGTAAGCTGATAGAAGCACAACGCTATCAAACAATGCTGCAGACCTACAATATCAATGACTCATCTATAACAAAGGGCAGGGATGGATTCTGAATAATTCCTGTAAAATGATGTTCAGTAAAGATAGGGAGGGTAGGGAAGAAAGGTGGATACTGGGAAGATACTGGGAGTGGAGGGGTGAAAGTGGCAGCATTTATCATGGCGAATACTGTATCGCTGGATGCACAGAATAAACTGGAGAGATCAAAATCAGAATCTATGTGAGTGGAGTCACGAAACAATAAAGGTGCCATTACGCTACAGGGAATATTCCAAAGGATAACAACAATTCCTACTTGTTGGTGTGGTCTGATGATTCAATTTCACACTGTGTGCTTCATGTGGAAACACCAGTTGTATTTCTCATATGTTTTTTTGTGTTTCAAATCAATCAATAAAAGATATGCGCCAGGTGATTGAATTTTTAAGCCGGCTTATTCACAATATGAATTAATATCCAATAGGGAACAGGCCAACAATTTGATTTCAGTTTGTTTTTCATAACCAACAGCTGTGTCTCATTTCCCTATCATTAGGTACAAACCTGTAGCAGTGGCCAGTTGTAATTGTTTTAGTCACTTACTTTAACTCAGAGAGTCTGCTTCAGATACTCCTCAAGAAAAACCTTGATACGCCAAATACCCGAGGGATTGCATTAATTGTTTCAATTGGAATAGTTCTCACTATACTAAATCCTGGCAACATCTCAATGTATTAAACAAATACATTTAATCTAAGTGGGGATCAATGCAACACCATTTTACATTAGGTTTATTCATTCCAAGGTGGATTATGACCGCTGGGATAAATATCCACAAATAAGTCAATATTTTTTTAAAGAAGCCAAGACACCACTGTTCAATTTAAATCAAATACATTTAAAATGTTGAATTATGGCACAGCTTGCTTCTACACAATTCAAAAAGCAGATAGGAGTATGTTCATACCCAATGAAATGAATACTTTAAACCTTTAATTGATGAAAACTTGAAAATCCTTCAAATACACTTATTTTAAAAAACTATAGCCAGGAGCACAGTTAGTTTCAAATGACAAATTTATCTTACTCTGTTTGAAAGTCAACGGAGATATCATTGCAGTTGTAACACAATTGCTGTTTGCCTAAAGCTGGAGCAGTTACAAGTCTGTCCTTTTGCAGTGAGCTTTTCAAAACCAAGTATTAGCCATCTTAAAGCAGGAATTGTGATATTTTTGTTTGCATCAGCAATATACATACTGGTGGCTTGCCCCAGAAACGATTATCAAATATAAAGTTCAAAACAGAGAAAACAAAATAATCCTTCCAAACCTCCTTCAACCAATCTACTTTGTTCTGGAATGAATCCAATCCAGTTAAACTTCTGAGGAAAAGTTTCATAAATTCCATCCATCTTCTGAAGTGAAATAATCAAAATTATTAATTCTAAAATTAAATAATCCTTCCTTAGCTCTTTGTTTCTTTAGACATTTTAATTTGCAGCTTGATAATTTCTGAAACCAGTCATAGGTTCAAGGTGAAGGGGAAAAGATTTAATAGGAATCTGAGGGGTGACTTTTTCACACAAAGGGTGGTGGGTGTATGGAACAAGCTGCCAGACGAGGCAGTTGAGGTAGGGACGATCCCAACATTTAAGAAACAGTTAGTCAGGTGCATGGATAGGACAGGTTTGGAGGGATCTGGACCAAACACGGGCAGGTGGGACTAGTGTAGCTGGGACATGTCGGCCGGTGTGGGCAAGATGGGCCAAATGGCCTGCTTCCATACTGTATCCTCTATGACTATATGACTCTAAACATTCACACTATACGAAGACCTTCTAGTTTGTTCCAAACAACAATAATTAACACAGCATGAACTACTTCAGATAGGAGTATATTTTGCATACAATATGCACAATGACAAAGAATCTGCAACATACTACACTGCAGGTTGTTAAATTTTAAACAGAGTTTCTCTAGTTCTGCTTTAAATTGATAATTCAAGCTAGATTGCTTGCAATTTATTCATTGTCATTTTTATTTGTAATCTATAAAATGTGTCTCTTTTGTCCTTTCTTTCATTAAAACTATAGAAATAGTAAGATTAAACGAGAACTTACCAAGTTTGAAGGTTGATCTGTATTTTACGAGGAGTCGCGGTGAGGGATTTCGTGAAGACCCCAGCAGCACGCATGCGCAGCAGCCTTCAAAGCAGCGGTGTGGAATCACAGAACGCACCATGACTAAAAATAGTAAGATGAAGAACGCAGAACTTCCTAGTTGATCCTATGATAGAGGGTTGGAGCGGGGGGCACGAAATCCCTCACCACGACTCCTCGTAAAATACAGATCAACCTTCAAACTTGGTAAGTTCTCATTTAATCTTACTATTTTACTTCGGAGTCACGTGAGTGACTTCGTGAAGATTTCAAAGCTCTGTGATTTCACGCCCTGGACAACGTCCATGCTTATCACACTGCCGCCATTCTGATGGAGCAAGGCTGTTAATGCAGTTCAGTCGAAACTGGCTGAAAAAGCAACACAATTTATTAATCAAATAAACAACAAATAACCCCTAATTCGGGGACAGATATTCACTGAGCGGTTCCCAGCACAGATTCTGCGAATGTCGCAGGGGCGACCAGTGGCTTATTGTAGAACCGTTGAAAGGTTTCTTCACTGGCCCAGCCCGCGGTGGCGAGGATGTGGTCCATGGGCACCTCCGTGGCCCTCGCCGCTGATGTGGATGCAGCCCTAGTGGAATGAGACTTAAAAATGTCAGTAGCAACTCCTGCTGCATCCAGCACCACCCTGAGCGACCTGGCGATAGTCTGTATGGTCACCCGATGATGTGGAGGTTTGTGGCTGATGAGGAGTCCCTGTTCCTTCATCCTTATGGCTCCTGTAATCCCGATGTAGTGATGGAGATGGGTGACTATGCAGAGAGTGGCATCTACAGGGTATGCCCGAACTCCAACTGCAGCCCATGCGCCCCTGGCCTGTGCTGCTTCAATAAATCTTGGACAAAGAAATTTATTTGACCAGGGGTGGCCACCATGCTGTCCAGTCGCAGTTTTTGTAACATCTGGACTCGTTGGGCTGTAGTCAGTGCCATCAGCATCACCATCTTGAGGGTGAGCTGTTTCAGTGGTAGCTCATTCATTGGAGCCCAGCTCCTCAGTAGGGTCAGCACGATCCCCACATCCCACGTGAAAGTATATCTGGGTCACGGAGGGTTGGAGCCTATACCTATATCCAGGTATGAGGACAGCGCACTCCTGGCGCTGTTGATGGCACTGTAGCTAAGGCCAGCATCGAAATGGAGGCCAGCTAGGAATTCCAGGACATCGGGTATCGTTGCTGTGTTGGAAGTCTTGTTGGTACGAGCACAGAATGCCTCCCACTTTCTGATTTGCGTGAGGTACTGTTTCCGAGTTGATTCTCAGCATGATGCGGAGATGAGTTCCATGGCTCGTGGTGAGATGCCCGCCTGGATGAGTGGTCATTTCAGAACCTGCAGGCCAACAAGTTTAGGTGACCATGGCAAGGATGACTATCCCCCGTAATGGGGTGAGTAATCAATTTTGGGTGTTTCCCAATCGACATCCATGGTTGTTTTAAAGTTTTAACGACCATCGGGTACCATGGTTGTGTAGGCCAGTCGGGAATGATCAATATGCCAGTTGCAGAATCCAATTTAATTTTCTGCAATATCCGACTGATGAGGCAAAATGGGGGAAATGCATAGCAAAACCATTTCCCCCAATGGATAGAAAACGCATCCATTGCTATTGCCCCAGGGTCTGGTTCCCAAGACACATACGTTGGTATCTGATGGTTCAACCTGGACGCAAAAAGGTCAATATCTGGTGTCCCACATTGAGCTATAATGCCTCCAAAAATTTGGGGGTTCAACATCCACTCGATGTTGTCATTGAATACTCGCGACCTGGTGTCCGCCACTTTATTAAGCTTCCCTGGCAAATAGGTTGCTGTAATCCAAATATTCCTTTCAATGCACCAGTGCCAAATTGTGTTTGCCAATTCATCACAAGATAACGACCTGATACCACCCATATGATTGATGTAAGCCACCACTGTACTGTTATCTATTTGTAGGCGGGCATGTAAATTCCGTGAGTTAGTACAGTAAGCCCGCAGTCCATGAAATGCCCCCAGCATTTCTATATAATTTATCCCATGTGACTCCAGGAAGGTGGACTCACGAGAATTCCATCTACCACCACAACTGGACATCGTATCAGTTGCTCCCCAGCCTTGTGCGCTTGCGTCAGTTTGTAGCACGACGTCTGGGTTGCTGACTATGATGGGTCTATGACACTCACTAATATTGTCAACCCACCACAGTAGCTCGGTTCTAGCCTTTGGTGGTAACCGAATTGGCCGATCAAAGTGCCCAGCATTTGCTTTTAATGCTGTGATCTTTGTTCTTTGTAAATTTCGGTAGTGTAGTGGTCCGAATTGTGCAGCTGGGAAGGTAGCTACCAATTTCCCTATTACTTTTGCCGTTTGCCGAATGGTCGGCACCCTGGCGCAAGCAGGTCTGAGGCACTCTTCTTTTATAGCAGTAGCTTTATTGGTTGGGATGGTAATCTTCATTAAGTTGGTGTCTAGAGTGAACCCCAAATAGTCCATAACCCGTACCGGGTGCAATTTTGACTTGTCTGGATGGATTACAAATCCCAGCTTCTCGAAGAGAGCCTTAGTTGCAGCCACTGCCCGTGTAGCCAATTGGAGGGTCTGACCCACTATGAGGATATTATCCAAATATGCCATAACCATATAATTTTGTTGTCGGAGAAGAGCCAATATAGGTTTTACTAATTTTGTAAACAGCCTAGGTGCTGTGGTGATCCCATTGGGCAATGCCTTGTATTCCCATAATTGATCCTTCCAGACAAACTTCAGAAATTTCCTGTGAGCCTCAGAAATGGGCACCGTATAGTATGCATCTTTTAAATCGATGCATGCCATAAAACGATTTCAGGATTACTGCCTGTGCCGCGTGACAGTGATAGTAGGAATGAAATGAGGTGGAGAATAAATGCGTGGCTGAGGGACTGGTGCAGTGGGCAGGGATTCAAGTTTCTTGATCACTGGGACCTCTTTTGGGGAAGGCATGATCTGTACACAAAGGACGGGTTGCACTTGAACCCGAGGGGGACCAATATCCTGGCAGGGAGATTTGCAAAGGCTACTGGGGAGACTTTAAACTAGAAAGGCTGGGGGGAGGGACTCGGGTAGAGGGGGCTAGGGGTCAGTGTGTGGGGCAAGAGGCAGAGAAGGGAAGCACTCGGATCCAAAATGTAGGTGAGAAAGATGAAAAAGATAATAGACAGAGAATAAGGGATGGTGGGTTTCTGAAATGTGTATATTTTAGTGCTAGGAGCATTGTAAGTAAGGTGGATGAACTTAGAGCCTGGATTGACACCTGGAAATATGATGTTGTGGAAATCAGTGAAACATGGTTGCAGGAGGGCTGTGATTGGAAACTAAATATTCCAGGATTTCGTTGCTTCAGGTGTGATAGAATTGGAGGGTCCAGAGGGGGAGGTGTTGCATTGCTTGTCAGAGAAGATATTACAGCAGTGCTTTGGCAGGATAGATTAGAGGGCTCGTCTAGGGAGGCTATTTGGGTGGAACTAAGAAGTGGGAACGGTGTAGCAACACTTTTAGGGGTGTACTATAGACCGCCAAATGGGGAGCGAGAATTGGAAGAGCAAATATGTAAGGAGATAGCAGATATTAGTAGTAAGCACAAGGTAGTGATTGTGGGAGATTTCAATTTTCCAAAAATAGACTGGGAAACACATTCTGTAAATGGGCTGGATGGTTTGGAGTTTGTAAAATGTGTGCAGGATAGTTTTTTGCAGCAGTACATAGAGGTATCGACCAGAGAAGGGGCAGTGCTGGACCTCCTGTTAGGAAATGAGGCAGGTCAGGTGACGGAGGTATGCGTTGGTGAGCACTTCGGGACCAGTGATCACAATACCATTAGTTTCAATATAATTATGGAGAGAGTCAGAACTGGACCTAGGGTGGAGATTTTTGATTGGAGAAAGGCTAACTTTGAGGGAATGCGTAAGGATTTTAAAGGAGTGAATTGGGACACTTTGTTTCATGGGAAGGATGTAGAAGAGAAATGGAGGACATTTAAAGGGGAAATTGTAAGAGTACAGAATCTTTATGTCCCTGTTAGGTTGAAAGGAAATAGTAAAAATTGGAAAGAGCCATGGTTTTCAAGGGAAATTGGACACTTGTTTCAAAAAAAGAGAGATAGGAGGCATGGAGTAAATGAGGTGCTAGAGGAGTATAAAGAATGTAAAAAGAATCTTAAGAAAGAAATTAGGAAGGCTAAAAGAAGAAATGAGGTTGCTTTGGCAAGAAAGGTGAAAGTAAACCCAAAGGGTTTCTACAGCTATATTAATAGCAAAAGGATAACGAGGGATAAAATTGGACCATTAGAGAACCAGAATGGACAGCTATCTGCAGAGCCAAAAGAGATGGGGGAGATATTGAACAATTTCTTTTCTTCGGTATTCACCAAGGAGAAGGATATTGAACTCGGTGAGTTAAGGGGAAAGAGTAGAGTAGCTATGGAAACTATGAGATTCAAAGAGAAGGAAGTACTGACACTTTTGAAAAATATAAAAGTGGATAAGTCTCCAGGTCCTGACAGGATATTCCCTAGGACATTGAGGGAAGTTAGTGTAGAAATAGCAGGAGCTATGACAGAAATATTTCAAATGTCATTAGAAACGGGAATAGTGCCGGAGGATTGGCGTACTGCGCATGTTGTTCCATTGTTTAAAAAGGGTTCAAAGAATAAACCTAGCAATTATAGACCTATTAGTTTGACGTCAGTGGTGGGCAAATTAATGGAAAGGATACTTAGAGATAATATATATAAGCATCTGGATAAACAGGGTCTGATCAGGAACAGTCAACATGGATTTGTGCCGGGAAGGTCATGTTTGACAAACCTTCTTGAATTTTTTGAAGCGGTAACTAGGGAAATTGATGAGGGTAAAGCAGTGGATGTTGTCTATATGGATTTCAGTAAGGCCTTTGACAAGGTTCCCCATGGAAGGTTGGTTAAGAAGGTTCAATCTTTGGGTGTTAATGGCGGAGTAGCAAGATGGATTCGACAGTGACTGAATGGGAGATGTCAGAGAGTAATGGTGGATGGCTGTTTGTCAGGTTGGAAGCCGTGACCAGTGGGGTGTTTCAGGGATCTGTATTGGGTCCACTGTTGTTTGTCATGTACATCAATGATCTGGATGATGGGGTGGAAAATTGGATAAGTAAGTAATGCAGATGATACTAAGATAGGTGGTGTTGTGGATAATGAAGTAGATTTTCAAAGTCTACAGAGAGATTTGGGCCATTTGGAAAAGTGGGCTGAAAGATGGCAGATGGAGTTTAATGCTGTTTCAGTGTGAAGTGCTACATCTTGGCAGGACAAATCAAAATAGGAAGTACATGGTAAATGGTAGGGAATTGAGGAATGCTGTGGAACAGAGGGATCTAGGAATAACTGTGCATAGTTCCCTGAAGGTGGAATCGCATGTAGATTAGGGTGGTAAAGAAAGCCTTTGGTGTGCTGGCCTTTATAAATCAGAGCATTGAATATAGGAGCAGGGAAGTAATGTTTAAAATTGTACAAGGCATTGGTAAGACCAATTCTGGAGTATGGTGTACAATTTTGGTTGCCTAGTTATAGGAAGGATGTCAACAAAATAGAGAGAGTACAGAGGAGATTTACTAAAATGTTGCCAGGGTTCCAGCAACTATGTTACAGAGAAAGGTTGAACAAGTTAGGTCTTTATTCTTTGGAGCGCAGAAGGTTAAGGGGGGACTTGATTGAGGTCTTTAAAATGATGAAAGGGATAGACAGAGTTGACGTGGATACGTTTTTCCCATTGAGGGTAGGGAAGATTCAAACAAGAGCGCATGACATGAGAATTAAGGGACAGAAGTTTCGGGGTAACGTGAGGGGGAACTTCTTTACTCAGAGGGTGGTGGCTGTGTGGAATGAGCTTCCAGCAGAAGTGGTGGAGGCAGGATCGATTTTAACATTTAAGACTAAAGTGGATAGGTATATGGACGTGAAGGGAATGGAGGGGTATAGTCTGAGTGCAGGTAGATGGGACTAGGGGAAAACAGATGGTCGGCACGGACTGGAAGGGCCGAGAGGGCCTGTTTCCGTGCTGTAATTGTTATATGGTTATGGTTAAATACCCTGGGTAAACCATCTGTTTGGCTGTTTCAAAAGTATCCATTTTGAAGTGGGTATATTGTACAAAAGTGTTCAGCTCAGTTAAGTCTATTATAATCCGACATCCCCCATCTTTTTTAATTCTGGTGAAAATGTTGGACACAAACTCAATGGGTTCATGCGTTGTTTTGCCAATTACCCCTTTTGCTGCTAGCCGTATAATTTCAGCATGTCCTGCCTCCACCTCTTTTTGGGATAGTGTAAACTTCCTATGAGGCGAATGCTGGGTAGAGGGATTTACACCACCAATAAATTCTATAACATAGCCTTGAACACTTTGTAAAATAAACTCATCTGTGGTGACAGTGTTCCATATTTCCAAAAAACCCCGCAATCACCCACCAATTTGTGCAGGAGCGGATGCTACGCGTGAGAGGAACCAGGCCCCCTTACCTCTATGGTTAGCGACGGTTCCTTACGTATGGCGTTTTGGGTGGACATTGTGGAGGTTGAGGGGATGGCGGCTGCATCTTCCATGCAGGCCGCTGTTGGACTTGCCCTAAAAATGGTCGTTATGTTTGGGGAAGTGGAGGTGGATAGGTCCTTTGTGTCCTGTCCGGCAGTCGTGGTTTCCAGGTTGTGTTTGGCTGTTGCCGTTGGTATGGGTGAAGTCTGGCCGTAGGAGGTTTCATGAGGCCAGCTGTTTTGGCCTCCTCGTCCAGTTCCTTCACCTGTTTGGACAGGTCTCCAAACAATTGATGAGGCGGTGGAGCGGTTGATGATCGGCACAACCCCGCGAATTTGGGGTTGAGTGTGGGCTTAATGGAGCTCTTACGCAGGCAGTTTATCTCATACTGGGCGTTGCATAGGAGTACCAGTGCATCTTGTTGTTCACTGGACACATTATCCCCGTCCAGCGTCCTAGCAAACGCCGTTATGCCCGTGGAGAGAACCTTTAAGATACGCTGGAGGCGGACATCCTGCTTCCTGGTGGCCGTACTAAAGTGTCCCCAGTTCTGGGCATTAACCAAGGGCACACTGAGGTTGATGCAGTTCTCGGGCGGTTTTATTTTCTCTATTGTATCATTGAGAACCTGACTCTGGAGTTGGTGAGTAGTCAGGTAATCAATGGTGCCCGCCAGTTTGTGGTGCAGGAGTTCCCCTGTTTGTGTAGTAGCGGCAAACATGCCCACCACGTCCAGCATATCCTCCTCATGCTCTGGCTCAGCGGTCACTGGCTGCCCTGGGTCGTCTTCAAACACAGCGGCTGGGCAACTGCTAGCACTTCTGGCTGGTGACGACGAGATGCTGAGCAGGCTCCTTGCACAGCTTGTGGATGCCCGTGAGTCCCGCTCTTCCCGTTCCCGGTCCTGCTGGAGGAGTTGCTCCACTAAGAGCTCCAACCGCTCTATGCGACCATCCCTGCTATGTGCAGCGGACAAGCCGACTTCCCCAGGTCCTGCGAAATCACTGGGGCTTCCACCATCGGACCACACCTCCGTAAGGTGCTGTCTAGGGTCCAATGGCAGGTTGTCGTGACCTACCGCCCAAGTAGGCTCATACGACTCCCGCACGGACTCTCCGCTAGTCTGTCTTCTTCCAGACTGTGGCGGCCCACCTGTCTGATACGAAGGCAGGTGAGTTGGATCGGCGCCGGCCCCCGGAACCTGGCTGCCCGGAGTCCGTGCAGGCTTACCTCCACAATTGTCCAATTTTTGGCATGGAGGCGCATGGTCGGCCGCTCCCAGAGCTGAGCTGACCGACCGTCTACTGTTGCCACCTCCGCCCTTGACCGCAGCCTGACGGGGTGTTTTGTCGGTGGCACCTGCTCCTGCAGGCCTGCTCGACGCAGCAGCAGCGCTGCCAGACTGCACTACGGCAGATCTCCCTGGCAGTGGTACATGGTGGTGCACAGCTGTAGGGCTCCCCTGCAGTGCAGCTGTCCCCCGGCCCAGCCCCCTCGGGTCTACTGGAACTCGGGGTGGGGTCGCTTGCGATGAGCGAAGCCCCTTGGCACGTCCCTTTTCCCCCCCTCTTTTCTTGGGGGAAGGGGGCTCGAAGTCTGGATCCGTTGCATCCAGCTCCAGGGCGGTAAACCACTCAGGTGATGAGTCGGGCGCTAAAGTAGCGGGAGCGCCCGACTTCCGCATTCTTGCCCCCACATGTCTCGAAGCTGCCGGTGGTGCTTGCAGCTCCGGGGACAAGGGCTGTTGGCTGGTCGATGCAGCTCGGCTCCTCGACAGCGTCGCCTTCCTCTTGCCCTTGTCCATCCTGTGGAGTAAAGGTAAGCACTTACCTGCCGGCCTTTTATGAAGGAGCCGGAGGAGAGAGCGCACTCCCCCCCCCCCCAGCCTGTCGATGCAAATGCGCGCGACCATATGCTGCGCATGCGTGCTGGCGGGGTCTTCACGAATTCACTCACGTGACTCCGAAGTAAAATCATACACAAAGCTGATAACATTTCTTTGGCAATTCCATTAATATATCAATGAATCTCAATTTATTATGATAATTTATGAAACAGCACTGAGAAGTATTGATTCACACAATGTGTTAATATTCAGTTATTATTATATTCCTAAAGTGTTTGTGCAAGATTGGGATTTATTGTATTTCCCACACTACTCCCAGTCAGAGAGAATCAGAGCAGCTTTACAAGTGTTTACAGTGACATGTAAGCTATGTGTTTTCGGAAAGTGGAGAAAAGATGTTATTGTTTCATCCATTTTGAATTTGAAGCACATAAAAGAAATCAGGCTAACTCGAGATGGCTGACAGTCAATGGGGAAATACCAATCATTAGCTGTAGGTTACTCTCTCTGTACTTGTTGAATGTGAATGTCTAAAGCAAGCGACAATTTAGATACCGACTTATCAATAAATCCAGTGGTGCAGTACTGACATGCTGCGGTCAGTGACCATTTGCACTTGATTAAGAAACCTCAGCTTTGGAACCCAATAAATGTCCAATATTCACTATAATTTTCCCTTACTATTGGTCTTCATTCATTGAATCTCTGCTTCAGTGGCCATAAATGAAATGGCAAATTTTTAACAAAGGAAATTCTGAGGCATTTTCAAGACTTTACTAATCCATTTGTAAGAACAAACATGAATAAATAGTTCTAATTTTGAGTGATTGGTAAAAAAATATAATAAACTAATTCTCCTGTGAAAGACAAATGAAATTATAAAACAATAAAATGAGGTTGAAAGCATGACAGGGCTTCTGTTCATCTACCATTGGGGGGGGGGGGGGGGATTGAGATGTGTTTGATGATTGTGTATTTTGTAGGTGCATGATTTATAATTATTATAAGACCATTCGGAAGATGGAAAAATGTTTAAGTACCAGTAACAGTAAACAACACATCAAAGGTAAATTATAGATATAAGGAGCAGATTAATTTTTGTTTGGTGATCACTGTATTTGATGGTCTTAAATAATGTCTTGATTGCCTCGCTTGATCTTTGTGGTCTGTTTTAAAGTTTGCTTTAGCACTCCACATAAAATGACACCAAGCACCTCACTCAGTAACTCACCCTGACAGTGAGAAGGGCTCAGAGAAAACTCCATGATATCTGACATTATTCTAAGACAATAATGATTTTGACTATTTGTTTGTATTTCACATTTTCTTTATTAGATATCTTGCTTTTAACATGATAATTTTTTTTAGTTATTTATTACTTTCATTAAATGTCTGACTGTCAGAGATATCTGAAAACAGTTCAATAGGCTTTGTGAGTGGTAGCCTCAATGGTGCATCACATGGCACTATTCATCTCTTGGAGCTTGCTCATTTCCTAGGTTGTTTTATCAGGTTTTATTCATTTGTTTTATCCCTTTGAATCCAGGAAGCAGGCAATGCAAGCTGCAATGTCAAGCAATGGGTTGGTGGGATTGTGCTCGACTTTCTATGGACTCTAATCAACAATCACTAACAGATATAATGGCCTCTGGGGTTTTTTTTGCACTTTCTATGGTGTTGTTCCAATACAACTTTACATTATGAAGTGCATTTGGAAGCACCACACACTTTCCACCAGTGTCCAGATTCTAAATAACACTGACCCCCATCTTCAATCATCGTTGCCGGTGAATGAACAATTTACATCAAATCCAACTCAATCCATCTAAGGCCACAAGAAATTGCAGAGAATTGTGGACGCAGTCTAGACCATCACACAAACCAACCTCCCTTCCATTGCCTCGGAATCAGCATGGCCAATGACGAGTCGCATCCCAGACACACCCTCTTCTCCCATCAGGCAAGAGGTATAGAGAGGTATAGAACCTCCAGATTCAAGGACAGTGTTTTTTCCCAGCTGTTATTGGGCAACTGAATCATCCTACCAACAACTAGAGCAGTCCTGAGGTATTATCTACCTCATTGGAAACTTTCGGACTGGACTTTACTGGACTTTATCTTGCACCAAACATTATTCATGTGGACGGCTCAATTGTAATCATGTGTTGTCATTCTACTGGCTGGTTAGCATGCAATAAAAGCTTTCCACTGTACATGTGACAATAAACTAATCTCAGCTCTGAAATATGTGCTGATGTATGAAAAGACCAAAATATATACTCGCAATATACCAGAGTTAATTTAGAATTAATTCAATAACACCCAATTGTGCGGAGTAGAGTGAGGCAATTGCTGGATCATGAAGTCTCTGATGACCAATAACACAAAATGGGAGAAAGGAATAACAGTGATTCCACTGATTGCTACCTCTGCAGGGCTTGAGCTTAATTAATAATTTTAACTGAGATTGATGGATTTTTGTTAGGAAGCACATTAAAAAGCTTTGATAACTGGTGAGCTCATTTTTCCCCACTTTGAAAATGAACTAATTTCCATTATTATTCTGATTTCACACCTATGCAACCTCTTTCCCCCTCATATAGAACTGCCTAGCAATAGATGTGTTTGGAGCTGCTAATGATTTAAAGTTATTTTTTCATGAAAACATGATACCAATGCCGCAAAAAGTGTATGCAAAGTGAACATTAGCTCCGTGCTGTTAAATTCATTTCCATTTGCGACCTTACTGGGAACAGAACATTATCAATATTCTGGTTTGCAGTCATACTTGGAGGATTGGGCGACTAGGACCATGGGCCAATTGGACCCGAATTGTAGCAAAAGGGGGATGGGTGGAATAAATGCAGAAACAACAAACTGTAGATGCTGGGTTATACAAAAGATAGACACAAAATAGACCCACATAACTCAGTGGGTCAGACAAGAGAAAAAAGATGGGTGATGTTCTGGGTCTGAAGAAGGGTCACAGCCCAAAACGTCACCCATCCTTTATGCCCAGAGATGCTAATCGACCTGTTGAGTTATGCCAGCACTTTGTGTACATCTTTATGTGGAATAAAGTTTGGTCCTGTGATAGGACTGAGGGAAGTAGTAGGTCAGGGTACTGCGGAGTGGAGAAGAGGCTGCAGTGGATCATCATGATGATCCTGTAGATATTGCTACACTTCCCTAAAATTCCTTTACTTCCAAATTCAGGTGCCACTCAATGGTTGCCTCCCCATTACACCAATAGCATACAGACTCTTTAAATATATAACAAGGATTATCATGCTACTTTATTATAAACAAAATATCACAACTCAGTTCAATTTCTGGATACAAGGAATTGCATATATCGATTGACAAAAAAAGGCACAGTGCTGGAGTAACTCAGCGAAGTCAAAAGAGAAATTAGATAATAGACAATAGACAATAGGTGCAGGAGTAGGCCATTCGGCCCTTCGAGCCAGCACCGCCATTCAATGTGATCATGGCTGATCATCCCCAATCAGTACCCTGTTCCTGCCTTCTCCCCATATCCCCTGACTCCGCTATCTCTCTCTTGAAAGTATCCAGAGAACCAGCTTCCACCACCCTCTGAGGCAGAGTATTCCACAGACTCACAACTCTCTGTGAGAAAAGGTGTTTCCTTGTCTCCGTTCAAAATGGTTTACCCCTTATTCTTAAACTGTGGCCCCTGGTTCTGGACTCCCCCAACATCGGGAACGTGTTTCCTGCCTCTAGCGTGTCCAAACCATAACAATCTTATATGTTTCAATAAATTGTTAAGGACAAAGACAAATTCTGCCAGGTCTTCATTCTAGGAAGATTTGGAGGGCCCTTAGACCTTCCTTGTGCAGAAAGGAGGTTTAAAGGGAGTGGACGTCCATTGTAAAAATGAGGCAATGGTGGTATCCAGTACTTTATGGCTATTGTCAGTTCAATTCCTTGCACATTCACCTACAATGTGGTTATCAAGACAAAGTTCATCGTTTTTTTGTGCATATTTAGCAAAAATCATGATCCAAATTGGAACTTCCTTGATTCACATAGTGAATTGGAACTTCCTTGATTCACATAGTGCAGTTGCAGAGCATGCTGGCTTCAGGGAACATTGTATTAAAAATAATGCAATTGTGGCTTTAACTTTAAAATAATAACGTGAATCATATTTCAGTAAAGGAAAATTGGAAATGTGTTGTCTTTTTTTTTAATCTACAGAACAGTAAATTTTAAAGCTCACTACCCTCTATTATCCCCTTTATTTACTGAGATTAAAATGGAAAAATAATAATTAAAGTGGACAAATAATAAAAATCTGATTTGTGAGGATTATAGCAAAAGTTCCAGACATCACTATTCTAATAGAACATATCCATTAATATCTGTTTGCATTTGTCACTCAGTAACTTTCCAATTAACTAGAAACACAAATCAAGAGTAAAAATCAATATTTGGAAAGTTGAAAGAAGAAAGAAATCTAAATTATTGTCACAAAGCAAAATAGTTTTTGCTAACCATTGAGTAGCTTTCTCGAAGAGAACACTATAGTGAAAGCAACCTAGCTTATAATTTCTTTCATGGAAAAATTGTGTTCTTTGATCAATCTTCTACAGCAGTAAATCTCAACTGTATATTGACCAAACACCATGCACTTTCATTATTATTAATGTGCATGAGTAAATTAAGTTAGCAATGAAAAAATATATACCAAAAATATATTTATATCTAAGATAGTTGTTAATGTTATTTGACATGACAAGGCCACATCATAGTTAATGAAGTTGTAAGATTTAAGGCTCACAGACCTGTTTGAGACCCAACATCACTGCAACTGTGGAATAGGATAATGTACACCATTCTTAGCAGCTCTACAATATTTGCTGTCAAATCCTCACACAATTTGGTGTTAAATGTATTATTTCCATTAGCTAGGCTAAATGTAAGGCATAATTTAAACAATAATTCTTGTTTAACGACAAACCCATTCTCGTGCATCTGGACCATCAATGAAGAATTTCCAATGAAGAATAGAAACTAGTAACCTCATCTCGTCACGCACCTTTATATGAAACTTCACTTTAATACTTCAGTGCTGTTCCACATGGTAACAATTTTGTATTCTTATTCCTCCATGTTTAAAGAAATTCTTCTTACTATTTTTCTTCAATTATCCTTCATTTATGTTACACTGAAGATGCTAATTCCACATTTATCCTGAGAATCAATAATCATTGTAAGGACCCCTATCTCTTTTTAAAATAAAGTGAAAGCATCAGTTTTCAGTCTTTCTTTACAGTTACAGATCCTTGAGTCTAGTTACAAACTTGAAAACCCTTTGTTTTGGTTTTGCCTTGAATGCTTCAATATTGTTTAATGAGGAAATCCAAATGGCTCATGATTCTCAATGTTCTTTCAGAAATACACTTTAGAGATTCTTTTCCCCACTAATTTTTGTCATTATTGGATTTAAGTCAAGCTAAGAATCAAGAGCCAGATGCACTGACAAAGGAACAATGAAATTCTTACTTGCAGCAGCATAAAAGGTTTGTAGCACAATGCGTGTAGATAATAACCATATAACAATTACAGCACAGAAACAGACCCTCTCGGCCCTTCCAGTCCATGCCGTCGATAAATTAATATCTAATTTAGTTTTCTGAAAACTCTTCTCCTTGTAACTAATTAGTTGTCAAGGTCATAGATTCACTATTGATGACACCGGGCCATTTTTCATGTCAGAAAAGAGGAAATCCAGTTATCTTTGAGGAATGTTCTTCAAGCTTGGCAGCCAGTGTTTGTCATCAGTTTGAAGAAAAGACCTGACCCAAAATGTCATCCATCCGTTCCCTCCACAGACGCTGAGTGACGCGCTGAGTTCCTCCAGCAGTTTTTTTTGTTGCACATTATTCCAGCAGATGCAGTTTCCTGTGTCTCCTACTAGAATTCCTGTTCACAAAATCTGGCCAATTACATATCACATCCTCTTCAGTATTCCAGGGACAAAGGGAAATTAAAATCTGCGGGGTAAGTTTTTCACACAATGGGTGGTGGGTGTATGGAACAAGCTGCCATAGGAAGTAGTTGATGTTGGGACTATCCCAATGTTTAAGAAACAGTTAGACAGGTACATGGATAGGACAGGTTTGGAAGGATATGGACCAAGCACAGGCAGATGGGACTAGTGTAGCTGGGACATGTTGGCTGGTGTGGGCAAGTTGGGTAAGTTCTACACTGTATCTTTCTATGACTATGACTCTAAGAGGATATGGAATATAATTGTACCTCTCCATTTATTTTTAATCATATCCTTTGCTCTCATCCAGTCTCTTTAACCTACTACTATGTTCTTCACACTCAGTCCATCATTATGGTTTGAAACTCTCCCAATGGTCCTATTGATTCTTTTTGCAAAAAACTTGATCATGAGCAGTGCATATGCAGCTTATCCCAGGAGCAGAATTAAGCCATCGGATCATCAAGTCAGCTTCGCCATTTGATCATTGCTGATCTTTTTTTTTTCCCCTCAATCCCTTCTCCTGCCTCTCCCTATAACCTTGGACACTCTTACTAATCAAGAACCTATCAATCTCCATTTTAAAAACACCCAATAACTTGGCCTCAACAGCTATTTGTGGCAATGAGTTCCACAGATTCACTTCCTTCTGGCTTAAGATTTCATCCCTACACTAAATATATGCTGTTTTATACTGAAACTGTGCCCTGTGGTCAAAGACTCTCCCACTACTGGGAACATCCTCTCCACATCCACATCAACTCGCTTCCTCAATCATTGTCTTTGCAAGAGTCCAGTCTACAGGAATCTTTCTTTCCATAAATTAAATTTCATGATCTGTGTACAATGACAGTCAGCAGGTGACTTAATTTTAAACTGGAGTTACTGGAGCTTTTAAATTTAATTTCTTGGTGCTAACACTCATTCTGCTACATCTGTTGTTTATTCTTTCCTGCATTGTTTCTTCCAGAATCAATAACTGTTCAAAGGTTTCAAAGGTTTTTTATTGTCATCTGTACCAATTAAGGTAAAGTGATATGCGAATTACCATACAGCCATTCAAGAAAAATGCAATAAGACACACAGCTACATAAAAGTTAACATAACCATCCCCCACAGTGGATTCCCCACGTTCCTCACTGTGATGGAAGGCAAAAAAATCCAAACTTCTTACTCTTTATTCCTCGGTGGGCGAGGCAGTCGAACCATCCATCGAGGTGATCCAAGCTCCCACAGCCGGCGGTCGAAGCTTCTGCGTCAGAGCGATCGGAGCTCCTGCGCCGGGACGGTCGAAGCTCCTGCGACTTGGAATTCCCAAAATCGGTATCGAACCATAGACTGCGAGCTCTGCAATGTTAAAGTCCGCAAGCCTCCCACGGTTACAGCTCCGAGGTCGATCCCTGGCAAAGGGATCACGGGCTCCGTGATGTAAAGTCCGCAGGCGACCATGGTGGAGCTCTCAAAATCGGTCTCCAGCAAAGGCTGCCAACTCCTCAATGTTAGGCCACAGTGTGAACGGAGATATGATACAGAAATAAATTGCATCTGCGTCGAGGTAAGAGATTAGAAAAAAGTTTCGCCCAAGCCCTCACCCCTCACCTCTCACATTAATCAAGCTAAAGAACACTAAAAACATACATTTAACACACATTAAAAACAAAACTATTAAAACACAAAGAAGGAAAGGACAGACTGACTGTCGGCGAGGCAGCCATTGCTGGCGCCACCCGGTGGTTCCTTTAGTTCTGAATATGGTATTCAATGTATGTAGTTGTGTATGAAAAAAAACATGCTTTGTACAATCAAAGAGTGTGTGAACAGTAGTCCCTCTCACTTGTCCTGGCACATGCTATGTTGAGATCACTTTCTTTGCTGTGGAAGCACCAAGTTCCAGGCCAACCTTGCACAGCCCAAGTTAATATTTTTTTATAAATGTCTGTGAGCGTTTGGCTGCACGAGCCAGCACAATATGGGATAGTGCTGGGCTGGGTTCAAGTGTAACACAGGTAGCAGAGACTTTGCTTCAGTCCATAAATAGACCATGCTATCACATTCTTTGTTGAAGTATGGCTCCCTTTGGTTGCATGCTGCACAAATGTGCTTCTGCTGGGCACTAGTATTATGAGCTATGACTCGATCACTTCCAGTTGGGAAGAAGCCAGTCAAATAAGTTCATTCATATAGTCACTGTGACAGATATTGGCAATGTAGCAAGCACTGACTGAGGATGGAGTTGTGGCCACACAAAGACACAGGTTAAAGTGAGTTGAGTTTAGTTTATTGTCACATACTGAGGTACAGTGAAAAGCTTTTGTTGTGTGCTAACCAGTCAGCGGAAAGACAATACATGATTACAATCGAGCCATCTACAGTATACAGATACATGATTAAAGGAAATAATGTGAATAACATTTAATGCAAAATAAAGCCAATAAAGTCTGATCAAAGATTGTCTGAGGGTTTCCAATGAGGTAGATAGTAGTTCAGGACTGCTCTCTAGTTGTTGGTAGGATAACAGCTGTGAAGATATTGTCCCTGAATCTGGTCTGTGGCTGCAATGTGTGGCTGCAAGATGGAGGTGGGAACCTCCTCCTTACTGATGCTTAGTTTACTGAGCTTTGCTGCAATTTCTCAACGAAACATCAGGAAAGTTTGGTCTCCCGCCAAGAGCCCTTCTCCTATTCTTCCTAAACATCTTGGAACAAACTCTTTGTTTATTCCACAACATGCCACATCGCAAGTAAATGCTTACTTACACATTTAAGTCCATTAGTAATTGGTTTCTGCAAGATCTTGAAATCTCAAACAAGCTCCACTGCTGCCCGTTGACCTGACCTTTACAATTCGGGGAAACAGTGGAAACATCAAATGCTTGTAGAATCATAACAATAGCCAGAAGAAAATCAATCAGCAACCAACCTATAAGTAATTAATAATCCCTGTAAATAATTGAGAACACTCCTTCCACTGCTTAATGCATGTGCAGTCTTCAAAGTTAACAGAGGGCATCGGAAAACACACACATGAAAACAGTGTTGCTTACTGCCATGTGGTGTTTAAATTGCTACTACGTATTATAACTTTGTGCCCACAAACTCTTATGATTTTCTATTCTTTTTGCTGCTAAACAACAGCTGAATTACATTTCCAATATTACTACCTCAGAAATGCACCTACCTCACCTACCCTATTTCGACACCTTCACAATTTTGAACTCCGCTTTCATCTTTCTCCATCTTCTTGTTTGGAAGAATAATTCCAGAACCCCCAGGTCTTCCCTGAAATATGTTCTTTATCCTTTGAAATTTATCTTTATTGTAACCTCTCCAGGGAACTCACACCCATCTAATACTCCTTCCTTTCTCCCTCCCTCCCCTCCCCTTCCCAGCTCTCCCACAGCCTACTGTCTCCACCTCTTCCTTTCTCCTTCCCGCCCCCACCCCCACATCAGTCTGAAGAAGGGTCTCAACTCAAAACGTCACCTATTCCTTCGCTCCATTTATGCTGTCTCACCCGCTGAGTTTCTCCAGCATTTTTGTCTACCTTCGATTTTTCCAGCATCTGCAGATCTTTCTTAAACACCCATCAATGACTAAATAATATTACCTGAACTGGACACAATATTCCAGTTATGCCCTAACTAAGATTAATATTTAATAATTATTAACTATGTCATGACGTCATAAGTGATAGGAAAAGAATTAGGCCATTCGGTCTGTCAAGTCTACTCCACCATTCAATGATGGCTGATCTATCTATGTAAGTTATTGGGGCAAATCCTCCAAAATTATGGAAGAACTCGGGGATATGGACATGGACATTTTTAAAACAGACTTGCTGGCTGCAAAGGAAAAAAAAAACCCAATCCACAAAGGCAGAACAAAACCTGTCTGGGGGCCTGGGCATTAAACGACTATGCGAATGGTGTGAACCGGAAAGGCCGGGACGGAGATAATGAGATTATTTTGGAGAGACAACGGAAGGTACCGAGCCTCAGCAGACGGTGGTAAACAGCCCAGCAGCATGCCAATCACCATCGTGGATGACCCATCCATTGGGACAATGGGAGCCCATCTAGGCGATGGGATAACGATCGGGCTGAGGTATCATGACATCCGCAAAGCACATTATCATCGAAAGCCTATTGTTCATGCCAGATCGAAACTGGGAAGCATCGAAAGACCCTTTTGTCCAGAGGACCACTTGGGGGGTTTCAAAGGAGAAACTCGGGTATAAAGGCAGGGGCCAAGCAAGGACTCACTCTCTTTTTCTGCTCTGCTGGACGGCTCTGGACCCTGCATCAAATCTAAGCTGTAAGTACCCAAGTGATCTGGTGAAGTTCCCGAAATCGGATAGAGGTTGAGGAAGAAGGAAAAGAAGGGGAAAGGGGTGTACTGTAAGTAAAATTGTGTAAAGTAAGTTTTTACGATATGCCCGATAGTTTTCTTTCCATAGTCTTAGTTTAAAGCATAAGTTTGGTCATGTATTATGTAGTGTTGGTGAGATTCGATTTCTTATTGTTTAATGAAGCCTGTAAATTTTAGACTTCCTTTGAGTCCATCTTGGTTACTATTTTCTCTCATCAACACACTCTGGTCAAGTCAACCTTTTATCATATTCCACCATAATTCCGAGGTCTAGAACCCGGGGGAATCCCTTTTGTTGTATTCTCTCTCTTGGGAACCGCTCGAGTGGAGCGGTGGCCGATTGACCCACTGACAAGGGAGAGAATAACTCGGGCAGTTGGGCTCAAAGTGGAGTAAAGGGAACCAAAACCCCCACAATCTATCACTACTAACCCCATTCTCCTGCCTTCTCCCCATAACCTCTGACACCTGTACAAATCAAGAATCTATCTATCTCGGCCTTAAAAATATCTACTGCCTTGGCCTCCACTATGACTGGGACTAAACAGCTGAATTTCACAGGGACTGAAGCTGCAAATGTAAAAAGTGATTATTCATCATGACAAGCAGGCATTTTCTTGCAGACACTCTAAGTAGAATCTTCCTAAAGGCCATTGGGTTAAGATAGAATATGGAATAGCATAGCACAGGAACAGGCCCTTTGGCCTTAATGTCCTTGTCGAACATGATGCCAAGTTAAACTAACCTCTTCTGCCTGCACGTGATCTATATCTCTCCATTCCTTGCATATTCATGATATTTTATTCTTAAAAGCAACAGGGAATTTAATACATTATCAATTGCCACAATGGCGACATATATTTTAATATTTTGAATGTGATAACTTTTTCCAGTGAATTCCATATTTACAATGGGAGCATGCTGTGACTGACAAGAAATCTCTCAATGTTCAAACATCTTTCATAATTCATATGTTTGATCAAAACATTTCTGAGGATGGAGAAACCAGACACAGAAAGTTAGTATTGTGAGGGATGACTCACTGAATACATAATTATCTCAATTATTGACAGGGCAAATAAGTCTATGACCATGATGGATGTGCTAATTGAAAAATTAAAACGGTCTGCAAGCTTTCTTGATCTCTGCCACGATAATGCAAAATAAATTGGTGAAGGATGCCTGATGCTTGGTTAGAGGTAGGACAATTGGCACAATCCCATTGTCTTGTCTGATGCATTTGGTAACATTTCATGGGCACATCACTTTATGAACTATATTGCTTAAGCAGCCTTCCAGTCTGGGCCTATCATCTGGGCTTGGTTGGTTACAAAGCTGCCCTTTTAATTTCAAAACAGACTTTTGCTTGTAGTTTCCATTCAAACTCGTCTCATTTATATCAACGCTTAGGGTTTATTTTACGCTTTAGAGGTACAGTGTGGAAACAGCCCCTTTGGCCCACCAAGTCCGCGCAGACCAGCGATCACCCCGCACACTTGCGCCATACTACTTACTTGGGACTATTTTACCAAAACCAATTAACCTGCAAACCTGTCGGTGTTTGGAGTCAGGGAGAAAATCGGAGTACCCAGAGAAAGCCCATGCAGTTGCAGGGAAAACATACAAACTTCGTACAGACAGTACATGTGGTCAGGATCAAACCCAAGTCTCTGGCACTGCGGCGGCAAATCTACTGCTCCCCCACAGTGCCGCCTCAATATTCACATAATTCTTCAAAAATATCCCACGTCTAACAATCCCTATCAATATAAAGGTTCATCAGGACATCTATTTGCTATCATACACAATATTCTTATTTATGAGGACTAATACACAGTTGTCCTTATTTTTAAATGCTTTCGTGGCATACCCTGTCGCCTTTAAAGATTTATGCATTGGTACATCCACATTTTTATACAACATAGTAAGCAACCATTCAGTACATTTCAGCTGTCAGGGTATTCCCATCTGTCATATTCCCCCACTTATCTTCTGTGATTTGCAAATAATATTCCTTTGTTCAAATACATTTATAGAGATAGAGATAATAATTGCAGATCAGTCTTTTTAACATTGAAGAAAGTGAGAGTTGTAGAACCAACAGTGGCAGAATGAGCAATCAGTTGGACAATTGTTGATTGACTTATGAATGCCAGTATGGATTTGTTAAAGCATATCATGTCTAACTAAGTTGATAGTTTTTTGTTGAAGTAACAATCAGACTAATCTCTGGGGAAATCTCCAGTTGATGATATATATAGCTTTCAAAAGACTTACAGTGAAAAACTGCATTATAGTCTCAACTTCAAGATCAAAATCCATGGAATAAAAAGGAGCTGTGACAGAATAGACAAATAAAATAGCTAAGCAACAACAAATAGTCTGTAGCATTGTAAAATATTCCAAGGTTTGGTACTCTGTAGAATATTTACTGCACATGGATTACTGGAGCGCAGAAGGTTAAGGGGGGACTTGATTGAGGTCTTTAAAATGATGAAAGGGATAGACAGAGTTGACGTGGATAAGCTTTTCCCATTGAGGGTAGGGAAGATTCAAACAAGAGGGCATGACATGAGAATTAAGGGACAGAAGTTTAGGGGTAACGTGAGGGGGATCTTCTTTACTCAGAGGGTGGTGGCTGTGTGGAATGAGCTTCCAGCAGAGGTGGTGGAGGCAGGATCGATTTTAACATTTAAAAGTAAAGTGGATAGGTATATGGACGTGAAGGGAATGGAGGGGTATGGTCTGAGTGCAGGTAGATGGGACTAGGGGAAAACAAATGGTCGGCACGGACTGGAAGGGCCGAGAGGGCCTGTCTCCGTGCTGTAATTGTTATATTCTGGTGGTCCTTGGAAATAGAAATTTTGATCTAGACTTGCCTTCCCATAAAAACTGAAATTTGTGACCTTGATTTAGTTTAGTTTAGTTTAGAGATACAGCACGGAAACAGGCCCATGGGTTTGTGCCGACCAGTGATCCCCACACATTAACACTAGGGACAAATTACATTACTTCTAAGCCAATTAACCTACAAATCTGTACATCTTCGGAGTGCGGGAGGAAACCAAAGTTCTTGGAGAAAACCCACGCTGTCAAGGGGAGAACATGCAAACAAACTCCTTATAGACGGCACCCATAGGTGGGATCGAACTTGGGTCTCTGGCGCTGTCAGTGCTGTCAGGCAGCAACTCTACCGCTGCACCACCATGCCGCCCATCTGCTGTGGCTCTTGTCATGGTGCGACCATGGTGCGACTGCATCCTTCTCTGTGAATGATTCATATTGTATCCTGGTCAGGAATACTTTTTTTTTTAATTAATTTTTTTTAGAAGTACAATAGTGTGGTACTTGAGTACCTAATACATACATACATATTACCATTCTTGTACAACTTCGTATTTTTAATTTAATAATAAAAGAACAGTGAAAGAAAAAATAAATAAAGAGTGTTGGAATAGATAGACAAGCGAGTAGAAACAGATAGCGAAAGAAATAAAGAGCAGAGATGAAAAGCTAAAAAGATTGAAAGAAAAAGAGAAAGTAGAGAAAAGAGAAATTAGGAGAGATATATCTATTTTGTATTTTTGCCCATCCGTCACCCAGTTCTGAACCATTTAATTTCTAAGGTTGTGTTATGTTGCACCATATGCTTGTAAAAAGTTGATAAAAGGAGACCAAGTCTTTAAGAATTGGTCTACTTTGCCTAGTAGGAGGAATCTCATTTCTTCAAGATATAGCATTTCTGAGATATTTGAAATCCATATTTTAAACGTTGGCGTGGTTGCATTTTTCCAGAATTTGAGTATTAGTATTTTTGGTGTTATTAAACCGTAATTAAGAAGAGCTTCTTGGAATATAGTTAGTTTACTTCCCTCTTCCATTGATCCAAAGATAATCAGTTCTGTATTGGGGTTCAATTTTGTGTTAAATAGATTTGTAAAAGTTCCAAAAATGTTGTTCCAAAATGTATGCAGTTTTGTACAAGAGACAAAGGAATGTGCTATAGTGGCATTTTGAGTTAGACATTTGTCACAGATGGGGGAAACATTTGAAAATATTTTATTCAGTCTAGTTTTCGAGTAATATAATCTATGTAAAATTTACAATTGAATTAGGTTATGTCTTACATTAATTGAACAATTATGTACATATAATAGATTTTTTTCCCATCTGTCGTTCGGAATTTTTATCAATAACTCTTGTTCCCAGTCCCTTCTAATTGCCTCTGTCGTTGGTGTTTCTATATTTAGAATTATATTATATAAGTATATTAAATTGCTTGATTCTGCCTTTCTATTCATTCCTTCCTCTAATAAATCTGGGGTTAGAGTTTGATATCCTCGTATATATTTTTTCAAATAATCTTGAATTTGAAGATATTTAAAATATTGATTACTTTTCAAATTATATTCTAGTTGTAATTGTTGGAATGATAAACGTTTCCCATTTCATACATATCTCCCATCGTTTTAAGTCCCTATTCTTTCCCAATGGATAAAAGTTTTATCAATTATAGATGGTTTGAATGATGGATCATCAGCTATTGGAGAGAGAAGCAATACATTTCTTGATTTTAAAGTAAATTTTATTTGTTTCCAAATTCGTATAATACTGTGAATAATTGGATTCTTCTTACATATTATATTGTTCAGTTTCATCGGTGAAAGAAGGATCACTTCTATATAGTAAGGGGAACAATCCTCTTCTCCATTTATTATCAATCTACCTGTTGGGCCAGATTTACGAACTGTCCTTCTCTCCATATTCATTCCTAAAAACCCCCTGTACAATACTTAAATTTTTCTGGCAATTCTAAAAGGGTAGTTATGGGTCATAACAGTTAGATTAATATTATTAATATCCACTGCCCATCTTTTCTTGTGTGCTTAAGAGGGATCTGTGTGTATGAAGCCAATATCATCCAATGAATTCTATTTTTTTCAAATTGTTCATGAAATATGTTTTTTTTTTTTGAAGTGTGTATTGAGCTGTAGATATCAGTTTGTATCTAGTTTTTAAATGTGTTTTTGGTAAATTTTAGATTCTTTTATAGAAATCATACTAAGCCATGGCATTTTGGCTGAAGTGTGATCTAGATTGACATCCAGCAGAGTTTTCGCCAATTTTAGGTATGGCAACCCCTTAGTATTAGGAGTTTACATTGAACAATGTGTTTTTCCAATTTCCAAGTAATTTTGGATGCCATTTAACTTAATTTTTCATATGTAGTTCATTGAAAAGGATGATTTTATGAGATATAATTGGATGAGTGTTTGGCTATCACAGAAATAAATTTTGCAATTCCAGTTTTTCACAAAGAGAAAAAAAGGCCGGCTCTTGCCACATGTTAAATTTAATATATTTGGCGATAGCTCGTAAATTCAATTTGTGGGAAAAATATAAAAATATAAATTTAATATAAGCTTGGAAATTTGCAAATTTGTTTGGTAAATAATAATCCATGAATATATAATGAAATGGGAGTATTGAATGAGGCAGGTATTTAATCCTACCTGAGAAAACGTGCCGGGGGAGTTAGTTGTAAAAGGCATTAGAGGTACCATCACACACATAAGAAACATTTAAACAGGGGTTTTGGGCCAAATACAGGCACAGAGTTAAATAGGATAGGACAGGTTTAGAGGGGTTTGGGCCAAATGCAGGCAGGTGCAACTGTAATGTAAGAGTTAAATAGACTGTGAGCTCGAATGGAGTTGTCAGCTAAATTAGCAGCATCATATTTTGAACCTTGTTTAGCAAATACAAGTAGATGTTTTTGAAGAATGCTTGGGCTATTATATAAATACATGCATCTACCATGAGGGCACGAGCTCCATCTTTGGGGAGAGAAAACAGCTTAACCAAAGAGAGAGAGAGAGGAAGAGCTTTATCTTCGGGGAGCGAAATGAGCTTCATCTTCGGGGAGAGAAAAGAGCTTCACCAAGGAGAGAAAGGGAGAGGAAGGGTTTGGACCATGGTGTGCGCCAGTGCCAGCCAGTGCAGACAGGAGACTCGAATACGCAGACAAGCGTAAGAGTTATTTTGTATTGTTTTCCTTATTGATAGTTGATAGTTTTTCTGCTTTTTACTTGTGTTTGCATTAATAATTAGTTATTTATGCTCTTCACCATGTGCTTCCTCCATTGATTGAATCCTTGAATCCTGCATATATTTCATTACAGCGACTAGTGTAGATGGGACATGTTGGCCAGTGCGAGAACGTTGGGCCGACAGGTCGTATCCACAGTGTAAGACTCTACGACTATGATTCCAATTATATTTCTCTCATCTTATACTTTCTTCCAATGGTTCACTTTACATTTAAGGCAAATTTAACACATCTCTCTATGGATTTGGCATTGCCATTGGTGTTTGCGATGCACTTAATTTTAATGGCCAAAAAGCATGCTTAGCCATTGATTTCTGTGCCATAATTTCTACAAATTCATATATTTATCTCAATGTTACAGGTCAGGAAGTGTAATGAGCACCCTTCATTGTAGTTTTCCGAGGACCTTCTATGACAGTTAACTCGGATATAAACGTATCACAGAAGCAAAATCAGTGGCTGTAAGAATCCAACTGAGGCAAGCTTTAATAGGGACAGATGCCACACTAATTTTGGTTGCCTGGTTGTTAGGAATATAATTAATCAGAAAAAATTGAATTAACAGAGTCACCATACAAACAAGTCAGAGATTCTCCGTGGATGTAATCACAGGCCAATTACCTTGGTTATGCAACTGATTATTAACTCTATAATGGCAAATGTGTACAGGTAATTCCGCTGTAAAGAGAAGCAGCATCTATTTTCTATGTTTCTATTGGAAAATGATCACCAATGAGGCCACGTTTTCTAGAGCCACTTCCTTAAGTATCCCACTTCCCTGGGATACAGACCATCAGGCCCTGGGGATTATCAGCCTTCAGTCCCATCAGTCTATCGAACACCATTTCCTGCCAAATCTGGATTTCTTTCAGTTCCTCCGTCTCCCTAGATCCTCTGGCCACTAGTACATCAGGAAGATTGTTTGTGTCCTCCTTAGTGAAGACGGATCCAAAGTACCTGTTTAACTCATCTGCCATTCCCTTGTTCCTCATAAATAATTCCCCTTTTTCAGTCTTCAAGGGTCCAACTTTGGTCTTTCACATACCTAAAAAAGCTTTTACTACTAAGAAGCACTTTGAAGATCTTCTAAATCAAGCCGCCTCATTTGACAGGAATGTGATCAACAACATTCCAAAGCAGCCCGTTAAATACCCCCTAAGCAGACTACCATCACTTGAAGAAGTCAAAGCCATCAAAAACTTGAAAAACAACAAGGCAGCTGGACTCGATGGAATACCAGCCGAGGTCTACAAAATTGGAGGTAAACTGCTCCATTACCATCTGCATCAACTTCTCATCAAGATCTGGATAAATGAAGCCGTACCAAGAGACTTTAGAGATTCAGCAATCATTACCATCTACAAAAGGAAAGGCGATCGATCTGACAGCGGAAACTATAGTGGAATTTCCCTATTAGCAACAGCAGGCAAAGTCCTCGCCCGCATCATGAACAACCGACTCAAGCCTTTAGCTGATAAGATCCTTCCAGAGACACAAGCCGGATTTAGACCATCACATGGAACAGCCGACATGATTTTCACAATGCTTCAACTACAAGAAAAATGTTTTGACCAACTTCAACCTTTGTACAAGACCTCACTAAGGTCTTCGACTCGGCATCAAGGAAACTCTTACGGGACATGCTATCCACCTTTGGATGTCCTGAAAAGTACATTCGAATCCTGAGACTCCTCCACGATGACATGCTTGCCACAGTCATGGCCAGCAACAGCAATTGTGAGCTGTTTCAAGTCAGATCAGGAGTGAAACAGGGATGCGTGATTGCCCCAACACTGTTCACCATCTTCATTGCGACAACCATCCACATCATCCCGGACAACCTACCCCCAGGAATCAAAATCGTCTACAGAACAGGTGGCAGACTTTTTAATCTCGCCCGTCTCAAGTCCAAAACGAAGACATCTATGAGCTCCCTCATCGATTTCCAATACGCAGACGACAACTGTGTTGCAGCTCTCTCAGAAAATCTTCTGCAACAGATCCTGACTGCCTTCAACAGTGCAGACACCATCAACTCCAAGAAGACTCAAGTTCCCTTATCATATCTACTAATCGTCACCAACTGAGACAAAGAACTGGCAATTCAACTTGGTGAAACAACCCAGGAAAATGTGGATCACTTTCCATCACCTTCAAAGTCACCTCTCCTCCAATGTCGACCTTGATGACAAGATCCAACATCGTCTTTAGTGTGCTGGAACAGTTTTTGTACGTCTTTGAGCGAGATTCTTTCAAAATCGTGACATCAGAACAGACACCAAAATGTTAGTGTACAAGGCAGTGGTGATTCCAATGCTCCTGTATGCATCAGAAACCTGGACACCATACCGACGCCATTTGAAAACACTTGAAAAGTTCCATCAACGATGTCTTCAAAGCAACTTAAATATCAGTTGGGAAGACAAAATAACCAACGTCAGCATGCTGAATGAAGGCAAAACATCTAGCACCGAAGCCTTCGTCATCAAGAACCAACTGAGATGGTCGGTCATGTTGTTCAGATGGAAGACGAGTGTCTACCAAAGCAAATCTTCTACTCCCAGCTTGAAGAACGCAAATGGAAAAGAGGCGGACAAAAGAAGAGATTCAAAGACCCCTTCAGGCCAGCATAAAGAAATGTGCAATCGACATCGACAATTGGGAAACCAATGCCAAGGACAGGAAACTCTGGCGAACCATCATCCAAGAAGGAACAGCGACCTTCGAAGCCAAGAGATGTGCAGATTTAGAAGAAAAGAGAAGAAAAAGGAAAGAAAGGCAGCAACAACCAAAGCCCGATCTGCCATCTGGAATTACCTGTCCTGAATGTCGAAGAACTTTCAAAGCAGGATTGGACTCATAAGCCACCTGAGAGTCCATAAAAACAACAGAACAAAAAATAACAGAATGTAGACTATCATCCTCGACCTCGAGGGATAGCCACTATGACGACTAACCTCCTTTATATCCTTGGCCAGCTTACCTTCATACTTCATCTTTTTAGTTATCTTCTGTTGCTCTTTAATCCTCAATCCTCTTGCTTCCCGCTCATCTTTGCTACGTTGTACTTCTTCTCTTTTATTTTGGCCCTGACTTCCCTTGTCAGCCACGGTGGCCTCTTACTCCCCTTGGAATCTTTCTTCCTCTTTGGAATGAACTGATCCTGCACCTTTAGTATTATTCCCAGAAATACCTGCCATTGTTCCACTGTCATCCCTGCTAGGGTATCTTTCCAGTCAACTTTGGCCAGCTCCTCCCTCATGGTTCCATAGTCCCCTTTGTTCAACTGTAACACAAACACCTCTGATTTACCCTTCTCCCTCTCAAAACTCACTACCTCCTAATGGCTCCTAAACCTCAAGTTCCCTTATCAAATCCAGTTCGTCCCACAACTATAAATCGAGAATTGCCTTCTCCCTGGTAGGCTCCAATAAAGCTGCTCTAAGAATCCATCACGGAGGCAATCCACAAACTCCCTTTCTTGGGTTCCAGTACCAACCTGATTTTCCCATTCTACGTGCATGTTGAAATAGTAAGATTAAACGAGAACTTACCAGTTTGAAGTTTGATCTTGATTTTCTGAGGAGTTACAATGAGCGATTACGTGAAGAAGGCCGTCAGTCATCATGCACGTCAATCTTCAAAGCAGCGGTGTGGAATCACAGATAAAAAGAAGTTGACCTAAAGATAGTAAGATTAGAAGAACTAGAACTACCAGATGACCTGATAATATGAGGGTTGGGAGCAGTGGGCACGTAATCGCTCATCGTAACTCCTCATAAAATCAAGATCAAACTTCAAACTGGTAAGTTCTCATTTAATCTTACTATTTTACTTCGGAGTCATGTGAGTGACTACGTGAAGATTTCAAAGCTTTGTGATTTCACGCCGGTTCGAATCCAGGCGTCACACGCTGAATGGATTGACCATGGATGAGTGAGAAAATTGTTAAAGCATTCAGGCATAGCATGGTTAAGTAACAAAACTGATGCTTTAATGCAAAATGAAAACAATAATGACCCCGCTCAAACTGGGGGGAAACTATAAACAGAATTCAAAATGGTACGTGCAAACACCCCCGGTCCGGCAATGGATTTGTTATAAAACTGGTGGAACATCCTCTCATTGGGCCATCCTGCCTCCGCTAGGATGTTATCGAGGGACATGTCCATAGCCCTTGCTGCCGACGTTGATGCTGCCCTGGTGGAGTGAGATTTGTAAATATCAGTATCTACTCCTGCAAGTGCCAATACCTCTTTTACCCATCTGGAGATGGTTTGTGTGGGCACCCTAGAGCATAGTGTGGTTTTTTGTGGCTGATTAGGACAGCTAACTCTGTGCCTCTGAGGCTGCTGGTGACTGTAATATAGTGGTGCAAGTGATCTACCACACACAGTCGGGGATCTTTGGGGTATGCCAAGAACTCAAGCCTGGGTCCTGGCACCCCGGCCCTGCTCTGTTTTATTAATTCATTAACGATAAAAGTTATGATGTTGGCAGTGTTGTGCATGTTGTCAAGTCGCAGTTTGTGTAGGGTCTGGACTCATTGTGCCGTAACGAGCGCCATTAGCATGACCACCTTGAGGGTAAGCTTTCGTAAGGGTAATGTGGTGGCTGGCCCCCACTGTCGGAGTAGCGTCAGCACCGCACTTACATCCCATGTGTTGGTATATCGAGGCCTGGGGGGTGCAGTGTTATATATGCCTTTCATGAATCTGGTGATAAGAGGATGCTTCCCCACTGGTAAGGCCCCTGTTCCCAGTACTATAAGTGAGGACAATGCACTCCCGGCACTGTTGATGGCATTGTAGCCTAATTTTTGGTCATGAAGTAAAGTTGATAGGAATTCTAAAATGTTCGTGACGCCCACTGTGTCATATGTGATGTTAGATGCCCTGCAATATGTCTCCCACTTTTTGATGTGGGAGACATACTGCTTTTGTGTGCTGTCCCTCCAGGCCGCTGTAATAACATCCACCGTTCGATCAGCCAGTCCGAGTCCCAGGAAAGGTGTCCTCAGAATCTGCAAACCAACAAATTGATCTGGTCATGTAGTGGATGATGGTCCCCGTTACCGGGTGTACAAGCAGCTACCTGCTGTTGGGAACAGCCATCATGGGCTGTGTCATAATTCCCAGGACAAGTGGGAACCAAGATTGTGTAGGCCAATCTGGCACTACCAGAATGCCAGTGGCGTTGTCCTGTTTTATTTTGACCAAGCATCGGCTGATGTGGGAAAACAGAGGGAAAACATGCAAGAATATTCCTCCCCAATGCAGTGTGAAAGCATCCACTGTTACTGCCCCTGGATCGGGCTCCCATGAGACATATTTGGGTAACTGGTGATTTAACCTGGAGGCAAACAAGTCAATGTCCGGCGTGCCATATCGGCCAACAATGTCAGTAAACACTTTATGATTCAACATCCATTCTGTGTTATCATTACATTTTTGTGACCTAGTGTCCGTCACCATTTTATATCTACCTGGCAGGTAGATAGCTGTGACCCAAATGTTCCTTGCAATACACCAATGCCAAAGGAGGTTTGCCAATTTATCACATGACTCAGATTTAATTCCACCCATGTGATTGACATATGCCACTGCCGTGGTGTTGTACATGCACATGATGCATGTTGCTGCAATAAGCCTTTAAGCCATAGAGCGCTCCCAACAATTCTAAGTAGTTAATGTCATAGTGTCGTAGTATTGATGACTCCTGCACATTCCATCTGCCCCCCGCAGCTGGCGCTGGTGTCTGTTGTCCCCCAGCCCTGGCCACTTGCACCGGTTTGTATTATGACCGATGGTGTGCCAATTTGAAATTCCTTAGAACAGTGATGTACATTGGTAGCCCACCAGTGTAACTCCGCAATAGCGTCTGGTGGTAAATGCATATGTTCCCCAAATTTGCCTGCGTGAGCTTTGCGGGCTCATTCCTTTGCTCTTTGTAAATTTTGGTAATGCAAAGGTCCATAGCGTACACCTGGAAAAGCTGCAACAAACTTGCCAATTATGCTTGCTACTTGTCTGATTGTTGGTCTCTGATTAGCAATCAGCTTATTGCAAACTTCCTTCAAGGCTGATTGCTTGTCAGCTGGCAGAGTCACTGACATTTGATTTGAGTTGATTGTATACCCTAGGCAATTAATTACCTTGATTGGAGTCAATTTAGACTTAACTAGATGGATCACAAATCCCAACCTCTCAAACATGTGTTTGGTAGCTGAAACAGATGGTATTGCTGATTCCTTTGTGTTGCCAATTATTAGAATATCATCCAAATAAGCCATCACAATGTGGCTCTGTGCTCGTACCAGTCCTAGAACTGGTTTTAGTAATTTTGTAAAAAGCCTGGGTGCCGAAGTCAGTCCATTTGGCAATGCCTTGAATTGCCACATCTGCCCCATCCAATTAAATTTCAAATATCTCCTGTGTTCCCTGTGTATAGATATGGGGTAATAAGCATCTTTTAGATCAATGCAAGCCATATAACATCCTTTGGAGACCAGTGTTGTCCATTTTAAAATGTTTATACTGCACATGGGTATTGAGTTCCGTCAAGTCTAGGATAATACGACTCCCTCCATCTTTCTTTGGCTTAGGGAATATATTCAATACAAATTGGTGTGATTCTGGGTGAGACCTCTGAAACAGCCTTTTGCTTTTAAAGCCTGAATTTCAGCCTATATCTCAAAACTTTCCTGTTGAGGGAACAGATAGGTGCAGTTTGATACATTTTGAGTGGGTGGTGCTGAGCCAAGAAGGAACTCAATTTTAAACCCTTCTACACTGTGCCGTATGAACGGGTCTGCTGTAATCCAAGTCCATTCATTCATAAAGTGTTTTAACCTTCCCCCAACTTGTAAATTGGAGGTGTGTGATTTGTCCCACAAGGGATAAAAGGTCCTACCTAAGGTGTTACAGCCTGTGTGGTCCTGGTCTCCTGCCTCCCTCCCTGGGACTGCTGGACTCTGCCTCCTGTCCATGAGCCCCTAGGCTGGCTGTGCCTATTGTGGAAGGTGGCATAAGGATGCCCTCGTAGTAATGAGCACCTGGGTGGAGTTGGAGTTCGGCTCATGAGGCGGAGAGTCTTGGCCTCGTCATCCAGCTCTCGCGCCTGCTTCGGCAGGTCTGCCCCAAACAAATAGTTTGCCGGCTGTGCATTGCTGGCTTTACACAGCACGGCAAACTTTGGGTTCAGTGCCGGTCGTATGGCACTCTTCCGCAGGCAGTTAATTTCAAACAAGGCATTGCAGAGGAGCCCCACTGCATCCTGTTGTGTCTCCAACAGTGGCCCGCCATCAATAGACCTGGCAAAAGCCGTTACCCCTGAGTCCAGTATTTTCAGAATTTTCTGAAGCTTTACTTCCTGGGCTCTTACCCCTGGCCCAATATGGCCCCAGATGGCATGGTTAACGGCAGGCACACTGAGGGAGGCACAGTTGACAGGGGTGCTATATCGGCCCATAGTCTCCCCCTTTAGCTGGTGCGAGGCCAGGTAGTTAATGGTGGTGGCCAGTTCTTCATCCAGAGCCTCTCCGGTTTGGGTGGGTATGGCAAACATGGATGCCAATAATGGCACTGTTGCCCCTAAGTCCCCAGGGTGTTCCCCTGATGTGCCTCCCTGCTCCGAGTCAGGGTATTGCTGACTCCGTGTACTCCCCTCTATGGATAGGGAGTCACTTTGCAGCCCTGTATAAGGTGCTGCTAACGCGGGCTCCCATGGAGACCCGCCATGATACTGCTCCCTCCTCTAGAGCAGATCATTCTGGAGGCACCTCTCCAAAAGGTGCTGCATCTGGAAGAGACGTCCGCAGACGCTTCCCATTGTGGGTGGTGATTCCTCCGGCTACGGGTCTAACAGACTTATGTGTGGCTTTGCGTCCCGGTGGGGCTGCCACGGTGCTTTCCTGTAGCACCAAGTCTGCTACAGCTGGATCCAACACCGGCGGCCTTGAAGGTGACTTGGACAGCCGTCCGCTACCCGCAGCATCACGGTCTTCCGTAGCCGGCTTCACAGACCTTTTCCGCACCTTCGACATGGTAGGTCCGTCCTGTTGAAAGAAAACTTACAACTGAAACCCACCAAGCAATGACCGTAAGTAACTAGTTTAAACAATTACCTCGGTGTTTAAAACCTACCGCTGGAGAGATGCAATCGCGCCTGCCAGTCCGTCGCTGGCGCATGCTTCAGACGTAATGATGCGCATGACAACTGACGGCCTTCTTCACGTAGTCACTCACGTGACTCCGAAGTAAAATCTTCCATAACAACCATAGCATTACCTTTACGACATGGCAATTTTAACTTGATTCAACTTGCACCCTATATCCAGGCTACTGTTTGGGGGCCTGTAGATAAGTCCCATTAGAGTCTTTTTACCCTTACAATTCCTTAGTTATATCCCTACTGACTCCACATCTCCTGTTTCAATGTCACCCCTTGCAAGGGACTGAATTTCATTCCTCACCAATAGAGCTACCCGACCCCCCTCTGCCCACCTGTATGTCTTTACGATAAGAGGTATACCCTTGAAAATTCAGTTCCGGCCCTCTTGCAGCCATGCCTCTGTAATTCCCACCACATCATACTTGCCAATTTTTAACTGAGCTTCAAACTCATCCACTTTATTTCTTATACTTCGCGCATTCATATACAACACCGATCACTGGAGAAGAGCTCCGACCGCCGGCCTGCGGCATATAACATTGTGAAGCCGCGGTCTCTGGTAGGAAGCAGCCGATTCGGGACCTCCAAGCCATGGGGTGTCCGTCCGTCCCGATGTCAGAGTTTCAAATCATGCCAACGAGGGGGCCCGTACAGCAGGCCATCCGTAGCGGTGACTGCGGTGGTTTCACAGCCCCGACCACGGATGAACAAAGGAGGAAGACTGACTGAACGTTGTTGCCTTCCACCACAGTGAAGAATGTTGATTCCACTGTGGTGGATGTTCATGTTGTATTCTATTGTGTGTTGTGCTCTTTTTGATTGAGTGGCTGCATGGTAAATCAAATTCCACTGTACCTTAATCGGTGCATGTGGCAATAAATATGAATTTGAACTTGAACTTGAATGAAAACCATCAGAAATTAGTAACTGTGTGCAACTGAAAAAAAGGGTTAAAGTTGTGTCAAACCAGTGCCTTCCTACTACCTAAATCTATAATGGGCCAGTAATTAAATGAGAAGTTCTGTTTCTGGGGTTTCAATAAATGATAAATATAATCCTTATTCTGTAATTAAATATTTTTCCAGAAGTTGACAGATTATGAAAACATCTCATGACATGGAAGGAAGCCATTTAATTTAAGTCTACATCAGTTTTCTGAGAATTCACAACCATTACATTCCTCCACTTATTTCCTTGCCACATTTTTCTATCCACATATTCATTAACATTGCACATCACCACCACCCCTTCCATCGCCCAAATCTTCATTCATCGTTGTTGAAAACATTATTTCTGATTACCTTTTCGAAGTTCATAAGTCATTGCATCCAATCTCCCTCCCTGGATGCTTTCCAGTTCACATGCAACCTAGCCATCATAATTCTCAGCCCCTTTTACCATATTTTGGCTAAAGCACATTCAGCCAACTTCAAGTTCAAATCAAAGATAACATAGAATTTTCAGATTCTATATAGCTCCTCCACCTAGCAACACAATTATCACATGAGGCATCCACATAAAAGACACACTAGGAACAGGGGCAAGATGGCGCACGGTGTCGCAGTGGTAGAGTTGCTATCTTACAGCGTCGGAGACCGTATTAGATCCTGACTTTGGGCGACGTCTGTACGGAGTTTGTACGTTCTCTCCGTGACCTGCGTGGGTTTTCTCCGATCTCTCCGGTTTCCTCCCACACTTCTAAGACGTACAGGTTTGTAGGTTAATTGGCTTGGTATAAATGTAAATAGTGCAAATTGTACATAGTGTGTGTAGGAGAGTGTTAATGTTCGGGGAGTGCTGGACTCGGTGCATGGACTCGGTGGGCTGAAGGACCTGTTTCTGTGCTGAATCTCTAAACTAATTTTTTTTTAAGTGTAGGTCGCTGGTTCCTCCAGCCTGTTCCTCCATTCAATGTGATCCTGGATGATCCGCCTCAGCCAACTCCCAATTCCCTGATCATCAAAGATTTATCTACCTCCTCTTTAAATGCCTCCAGTTATTTTGCCACCAGTTCTTTGGAGGGGTGGGGGGGGGGGGGGGGGGGAGGTGGGGGTAGGAATTACAGAGATTAACCTCCATCTGTGTGAAGAAATTATGACACACTTCTGTCCCTGATGACCTGCTCCTCAACATGTAATCCTGTCTCTACCAGTGGAAACATCTCAACATCTACCCCAATGTCTATGCTCCCTTACGACCTTAGATGTTTTGATAAGATTCTCTCATTCCTCGAAACTCCAAAGCCCATAGATCTAATGTTTTTTTCAGTTGTCTAAGATAGAACAACCAGGAATTGTTTTTCAGAATTCTCTCCTGGGATGCTTGCAATGCTAGTGTATCCATTCTTCAATAAGAAGATCAAAACTGTATAAACACTTTGGGTGGAGCCTCACCGACATCCTGTTCAATTGCAAAAATACGTCTCTATATTTAAACACCAATCCCTTAGCAATAAAGGAGAGGAGAGTGAAGAGGTCCCATGACAGAGTCTGTGGCTGCAGTCAAGTTTCAAATTGCTTATTAAAGATCGCATTCATTGTGGAAACATGGTTAATATTTTAAAGGTTCTAGGCCCAAGTGTCTCTTAGATCAACCTTTAGATTTGTTTTTGTTCATTGCAAACCAACAGTACTGCTTCTATACTTAAAAATAATCCCTTTTGATCCTGGAAAAAATAGCCTCTGGATGATTTTGCCTGCAAAGGCATCATACGTCTTCATTAAATATTGCTGGTGGGAATTCTGTTCTAGATTTCTTTATGGCAGATTTAACTGATATTCTACTTCAGGCTAGTAAACTGGTGATTAGATTATCGTACTGTGTATGGTGCAAAGATAATCTCTCCAGAGGCTGTTGCGAATGTTGGGGCTTATCGTTACCCAGACCTTACTTCAATGGCCTTTTCTTGGTGATGGCCATTGGCCATTCTTTAGTTTTAGTTTAGAGATACAGCATGGAAACAGGCCCTTTGCCTCACTGGGTCTGCACCGACCAACGATTCCCATACACAAGCATTATCTTTCACAATTTTTACCGGTCAAATAACTTACAGATGTGTACTTCTTTGGAGTATGGGAGGAAACTGGAAGACCCACTGATCACAAGGAGGATGTACAAACTCCATACAGACAACACCCATAATCAGGATCGATCCCGGGTCTCTGACGCTATAAGGCAGCACCTCTTCTGCTGCGCCACTGTGACGCCCTATTCTGTAACTAACCAAGTACTTGGAAAAATCACCAAACTGATTAATTTATTCATAGAGTTTTAAATGGATTATGGGTGTAGGGAATTTTCAGAAAATATATCTTGAGATACTACACAATTTTATTTGATAAAACATTAGGGCTGATTGTATTCAGAATATGAATTGGAATGTGGAACTACTTATGGATAGAAAACAGTGTGCAGTACAAAACCACAAAATAACTATTAGAGTGCCCGTACAAATTCTGAGGCTTCTGCCGTTTAAAATCTAAATCAATAGCTTGGATGAAGAGGCAGAGCTTGGATATCACATCATGCAAAGTGTAATATTTGGTTGGTAAAAATGGTATTTTATTATTATGGTGCCTGTTAAAAAAATGTTTTAAAAAAATGGGAATCTGACTCTCCAGTGCCTTGTTTAGGTCTGGATGTGGTCTCCTTAGAGCAAGACTCGGGAGTACCAGGGCAGGAGGAGACTGACCCTGAAGCTAGTGTCCCTACTTATGTGTATACACCAGAGCACAAGAGCCACGCTCCGGGTGTTCCCGATGTAGCATCAAGTTTGCTATATCGGTATGGACTGGTGAGGCTATGGATGAGACCTGGCTGGCAACATTATTTTGTTTCTCACCTGCTCCAAGAAACTGTTATGATTGAAACAGTAAATATATTAAACACCTGTCTATTGTGCCTCACTCAGGGTGCCAACAGTAAACTCAGTAATTTGGGCACCCATGAGTGTTATGATGCGAGGGCAGGAAATATGTTTCCAGCATGTCCTCTAGCTGATATCAGTTGGCATCACTGCATTTGGGGAAGACATACAAGTGTCGATAAATGTCCAAAACTTATAAGACAGGCTTGCGTTACTCTGCAGTGCCTATTCGAACCTAATTGTATAATGAAAATTGCCATTTGGCCAACATTATACCCACAAATGCAGGACTATGTAGGACAAACAATAACCAGATTAATTATTGGTGAAAATCTGCCAAAACAATTCTAGTTCAATTATGGAGGTACAGTAACTTTATTCCATCACACATAGAACTTCTGGGGTACAACCTCTGGTTGGGTGTAAGATTGCAATTGTTTATAATTAATTATGCTACATAATATTGATCGGGTTGTTGTTTGCTGCACCAGTAACTCATCAGGTAGAAAATATATCCCAGACAGAAGAAGATGGGGGTTGCAGAATCATTCTGGACCTCACAAACTTAATTCATATATTCAGTATAGGCATTTAATAAAGTACACCTTCAACACTGTAACACAGTTGTCATCACAAGGCTGCTGTATGGTTACTATAACCATATAACAATTACAGCACGGAAACAGGCCCTCTCGGCCCTTCCAGTCCGTGCCGATCATTTGTTTTCCCCTAGTCCCATCTACCTGCACTCAGTCGTGGTGGATGCATTCTCGCTACATTGGGGAAGTATAATCTTCTATGTTTCCCCACTTTGCCTGATTAGGCAATGTCTACCAAAATAGAGCAAGACTCCGCCGCAGGCGTTTGGTGGTTCCAGTACAGGAGAAGTCATCCATTACATGATCATATTAATTGTTGATCTGCAGGTTCTGATGGACTGTCGGATAGGACAATGGATGTTATAACTTATGGAGAGATAGCACTAAGAAACAATATATGTCTCATATAAGGAAATGGGAAATCTTTTGTATACAGTCAGATATATATTATCATACTGCAAACATATCGGATGTATTGGAGTTCCTTGCCATGTTGCACCTGAGACATAGTGCCATTAATAGTGCCCTGAGTACTATGTCCTCCTATTTAGGACAAAATTCAGAACGACAATCTATCCGGTTCATCCATTAATATCCTGATTTATGAGAGGAATTTTAATAAAATCCACCAAACCCAGATATACAGAAATCTGGGATGTCAGTATAATTCTCACATTGCTTTGGCAATGGGCTCCAATTATGTCACTGTCTTTTCAGAACTTAATATTTAAAGTGGTTATGCTCATGTCATTAGGATCAGCACAATGAGTACAAACATTACAAATGTTGCGCTTAGATTGTATGCACTTGTCTGTAGATATAATTACTTTTTATGTCTATGATCTAAGCAAGCAAAGGAAGCCAGTGAAGGCTGCAACCAAGGTAATCTTTAAAGCATACCCTGTCGACCAAACATTGTGTGTGGTTAAGCATCTGACTCAATGTATTAAAGTAACTAAGAGTCTCCGAGATTGTGAGACACCAATGCTCATTACCCACAAAATAAAAAAATAAATAAATAAAGTGACAGTACAAACTATTCTAGATGGTTAAAACAGGTTCTGTATTTAGCTGGAGTTCACACTCATGTGTTAAATCTCAACTCCACAAGGGCGGCATCAATGTCCGCAGTGAAGGCGCAGGACATGCCGCTCGACCAAATTCTAGAGACCGCAGGATGGTCTAAAGAAGTAACTTTCTAGATTTATGATAAACCTGTTGTCACAGTGCCAGGGTTTGCACATGCTATGTTGTGTTCTGTTCAATTTGTTTGCTTTGTTTCATATCATTGTTTCATATCATGTGTTGTAATTTTCCCCTGGGATAGAGGGGTTATTACTTTCCTTGTTATTATATTATTAACATAGTTATTGAATAATTTGAAGCAATGTTCAATATATTATTTATTCACCACTGTGTCAACTGAAGCAGTGTGCCATATGGAGTGAATCTATGGCATGAAAATCACAGAGCTTTAAAATCTTCACGTGACTCCGAAGTAAAATAGTAAGATCAAATGAGAACTTACCTGTTCGAGGTTTGATCTTAATTTTAAGAGGAGTTACGATGAGGGATTACGTGCCCTCCGCTCCCGACCCTCATAATCTAAACCCTCTGCACTCGTTGTAGGGTTGCTGCAACACCGGGGTGGCCCCTGTGGACGGCATCAACGTACTTGTCCCGAAGAACAGCTGGGTTGACTTCCAGTGGCAAGCTTAACTGCCCTCTTAAGACAGATTATTCTGAAATTCTATGACATTTCAACCCTGGAAGGAATTATGAAAAAGATTCCATATGGTGTGAATTTGATGTTTGGAGAAGACAAACTAAGATTCTTCCGTGATTTTCCAGCTGAAGTCATGGAAAAGAGGGACAAGTTTACAAACACGAGAAGGCTACTGAAAGAGGTCTCAGGAGTAAGATATGGGATAGTATATCCCGCTAAATTGAGAATTTCTTATAACCATGTTGAACGTACATTCACGGATCCAGAAGAGGCATTTAAATATGCACAAAGTATCACAAAGGAGGTCTACTGATCATTAGGAGTTGGTCTCCCACAATAACATCGAAGGAGAAACGACAAAGAAAGGATTGAGTCTCTTTTTTTTAACATACAAAAAAGACTGCTCTTGTTAAAATGGCGAACCTTCCTCGATGCGTGGTCTAGACATTTTATCTTTGGAATGTTAATTCAAGGTCGCATTTTATGTTTCATCTCAACACAGGACTGACAAAGAAGAGAAACTGTGGCGGGGAAAATAAATTGAGAATATAGTGTAATATAGAATATTATCACTGGACTTGTATATAGAAATTTATTATTTAAGAAACATATAATTACATACTAACATAAAATATAATTAATAAAATAGGGTAATATTAAGGCATAGCTTAACTATAGCTGATGTTTATTTCATGATGTTAATTATTTGCTAATAAGAATAATGAGTTAAATATGATTGATAAGTATTAATAACATATTAACACATTTTATGGATATAGTAGACTTAGTCTAGATTGCGCGTAAAGGGGGGGGGGGGGGGAGGAGACTCAGATACTTGGAAGTTATCCAAGGGTCTGAATCTGGTTAACCCCTTGGAACCTGCTGTTGTCTGATACAAAAGTTTGAGACTTAATTGTAATAAATCTAGGCATATTGATAGATATGGATATATAATTAACATAATTACTGTTATATCTAAGTATATAATTAATGTTGGAAACTACTTTTTACTTTGTTTTTCCTCTTTGAAGATACATTTCTAATCTAGCTACTGGAGTACATTTTATTTTATATATATAATTTTGAACTTTGTATCGCTCTCTCTTCCAATTAATAATAATCGGTCAAGGGGGCAGAGCGAAACATATAAAAACATCTACGGAAGTCAATAAGAATTTTTCTACCACCTGTTGGTGGTTTGTTGTTAATTATAATATCTTTATTTTTGGATATTATAATATCACTTTTGTTTGTTAATTATCTTTTCACGACTCTACACTTTGTGCTCTTTTTCTGAAGGGGAGATGCCAACAAAACTTAACAGCTGGGGATGACCATCCTTCATCTGGAGTTATAAGGTTCTTGGTTGCACCATATGAAGTAAAGGTATTAACATGATTCATAATGCAAGACAATAAACAAAAGAAAACTAGAGGAATCACATTTTGTAGTTGGAATATAAGGGGCGCTAATGAACCAATTAAAAGGGGTAAGATCTTTGCCCAATTAAAAGCCTTAAACAGTGATATTATTTTCTTACAAGAGATGCATCTGAAATATCAAACACAGATAAGACTGAAGGCAAATTGGATTGGGCAAACATACTACTCTTCATTTACTTCTAAATCTAGAGGCACAGCTATTATCATTCGTAAAGGTATACTATTTAAATTAAAGAATACTATAGCAGATAAAGAGGGGAGGTATGTCATTGTCACGGGAGAAATTTATTCTACTCCACTTACTTTGATAAATATTTGTGCTCCTAATTTTGACAACCCCCAATTCTTTAGTAAAATTTTGGATATAATTTCGGAACTTAATCATCAAAATGTGATATAGGGGGAGATTTGAATTGTGTTTTAGATCCATATTTGGGTAAATCAGCAAAACAAAAAAGGACTAACATAAAATCTAAAACGAGTGAACTCCTAAATACATACATGAAAAATACTAATATGACAGACGTATGGAGGATCGCTAACCTAATAGGTAGGGAATATTCATTTTATTCAACAGTACATAAAACATATTCACGTATTGATTATTTCTTAGTGGACACAAAACTAATTCCATATACATATAATTCTAAATGTCATAATAGTATTATTTCTGATCATTCCCTGTTAACTTTTGCTTTAAAATTAGAAGGAATGCCTGATAAAAATTCGTTTTGGAGGTTTAACCCCAAATTTAAAAAAACTCACAAGGTTGCACATATTTAAAAGAGCAGATGAGATTCTTCTTTGCGACAAATGATACACCAGATATTTCACCCTCCTTATTATGGGAAACTTTTAAGGCATTTATTAGAGGAACTATAATCTCATATCAAGCTTTCCAAAATAAAAAGAATAATACTGAACAATTGCAGTTAGAACAAGAAATTAGACAATTAGATTTAGAAAATGCCAAAGAACCAACTATAGATAAACATAATAAGATAATAATACTAAAATATAAATTAAATTAAATTTTATCGGCCAGAATAATAAGATTATTTCAAATTACAAAACAAGAAAATTTTGGATTTGGTGATAAACCTCATAAACTCCTAGCACGCCAACTGAAAAAACGGGAAACAGAAAATACAATTACAAAAATTAAATCAGACAAAGGGGAATTACTAACACTACCTAAAGATATTAATAAAAGATTTGCTCAATTTTATCAAAACTTATATACATCGAAAACCTCTGCAAATAATACTCAAATTACAAATTTCTTAGATAAGTGTAATCTTCCAAAATTAAATATGGTGGAACAAGAGGGATTAGGAGCTCAGATGACACTACAGGAAATAGAATAAAGAATTAGTTTGTTGAAGAATGGCAAAACGACAGGGCCAGATGGCTTTAGTAATGAATTCTACAAAAGATTCTACGAGATAATTTCTCCACGGTTGCAAGATTTATATATATATGCTTTTAAAGAAAACAAACTACTAGAAACACTAACTGAGTCAACTATTACACATACCAAAAAAGGATAAAGATCTAGAAGACCCAGGCTCATATAGAGCTATTGCACTCCTAAATACAGACCAAAAACTATTAACAAAGACTCTAGCGAGAAGATTGAGTAAATATGTTAGTAAACTAATAAATCCAGACCAAACAGGGTTCATACCAAAGAAATACTCATTTAACGATTTGAGACTGCTGTCTAATATAATGTACTCACATAATACTGAAGAAGAACTAGCAATTATTTCATTGGATGCAGAAAAAGCTTTTGATCAAGTAGTATGGCAATATTTATTCAAAGTATTGCAAAAATTTAACACGGGAGATAATTTTATTTCATGGGTAAAATTATTATATGATAAGCCGACGGCTAGAATACTGACTAATAATATATTATCCCTGAAATTCCAATTAGCAAGGGGCAATAGGCAGGGGTGCGCGTTATCGCCTCTGCTATTTGCACTAGTGATAGAGCCTTTAGCTGAAAGTATAAGAAGCCATCCGAATATTCATGGGTATATTACCAAACACTCAAATAATAAAATTTCATTATATGCAGATGACATATTATTATATATTACAAATTTGCAAATTAGCATACCAAATATACTAAATTTAATAGAGGAATTTGGTTCTTTTTCAGGATATAGAATAAATTGAAACAAAAGCAAAATTATGACGATAAAACCTCAAGAGTCGACACATCTGTTGAAATTCCCTTTTAGAATTACAACAGAAAAATGTAAGTATTTGGGCATCCAAATTATTAGGAACTATAAATCATTACTCAATGCAAACTATATGCCTTTATTAAATAAATTAAATGGGTTGATTAAACTTTGGAAGACACTGCCGATGTCTTTAATAGGCAGAATAAACGCGATAAAAATGATCTTCTTACCACAAATATTGTACTTATTTCAATCAATACCAATATACCTACCTACAAAATTCTTAAAAAGATTAGATTCTGATGTTAGAATTCATATGGGATTATAAATCGCACAGAATTAAAAAAAAAAAAAACACTTGTTTAAATCTAAAGAATCAGGGGGACTGACACTCCCTAACTTATTGTATTATTATTGGGCAGTAAATATTCAAAATATAATCTACTGGTTGGACAGTTCTGCCCAATAGGTAGATTGGATAAGAATGGAGAAAGAGGATTGTTCCCCTTATAATATAGGAGCGATCCTTCTTTCCCCGATAAAACTGAACAATATAATATACAAGAAGAATCCAATTATTCATAGTATAATACGAATTTGGAAACAAATAAAGTTAACTTTAAAATTAAGAAAATTATCACTTCTTTCTCCAATAGCTAATAATCCCTCATTCAAACCATCCATTATTGATAAAACGTTTATCCATTGGGAAAGAATAGGATTTAAACGATGGGAGATATGTATGAAATGGGAATTTTTTTATCATTCCAACAACTACAACTAAAATATAATTTGAAAAGTAATCAATATTTCAAATACCTTCAAATTCAAGATTATTTGAAAAAGTATATACAAGGATATCAAACTTTAACCCCAGATTTATTGGAGGAAGGAATGAATAGAAAGGCAGAATCAAGCAATTTAATATCTTACTTATATAACATAATTCTAGATATAGAAACACCAACGACAGAGGCAATTAGAAGAGACTGGGAACAAGAGTTATTGATAAAAAATTCCAAACGATAGATGGGATAAAAATGTATTATATGTAAACAAATGTTCAATGAATGTAAGCCATAACCTAATTCAATTTAAATTTTTACATAGATTACTGTGATAAATTTTACATAGATTACTGTGATACACTGTGATACATAGATACACTGTGCCGCGTGACAGTGGGAGTAGGAATGAAATGAGGTGGAGGATAAATGCTACTGGGGAGACTTTAAACTAGAAAGGCTGGGGGGAGGGACTCGGGTAGAGGGGGCTAGGGGTCAGGGTGTGGGGCAAGAGGCAGAGAAGGGAAGCACTCGGATCCAAAATGTAGGCGAGGAAGATGAAAAAGATAATAGACAGAGAATAAGGGATGGTGGGTTTCTAAAATGCATATATTTTAATGCTAGGAGCATTGTAAGTAAGGTGGATGAACTTAGAGCCTGGATTGACACCTGGAAATATGATGTTGTGGCAATCAGTGAAACATGGTTGCAGGAGGGCTATTTGGGTGGAACTGAGAAGTGGGAATGGTGTAGGCAACACTTTTAGGGGTGTATTATAGACCGCCAAATGGGGAGCGTGAATTGGAAGAGCAAATATGTAAGGAGATAGCAGATATTAGTAGTAAGCACAAGGTAGTGATTGTGGGAGATTTCAATTTTCCAAAAATAGACTGGGAAACACATTCTGTAAATGGGCTGGATGGTTTGGAGTTTGTAAAATGTGTGCAGGATAGTTTTTGCAGCAGTACATAGAGGTATCGACCAGAGAAGGGGCAGTGCTGGACCTCCTGTTAGGAAATGAGGCAGGTCAGGTGACGGAGGTATGCGTTGGTGAGCACTTCGGGACCAGTGATCACAATACCATTAGTTTCAATATAATTATGGAGAGAGTCAGAACTGGACCTAGGGTAGAGATTTTTGATTGGAGAAAGGCTAACTTTGAGGGAATGTGTAAGGATTTTAAAGGAGTGAATTGGGACACTTTGTTTCATGGGAAGGATGTAGAAGAGAAATGGAGGACATTTAAAGGGGAAATTGTAAGAGTACATAATCTTTATGTCCCTGTTATGTTGAAAGCAAATAGTAAAAATTGGCAAGAGCCATGGTTTTCAAGGGAAATTGGACACTTGTTTCGAAAAAAGAGAGATATCTACAATAATTATAGGAGGCATGGAGTAAATGAGGTGCTAGAGGAGTATAAAGAATGTAAAAAGAATCTTAAGAAAGAAATTAGGAAGGCTAAAAGAAGATATGAGGTTGCTTTGGCAAGAAAGGTGAAAGTAAACCCAAAGGGTTTCTACAGCTATATTAATAGCAAAAGGATAACGAGGGATAAAATTGGACCATTAGAGAACCAGAATGGACAGCTATCTGCAGAGCCAAAAGAGATGGGGGAGATATTGAACAATTTATTTTCTTCGGTATTCACCAAGGAGAAGGATATTGAACTCGGTGAGTTAAGGGGAAAGAGTAGAGTAGCTATGGAAACTATGAGATTCAAAGAGGAGGAAGTACTGACACTTTTGAAAAATATAAAAGTGGATAAGTCTCCAGGACCTGACAGGATATTCCCTAGGACATTGAGGGAAGTTAGTGTAGAAATAGCAGGAGCTATGACAGAAATATTTCAAATGTCATTAGAAACGGGAATAGTGCCAGAGGATTGGCGTACTGCGCATGTTGTTCCATTGTTTAAAAAGGGTTCAAAGAATAAACCTAGCAATTATAGACCTATTAGTTTGACGTCAGTGGTGGGCAAATTAATGGAAAGGATACTTAGAGATAATATATATAAGCATCTGGATAAACAGGGTCTGATCAGGAACAGTCAACATGGATTTGTGCCGGGAAGGTCATGTTTGACAAACCTTCTTGAATTTTTTGAAGCGGTAAACTAGGGAAATTGATGAGGGTTAAAGCAGTGGATGTTGTCTATATGGATTTCAGTAAGGCCTTTGACAAGGTTCCCCATGGAAGGTTGGTTAAGAAGGTTCAATCTTTGGGTGTTAATGGCGGAGTAGCAAGATGGATTCGACAGTGGCTGAATGGGAGATGTCAGAGAGTAATGGTGGATGGCTGTTTGTCAGGTTGGAAGCCGGTGACCAGTGGGGTGTCTCAGGGATCTGTATTGGGTCCACTGTTGTTTGTCATGTACATCAATGATCTGGATGATGGGGTGGAAAATTGGATAAGTAAGTATGCAGATGATACTAAGATAGGTGGTGTTGTGGATAATGAAGTAGATTTTCAAAGTCTACAGAGAGATTTGGGCCATTTGGAAAAGTGGGCTGAAAGATGGCAGATGGAGATTAATGCTGATAAGTGTGAAGTGCTACATCTTGGCAGGACATATCAAAAATAGGACGTACATGGTAAATGGTAGGGAATTGAGGAATGCTGTGGAACAGAGGGATCTAGGAATAACTGTTCATAGTTCCCTGAAGGTGGAATCGCATGTAGATAGGGTGGTAAAGAAAGCCTTTGGTGTGCTGGCCTTTATAAATCAGAGCATTGAATATAGGAGTAGGGAAGTAATGTTAAAATTGTACAAGGCATTGGTAAGACCAATTCTGGAGTATGGTGTACAATTTTGGTCGCCTAGTTATAGGAAGGATGTCAACAAAATAGAGAGAGTACAGAGGAGATTTACTAGAATGTTGGCCAGGGTTCCAGCAACTATGTTACAGAGAAAGGTTGAACAAGTTAGGTCTTTATTCTTTGGAGCGCAGAAGGTTAAGGGGGGACTTGATTGAGGTTTTTAAAATGATGAAAGGGATAGACAGAGTTGACGTGGATACGTTTTTCCCATTGAGGGTAGGGAAGATTCAAACAAGAGGGCATGACATGAGAATTAAGGGACAGAGGTTTCGGGGTAACGTGAGGGGGAACTTCTTTACTCAGAGGGTGGTGGCTGTGTGGAATCAGCTTCCAGCAGAAGTGGTGGAGGTAGGATCGATTTTAACATTTAAGAGTAAAGTGGATAGGTATATGGACGTGAAGGGAATGGAGGGGTATGGTCCGAGTGCAGGTAGATGGGACTAGGGGAAAACAAATGGTCGGCACGGACTGGAAGGGCCGAGAGGGCCTGTTTCCGTGCTGTAATTGTTATATGTTATATGATTATTATATTATTCGAAAACAAAACTGAATAAAATATTTTCAAATGTTTCCCCCATCTGCGACAAATGTCTAACTCAAAATGCCACTATAGCACATTCCTTTGTCTCTTGTACAAAACTATAAATTTTGGAATGAAATTTATGGCATTTTTACAAAACTATTTAACACAAAATTGAACCTCAATACAGAATTGATTATCTTTGGATCAATGGAAGAGGGAAGTAAACTAACTATATTCCAAGAAGCTTTTCTTAATTATGGTCTAATAACAGCAAAAAACTTGTACTTAAATTTTGGAAAAACGCACCTACGCCAACATTCAAAATGTGGATCTCAAACATGTCTGAAACGCTACATCTTGAAGAAATGTGATTCCTCCTACTAGGTAAAGTAGACCAATTCTTAAAGATTTCGTCTCCTTTTATCAACTTTTTACTAGCATATGGTGCAACATAACATAACCTTAGAAATTAAATGGTTTAGAACTGGGTGACGGATGGGCAAAAATACGAGATAGGTAGATGTCTCCTAATCCCTCTTTTCTTTACTTTTTAACTTCTCATCTCTGTCCTTTATTTCTTTTGCTTTCTGTTTCTACTCGCTTGTCTATCAATTCCGACACTCTTTATTTATTTTTTCTCTCACTGTTCTTTTATTATTGAACCAAAAGTATGAAATTGTACAAGAATGAAAATATGTATTTATGTATTAGATACTTAAGTACCAGACTATTGTACTTACTTCTAACAAAAATAAACAAACAAATAAAAACAACAACAAAAAAAACGAAAAGAACAGCTGGGTTAACTGCTTTGTGACCCTTGATTATAACCTCGTCCTGTAGTACCAGTTCGGCGCAAACTAAGTAGTATGGACAAATCACAAGTGGGGTACTGTGTAGTTTATCCAGCCAGCCACGCCGGATGACTGAGGACAGTAATTGTAGAGTTTCTTCGGCAGCCGTGTGCTCTGCCGACTGGACTTCCACTGATGGAACAGAGTAATGCAATGATAAATCTAGTGGTCTATCTGATAGGTTTAGTGACCATGTGTTTTCTTTGACACCAGATTTTATCATTTTCCTTGAGGTTCCTACCCAATAATTCAAATCTACAAATGAATGACTTACATAATGAGTTATTGCATAAGAAAAAATTAAACAGCAGGTCAGACACCATTATGCATTATTTTTTGATTTCTTAAAAAAAAAACAGAATGCACAAGAGGTTCTTTAAGGGAAACAGACAAAGCAAAAAAGCAAAGAGAATTAGAATGAAGATTGTGGAGACATTGAACACAGATCAATACCCATGATCAATTTACATTGATTAAAGCAACATCAAAGATTGTGTTCATTGAAGAAACATGTTTAATATTTTAAAGGATCATGCCGGCGACTCTTTTGTGTACTTTGTAGACAAAAACAAAGAATTTCACTGCACCATCAAGTGACAATATAAAGTATCATCATAATCATCAGCTTCATGATATACAGTGGCTTGCAAAAGTATTCATACCCCTTGAACTTTTCCACATTTTGTCACGTTACAACCACAAACATGAATATATTTTATTGGGATTTTATGTGATAGACCAACACAAAGTGGTGCATAATTGTGAAGTGGAAGGAAAATGAGACATGGTTTCCAAATTTGTTTACAAATAAAAAACTGAAAAGTGTGGCGTGCAAAAGTATTCAGCCCCCCTGAGTCAATACTTTGTAGAACCACCTTTCGCTGCAATTACAGCTGCAAGTCTTTTGGGGTATGTCTCTACCAGCTTTGCACATCTAGAGAATGAAATTTTTGCCCATTCTTCTTTGCAAAATATCTCAAACTCAGTCAGATTGGATGGAGAGCGTCTGTGAACAGCAATTTTCAAGTCTTGCCAGAGATTCTCAATTGGATTTAGATCTGGACTTTGACTGGGCCATTCTAACACATGAATATGCTTTGATCTAAACCATTCCATTATAGATCTGGCTGTATGTTTAGGGTCATTGTCCTGCTGGAAGGTGAACCTCCACCCCAGTCTGAAGTCTTTTGCAGACTCTAACAGGTTTTCTTCCAAGATTGCCCTGTATTTGGCTCCATCCATCTTCCCATCAACTCTGACTAGCTTCCCTGTCCCTGCTGAAAAAAGCATCCCCACAACATAATGCTGCCACCACCATGTTTCACAGTGGGGATGGTGTGTCCAGGGTGATTTGCAGTGTTAGTTTTCCGCCACACATAGTGTTTTGCATTTAGGCGAAAAACTTGAATTTTGGTCTCATCAGACCAGAGCACGTTCCTCCACATGTTTGCTGTGTCCCCCACATGGCTTGTGGCAAACTGCAAATGGGACTTCTTATGGCTTTGTTTCAACAATGGCTTTCTTCTTGCCACACTTCCATAGAGGCCCGATTTGTGGAGTGCACGACTAATAGTTGTCCTGTGGACAGATTCTCCCACCTGAGCTGTGGATCTCTGCAGCTCCGCCAGAGTTACCATGGGCCTCTTGGCTGCTTCTCTGATCAATACTCTCCTTGCCAGGCCTGTCAGTTTAGGTGGACGGCCATGTCTTGGTAGGTTTGCAGATGTGCCATACTCTTTCCATTTTCGGATGATGGATTGAACAGTGCTCTGTGAGATGTTCAAAGCTTGGGATATTTTTTTATAACCTAACTCTGCTTTAAACTTCTCCACAACTTTATTTATGACCTGTCTGGTGTGTTCATTGGGCTTCATGATGCTGTTTGTTCACTAATGTTCTCTAACAAACCTCTGAGGCCTTCACAGAACAGCTGTATTTATACTGAGATTAGATTACACACAAATGGACTCTATTTACTAATTAGGTGACTTCTGAAGGCAATTGGTTGCACTGGATTTTATTTAGGGGTATCAGAGTAAAGGGGGCTGAATACTTTTGCACGCCACACTTTTCAGTTTTTTATTTGTAAACAAATTTGAAAACCATGTATCATTTTCCTTCCACTTCACAATTATGCGCCACTTTGTGTTGGTCTATCACATAAAATCCCAATAAAATACATTTACGTTTGTGGTTGTAACGTGACAAAATGAGGAAAGAATCAAGGGGTATGAATACTTTTGCAAGCCACTGTATATAGCACGGTGGCACAGAGGTAGAGTTGCTGTTTACAGTCTTGCAGTGATGGAGACTCGTGTTCGATCCCGACTACCGGTGCTGTTTGTACGGAGTTTGTACGTTCTCCCCGTGACCACGTGGGTTATCTCCGAGATCTTCGGTTTCCTCCTACACTCCATAGACGTACACCTTTGAAGGTTAATTGGCTTGGTATAAGTGTAAATTGTCCCTAGCATGTGTAGGGAGGCATGAATGTGCAGGGATCGTAGGTCTGCGCTGATTCAGTGGGCCAAAGGGCCTTTTTCCGCTCTGTATCTCTAAACTAAACTAAATAAAAACTAAACTAAATCATCATCCCATAAATATTTTTGGTCTGGTTTTATTTTTTGGGAAGCTACCTTTGCTTCAAACATTTTTCAAAAAATCCATTTAGATTCCAGAAAAAATACCATTTGGATAATCTTGGCTTTCATTAAATGTTGCTGATGGAAATCCAGTTCTAGATATCTTGCTTGCAGATGTATGCCATATTATCTTTCAAGCTAATAAATCTTTGCTTAGATATTACAACATGCCTTGAGCATTGGCCACTCTGCCTGTGTTTACCTGTTTTGAAATCTCAATGCTTGAAAAATTCTGTTGTTTTCCTTTCACAGGTTCAGCTAATCTATGATTCTTTATGATTGAATGAACAAATTATAAAACCTGTTGAAGCCTGCAGCAAAGATTTAGACCTAGGGTTGAAAGTGCAGTTTTACATTTATCACATCAAACTCTGCAATCTAATTTCCAAATTCAATTTGTGACAGGAAGTATTTGACAAATATTTTATTATGAGAAATAGAAAGGCATAATTTATTACTAAATGAATCAAGATCTACTTGATCAAATTGTATAAATGCAATTTAATATTCTTAGTCATTGGTGCAGTTGCTAAATTTGCACACTTAGTGAGATGATGGTTTTAGAGATTAAAGAGGTCAAGGCTCTTTCATTAATGCCATTCCACCATATAACTTATAGCTGCAGATTTGCACTTGAAATTAGTTTAAAGTAAGAATATGTATTATTCTGGTGAAGCATTGACTAGGAAATTGTGAGCTGACACGTTTAAACTGATTAACCTCTTCTGGGAATATTATTTAGCAATCATATTATAGCATTTGCTGGCATCATATTCCCGTTCATGGCTCAATCGACTTATGAAATGCTTAGGAAGGAGGAGAGCAGAGAACTATGCAAATTGGAAATTGTTATATATTTTCTAAGTATTACAATGTTTTCTATTGCAAGGAATATGAAATCCACACAATGTAAATTTCACCAGGCCATTTATTATATGGTTTTGTGGAGCTAAGCAGCCCCTGACTGCTCTCAGTTCTTTCTGACTCAGCAAACTTCACCAAAGTAACCTACTGTTGGTAAAATAAGTGCAGAAATATATTAATAGAATATTGACTGGCCTTGAGGGGGATACGACATATATTGCCTGAAGTAGATTCATATTGCCCGAGTCGAAGACGAGGGCAATATGGATCTAGTGAGGGCAATATATGTCGTATCCCCCGAAAGAGGACAGTCAATATTGTTATTATTACCCATATCAGACATCTAGAGGAAAATCTGAACATCTCAGCTCGGCGGACTTCCACGTAAAATTTAACCAAAATGGACGCGGCAGTCTTCCTGTCTGCCGTTTGAATATTCTAAATTTCCCACGCAGCGTCACGTTGCCAAGTTCCCGGATGTGAGACCAGGGGAATATAAGACTATATTTACCGCTGTTTTAACACGTAAAGTCCATAGGCGTTCGCAAGAAAGGGGAATACAAGAAAATATTCCCCTGTTAACCCTGCTGGCACTCAAAACGAAGGGAATACAATTTTGTAAAAGCATAGCTCAGATGTGTGATATGGGTAGAAATATATTAATGTGTATTGCTGTTCACAATTTGATGTTAACTCCTGAAGGTTGGAATGATGAGGTATTGTTCCTCAAGCTTTTTAAAGATTGCTGTGCTTAAGACACATTGCTTGCTTTAAAGTAATGAAAAAATAGCAATACACTTAGAGTCATAGAGCATGGTAATTTTTCATTACTGTAAAGAAACAATACGGTGCATGTTAAGCACAGCAATTCTTAGAAAGTTTGAGGAACAACACCTCATCATTACAACCTTCAGGAACCAACATCAAATTGAGAAGTTTTAGATAATAGTAAGATTAAATGAGAACTTACCAGTTTGAAGTTTGATCTTTATTTTATGAGGAGTTACGATGAGGGATTAAGTGAAGAACCCCGCCAGCCCGCTTGCGCGTCAATCTTCAAAGCAACCGTGTGAAATCACAGATAACAGTATTTGAAGTGACATAGTAAGATTATAAAGCTAGAACTACCAGATGATCTTTCTGATATGAGGGTTGGGAGTGGAGGGCACGTAATCCCTCATCGTAACTCCTCATAAAATAAAGATCAAACTTCAAACTGGTAAGTTCTCATTTAATCTTACTATTTTACTTCGGAGTCACGTGAGTGATTCCGTGAAGATTTCAAAGCTCTGTGATTTCATGCCGAGAGAAACGAGTCTACACAACCACAACTGCTTCATTGACAGATGAGGGAAACATTCATAATGAATAAATAATCATAATAGTAACCCCTCTCATCCGGGAAGGACTCTACAACTGAACCTTAAATAGAGTTGGCAAAAAAACCCTGGTCTGACAATCGGATATTATAACGTGTTTGGAAGGTTCGCTCATTCGACCGTCCTGCAGTTGCTAGGATGTGGTCCAGCAGAATGTAAATAACCTTTGATACTGATGCCGTAGCAGACCTGGTGGAGTGATTTAAGTCGTATTTACTCCTATATAAACCAAACCCCGTTTCACCGCCTGGGGATGGTCTGAACTGACACCTTCTTATAAAGCTTTTTGGAACTAACAACATTGCTAGTTCAGAGCCTCTAGGCTCTTGGTGACATTGACATATTGTTGTAAATGTGTGACCTCACATAACTGAATGTCCCTGAATATGTCATGAAATGTGTCATGGGACCTGACTCCCCTGCTTAACTAAAACATAAATAAAATATAATTTGCAGATGTAACCATCCTGTACAGTCGCAATTATGTAGTGACTGGACCCGTTGCACTGAGACCAGCGCCATGAGGATAACCACCTTATGAGATGGCCAAAGCTAGGATGTAGCTGGAGCCCCCGGCGAAGCAGTGCCAGCACAATGTCAATATCCCATACTGCCCTGTACTTGTCTTGGGGGAACTTGTGTTAATGATCCTTTACAAACTCGATATCCGGGGTGAGCCCGACAGAGTGGATCCAATTCGCTACAGCAAATATGATGGGAAGGCACATTAAGCACAGTTAATGGCCCTATAACTCAATTATTGTCAAAGACCTATTGGAAAATGAACTTCAAGTCATCAGTATCTGTACCGTATTAAATGTAACATACTGTAGCATTAAACTAAGCTCATCCCATCTCCTGGAGATGAACTGTACTGCTTTTTTGGGATGCTATCCCTGCCCTCTGCAGTGAGTACATACATGGATCGGTGTGAAAACCCGAGCCGTAGGAGCAGTTTACTCAGAATCTGCAAAAGAATAAAGTGATTTTATCATGCAGAGGCTGGTTTTCCGAGCCACAGGCTGAGCAGCAAAGCTTTACATTTAGAATAACCATATAAGGTTGTATTAATATTCCTGACCAACCGGAATCAAGGCTGCATAGTCCTGTCAGCCAGTACGAAAGCCTAAGCGGGATCTTGCTGACTTTATTTCAAGATGCGATTGATGGGAAAAATGGAGGAAGACATAACGAACATTCCTCCTTCTTGTAGCGATAATGTATCTCTCGCCACTGTTATGCCACATAGGTTTGCAGCCGGTGAATAAGCATGAAACATCACATCAATATTCGGTGTTCCATCAAACCATTTTTTCATAAATACCTTGTGACCCAACACTCATTCTGTGTTGACATTGATCTGTACTTGATGATACACCAGTGGAAAATGAGATTATGTAAATTAGTACAGGATGCTTTTACTTGATTGCACCCATGTGACTAACATATGCTACCACCATTGTGTATCAACCTGAAGTTGAGCATGAAGATTATGCATATTTGCTCCATAATCCTCTACCATATAATGCACCTAGGGTCTATAGATAGTTGATAGCAATGACTGAAGAATTGGCAACTGATATAAATCTCCTCCACCTCCGAACTAGAGATGACAATTTTCCACCTTAGAAGACAGCATCAGTTTGCAATATACCTGAGTTTTTACAGACCAAACTAGTGGAGCAATGCTGAATAGTGCTCGTCCATCATTATGACTTTATTAGCTTCAGCTGATAATAGCATAGGTCTGTTAACAATGACCTAGCCAACACTTGAGAGGTTGCTACTTTCACAGCTGAAACACAGGTACTATATTGCCAATTACTCTTGATGAATAGAAGGCTGCTTATAACAACAAGGTTGCTACAGGTTCCCATTAACTCCAATCTCTTGTCCCAGGGTGGAGTCACAGGCTAATTAATAGTTGTAGGTAAATCCCAATGACCAACAAGTATATTGGTAACTTCTTAATTTTAACTGGATGAATGAGGGATCCTACAAAGCCCTTCCCATCTTGGAATTTCTCAAATATAGAATTTTGCAAAATAGAGCGTTAAAATATTATCCAGACTAGACATAACAAGTTTAAACTCTGAGTAGCCGAAGCACCGAATTTAGTAATTTGGTAAATACCTGGGTAAATAATTTAGCCTATCTTGCAATGTTTTACTGTTATTATTACTGTTATCATTGCCTCATCATTGGCAAATTATCATTACTGTTATCATTCTCCTGCTAATTTCAAATGTCTCCGGTGATCCCTGTAAATGGGAACTGAATAGAATGTATCTTTGAGATCCTTATGAAAATCAGTTGTTAGTCTAACAAAGTTTCCTATTCGGAAAGTCTATACTGCACATACGAGTTACATGACCTTCTCCATGTTAACAATGAACCGCCACGTCTGCCATCATTCCGTGCCTGCATGGAACGACAACTCTGGCCTGGTTTCCGAGTCTGTCTTGGAAGACAATCCTGGCCATAATAATGAGCCCACCTCATAATTCCGAACCTGCCTCTAAAGGCAACTGGCCATAATTCTAAGCCTGCCGTGAAAGACAACTTTGGCCATATTTCGATCCTGTCTCGAAGTGATCCTGGCCATAATACTGAGCCAGCCTTAAAAGACAATACTGGCCCTAATTCCAAACCTGCTTGGAAAGTTAGTATTGTGCAGTTTTACATGGTTAGGTGACAATGCCTTAACCATACATGTGTTGTACAAACAAGTGTAAAATTAACAAATTGTAAGTGGTCCACTTACCCGATGTTTCGGAAGTGCCGGACCCACCTACCAGCCTGGTTATAGAGTAGGACTGGTAGGGTGCGTGGAACATCTGTTCAGTTTTCACACTGCCATAGCTTCAGTGAACCGCTTACTGCCAATGGAGGCATGGAGTGTGTTGTCGCCGAACCGATGAAGCTTTGCTCGTCGTTGGTACCTTGATTGGTCCGGCAACTTTTGCTTCCTCATCCAGGTTTTGCCTGTTGAATAGGTGTTACCTGAATAGAAGATTCGGCGGCTAGAGCTTCGTTCACTGCCGGCACTTGTAGCTTGAAGGGAACTCTGACCCCTTCCAGGTATTTTGCTGGTAACCTTCGTCTGTGAGGATTGCCTTGAACCCATACATATGTGCTCCAGTATGTTCCACGGACATATTTTAGAATTTGAAGTCAGTTACCTACTGACCAATCGCACTCCACTCCATAAAGAGGGAGATCGTAGGCCGCCCTGAATAGGTGCTGGCTCAGGCCCCTGAGGGTACCTGCGCTGATATGGCCTCTCCAATAGGCCTATACCAGAATGGAACATACTCAGCGGCAGAATAATTCTGGCCCCGCATGCTCTCCTCCTCCAAGATAGAGACATTAAGCAGCCCTGAATAGGCGCTGCTGGCGAGGGCTCTCCCAAAGGCCGGCGCTGACACTACTCCTTCTGTTGGAGTGTGTCTTGGTGGAACATCCTCTCCATTAGGAGCTCCATCCAATTTAGCCCAAAATTTTAATTATCACCGGAGGGGAACCCTCCTGGTCCGACTCGTCCCGAGTCCATAGTCCTGACTGCTTTATTGTTGGTTATACCCCATGTCCTGGGGACCACTGCAGTGTGGGAGCTGCTGACCATACTGTCAGCGACTCTGGTAGTGATACCGCCTCCTGAATTTACCCGTCCGCGGGAACCACAGCGGTCCGGAATCCACTGACCGCATTGTCAGCGACTGGAGTCGCAAACCCGACGGCCGCCGGCTCGCTGCGATTCTGACCAGAGTTTCCCCACAGCCCAAGCCGGTTTCCCTGCGGCTCGCCGGACTTCGTGACAATCCAGCAGGAAACCTCTATAAGAAGAGGTTCCTGCAAGAGAAAACAGAACCTGGTAAGAAATACAAAACTTACCTGAATGTTTAAACTTACCGCTGACAGGACCGTTGCGCCTGCCAGTCAGTTGCTGAGCCAAGCAAAAAGGCGTAATGACGCGCATGCGGGCTGGCGGGTTCTTCACGGAATCACTCACGTGACTCCGAAGTAAAATCAGCCATTTTAATTTTGCATTGGTTATTTCAAACTGCTAAACATTGGGAGTTCTGAAGGTGGCAAACAATGAGTCAATTATCTCTGCAGCCCCTTCTTTAATTTACTGTTACTTTTTTTCTTTCCAATGATAGTGATCTGCCTTTGATCAAGAATGCTGTGAAAGCAATTTCTAGTCATCCACTCATCAATTTCACGGCGATTCTTCATTATTTTCTGATGCAAAAGGAGTAAGGAGTCAAGAGTATTTTGGTGTCATTTGTACCAACACAGAACAATGAAATTGATGGAAGAAGGGTCTCGACCTGAAACGTCACCCGTTCCTGCTCTCCAAAGATAGTGCCTGACCCTCTGAGTTATTCCAGCTTTTTGTGTCTATCTTCAGTTTAAACCAGCATCTGCAGTTCCTTCCTACAACAATGAAATTCCTACTTGCAACAGCAAGACAGGTTTGTAAACATAATATTCAACAGGAGAAAGCACAATAAAAAAAATAATTATATGAAGAACTTGGAGAAGTAAGTCAGAAATGGTTGTGCTAGCACTGTGATATAAACAGTGCAAAATCTAGGACCGATGGCACCTGATGCCTGTTGGCGCTCCATCATATGTGCTGAGAGATGTACAATGAGCCCATAATCTCCATTATCTTTAGAAAAGAAAGTGTTATATGACTAAGCTTGTGTGCATATGCTTAATTTTTGAAAAGTCTTCTTTCACTATTGATTTTTAAATGTGCATTTATAATCTTCAAGTATGACAAAATACCATTTGGGTAATGGTACATCAATTAGAATATCAAGATATTTTATATTGTCCATCGGTAGTTTTGCTTATAAAGATATCCAGATTTGTATGGTCGTAATATAGACCACCGGGCTAGAAGAAGGGTAGCAAGGATTATTGCTGCTCACCTCTTACTATTAAGTATAAAGCTTCTCTGTCCACAGCCCAAAGTTAACTCTGATTTAGAATAATTTCCAAGGTACAGCTAAAAGGGGCTGTCACACTGCGGCGACCTAATCTGCGAGTTTAGAAGAGTTTGCCCTCGACTCAAACTCGCAGCATGGTCGACACCTGATCCTAGGAGGTCCCATGAGGTCACCAAACTCAATACTTTGTAACCTGAGTGAGCAGGGATAAATGAAAATATACTGAGCTAAAATTATAGCGCACAAAGGGAAGAATTTGACAGCTAAAGAACATAGAAATAACAGTGTCTAAGTAAAAATGGAAATGCAACGCTTTAATCCTTGTAACATAACACAAATTAAATGGGTAAGGAGGAAAAGTCTTGCCTCTGGAGCAAACAATACCTTGTGAACATAACAAGGTCAGAACCTCACCGAATAAACTAGGTCAGACTCTCACTGTTCTGAAGTATATGATTAGAATTACATAGCGAAGTATATCTTACTGGAATATTTGCTAGATTTGGTAATTATGTTACAGAATCTGACAGAAGAATGTTTAGTTAAGTTTAGTACAGTTCAGAGATACAGTGTGGAAACAGGCTCTTCGGCTCGCACCAACCTGCGGTCACCCATACACTAGTTCTAATCTACACACCAGGGACAATTTACAGAAGTTAATTGACCTACAAACCTGCATGTCTTTGAAAGGAGGGAGGAAACCAGGGCACCCGGAGAAAACCCACGCGGTCACAGGGAGAATGTGCAAACTCCCTACAGACTGCACCCGTGGTCAGGATCAAATCTGGATCTCTGGTGCTGTAAGGCAGCAACTCTACTGCTGCACCACTGTGCCGCCCAAAGTTTTTATGAATAATTATTACAATCATTTAACTTTATTCACCCATCAGAGTCCTAATGCACACTCATCCCTTACTACTGCTACTTTCAGCTATCTAGACAGAGATTTGTTCTCTGAGCTTTTGATTGAGGTTGATTCATTCCTAGTTTTAATTATCCTTGCTGAATACACAAATAATATCAATTTCGTACCAGTTTGTGATTAGATATTCTTGCTGTTATTTCAGATGAAAAGGTATTTAACAGTTCCGGAACAAATGACTTGCCTTAAAAAAAAAGAACAAAATTGCAGAGATTTTATTCAAGATGAAGCTCTCTGCTCTCATTGGTGCTACTCTGTAATGTCCCTGTCCCACGTAGGAAACCTGAACAGAAACCTCTGGAGACTTTGCGCCCCACCCAAGGTTTCCGTGCGGTTCCCGGAGGTTTTTGTCCTCCAGCAACCACGTTCAACTAGCATCGCAACCGGTTTCGACTAAAAAATTACCGATTTTTAAAACAGAAACCACTTTTGACCATTAGGGAGACTGACAAAAACCTCCGGGAACCTCCGGGAACCGCACAGAAACCTTGGGTGGGGCGCAAAGTCTCCAGAGGTTTCCATTCAGGTTTCCTAAGTGGGACAGGGGCATAAAGCTGCCTATTGCTTCAGGATGTCCATGCATTTTAGCACTGAAAATCAAATGGCCCATTCATTGTTACCCTTTTCTCCTTTTGCCATCTATCCAGGTGTAATTAACTGGGAATTGAGCATTTAAGGTGTACTTCAATTTCCATCCACCCAACCACCCACTCCCTCCCTGTACACACACATGTGCAGGGGTTTCAAAACTTTGACTCAACAAATATTTCCTTTGCCTGAGATATCTAGTTTATATAAGTTTATATAAGTAGAAGGCCATAATTTAAAACAATCTGAGAATTCTGCAGCACAGCAGAAGGTGATTGATTCTATCGAGTTCACAAAGGCTTTCTGAAGAACAGTCCAGTCTCCTGCACGTTCTCTGTCAGCTTTTGAATTATTTACCCTTCTCTCTATCTGCTTCCCTTTTAGAGACCACAAATGACCATTGACAATCTTCTAGCTTACCCTCTCTAAATCTACCTTGATTGTGCACAGTTCAGTCAAATCTCCATTATTCTAATGAGGATATTTCTATCTTTGCAGTTGATTCGTTTTTTTTTGTAAAATATTTTTATTAGAAGTAATTACATATTAAGAAGAAATAATATAACATCAAAAAAAAGGAAAATATTTTTCGTCACATACATTCTTAATTTTTTTTAAATTTACAGTCAATCTTATTTGTACTTCTATGTTTTTTTTATTTTATAACAGTAGGAAATAAAGATAGGTAATAAAAAGAAAAAGGAATAAGAAAGAGATAAATAAAATGAGTGGAATATTAAGCAAGATATTCTTCATTGGAGATATATTCATGATCTATTGTATATAATTCTTCATCTATTCCTTCATTCAGGCTTCAGTCATGGCCTCGAACCGGACCACCTTAACCCTTTAAATATTCAATAAATGGAGACCATATTCCTCTGAATTGATCTAACCTGTCCATTAGGACAAGTCTTAATCGTTCCAGATGAAGTGTCTCCGACATTTCTGTAATCCACATTTTGATTGTAGGGGATATGGGACCTTTCCAAAATCTTAATATTAATTTTTTTTACCAATTATTAAACTATAACCAATAAAAATTATTTGTTGTGTTGTTAGTATCTGATCCGTTTCTAATATTCCCAATATAATTAATTTTGAGTCTGGAATTAAATTTGCATTAACTACATTCGAGATTATCTTAAAAATTTCTGTCCAAAAATTAGCTATCTTTGCACATTTTGTGAATGAATGTGTTAGATTAGCTTCTAATTGTTGACATTTATCACATATAGCAGAAACATTTGAGAAAAGTTTGTTTAATTTGGATTTTGAGAAGTGTAATCTATGTATAACTTTAAATTGTATCAAGGAGTGTCTGGCATTTAATGAGCAATGGTGTATATGTTGTAAACTTTCATTCCATACTTCTCTACTAATTACTTGACCTAATTTGTTTTCCCATGCTTGCCTATATTTTTCAGTATTTGGTAAATCATTTTCCAGTAAGATATTATAAATACATGATAATAATTTTTCTGTATTCGGATGTTTATTTAGACATTCATCTAAAATTTCTGTCTTTCTATTCCTAAAATCTGGTGTATTTGATTTAACATAATCTCTAATTTGTAAATATCTAAAATATTCTTTGGAGTGTAATCCATAATTTTGTTGTAATTCCTGAAATGAAAGAAATAAACTTTCCCTGTAGAGATCACCCATCTTATTTATTCCATAGTTCTTCCATTTTAAAAAAACCCTTATCCATCAATGAAGGTTTAAAAGTAATATTGTTTACAATTGGAAGAGGTATATTCTGTAATTTTAATTTTTTTTTAATTGTTTCCAAATACATATACCACTTTCTATTATTGGGTTTCCTCTATAAATTTTCTTATGTATTTTAGTGTTAGCAAATAAAATCAAGCTAATTTCGAAAGGTGAACAGTCTTCCTTTTCCATTTTTAACCAATTTGGTTGTTTATCTAGTTCTTCCAACCAGAAATTCATATTTTTTATATTAACTGCCCAATAATAAAACATAAAATTAGGCAGTGCAAAACCTCCATTCATTTTTGATTTACATTGATGCTTTTTAATTATTCTATGGTTCTTATAATCCCTATAGAGTCCACTTTCTTAAAAAAAATTTTAGGAAAATATATCGGGATCATTTGAAACAAGTATAATAATTGTGGAAGAAAAATAATTTTTCTTAAAGTTTCTTCACATTAATCTTACCTAGCATTGAAATAGGTAATGTTTTCCAATATTGGATATTCTTAAATAATTTATTCAATAAAGGTGGGAAATTAGATTTAAATAAAGAATCATATCTTTTTGTTACATAAATTCCAAGATATTTGATTTTTTCATTTGCAATCTTAAAAGGATATTGTTGTAATATATGTAAGTTATTTCCCATTATTGGCATAAGCACTTTTATTCCAATTAATTCTATATCCTGAAAACGATCCAAATTGAGTTATTAAATCTAATAAGTTAGGAATACTAATTTCCGGCTTTGTGATATAAAGTAATACATCATCTGCGTATAAAGAGATTTTATTTTCAGTTTCTTTAGTTTCATACCCGTATATTTCACGATGCAATCTCACAGATTTTGCTAGTGGTTCTATTGCAAGTGCAAACAGTAGTGGAGATAAAGGGCAACCTTGTCTACAGCCTCGGAATAAGTTAAATTTAGTTGTTAACATTTGGTTTATTAATATTCTAGCTGTTGGCTTGGTATATAGTAATTTAATCCATGTTATAAACTTCTCCCCCAACTGAAAAAATTCCATAACCGAAAATAAATAAGACCATTCAATCTGATCAAAAGCTTTCTCTGCGTCCAACGAGATAATTGATAAATCCTTATTAATGTTTCTCTTCGAGTATATAATATTAAATAATCTTCTCAGGTTGTTTGAGGAGTATCGTTTTGGTATAAATCCTGTTTGATCTGAATGAATTAGTTTATTAATCACTTTGTTTAGTCTTTGTGCTAGTATTTTGGTTAATATGTTTTGATCAGTATTTAAAAGAGATATAACTCTATATGACCCTGGATCATCCAGATGTTTATCTAATTTAGGTATAAGGGTTATAATAGATTCATTTAATGTTTCTGGTAATTTCTGTTATGCATAAATAAGTTCATAAAGTGTCTTCAAAAGTGGAGCTATCATATCATAAAATATTTTATAAAATTCTGATCCAATACCATCTGGTCCTGGAGTTTTACCATTTTTTAATGATCTAATAGCTTCTTCAATTTCTTTAGTAGTTAATTCAACGTTTAATAATTCTATCTTCTAAGTCCAGTCCTTTTAAATTACAATTTTTTAAGAATGTTTCTACTCCTATCCGATTTTCTTTTGTTTTAGCTGAATATAAATTTTTATAATATTGCAAAAATCTCTTGTTTATTTCTTTAGTTTGTACTAGTAATTCCCCTTTATCTGATTTAATCCTATAGATTAATTTTTCTCCTTCCAATTTTCTTAATTGACGAGCCAATAATTTATGTGGCTTGTCACCAAATTCAAATTGTATTTGTTTAGTATATTGGTATAGTTTTACAACTTGGTCTGACTGTATTTTATTTAATTTATATTTCAATGCAAAGATTTTATTATGTTTTATCATGGTTGGATTAACAGCGTTCTCTGTATCTAACTGTTTAATCTCCCTTTCCAATGCCTGTTCTACCCTCCGATTCTCTTTATTATAAAATGCTTGAGAAGATATCATAATTCCCCGAACATACGCTTTAAAAGTTTCCCATAAAAGGGACGAAGATATTTCTGGCGTATCATTTATTTCAAAGAAAATCTTGATCTGTTATGTGATATATTCTTGAGTTATTTTGTCTTTTAAAATTTGTGGGTTTAATCTCCATTGTCCTTGTTTTTCCATTTTACGGGTTATTTTCATCTTAAAAGTTAAAGGTGCATGATCTGAAATTATAATATTATGATATTTTGAATTATACGTAAGTGGAATAAGTTTTAAATCTACCAGAAAATAATCTATTCGTGAATAAGTTTTATGCACAGGTGAGTAAAATGAGTATTCTCGTCCTGTTGGGTTTTGCAATCTCCAAACATCTTTAATATTACTAATGTCAATATATGCATTTATTAACTCACTGGAATGCGATTTACGTTTCCGTTGTTTTGATGATCTATCCAAATAAGGATCTAGTGAACAATTTAAATCTCCTCCAATTATTAGATTGTGTTGTGATAATTCCGGGATAGTATTAAATATTTTTTTAAAAAACAGCGGACTATCAACATTTGGGCCATTTTCATTGACAAAAAACATTTTTTGTGTATATAATTCTCCTATTACAATAATATATCTACCGTCACTATCAGTTATTGTTGAAGTATGTTTAAATGCAGTTCCTTTACGAATTAATATTGCTACACCTCTAGATTTGTGTGTGAAAGAGGAATGATAGACTTTATCAATCCATTTAACCTTTAATCTATGTTCCGACTCTTTTTTTAAATGTGTCTCTTGGATAAATGCGACATCTATTTGAAGTGTTCTTAAATGTGCTAATACTTTACCCCTCTTAATTGGTTGGTTTGTTAATACCTTTAACATTCCAACTACAAAACATTATTCCTCCACTACCCATATTTGTATGTAAGTCTTGCATCTTTTATCTAAAGGGATATATAATAGAGCAAATGGTTCAGTTCGACAGACCCGACTTTACACCTGAACTTCGAATAGATGAATTTCATGACCCTTGAGTTTCTCTCACATATATATCTCCTTTGCATTAATTTATAATTCCACTCAAATGTAAAATAATAATGACAAGAAATAATATTAAAAAAAGGATAGATTAAGAGATTAGTAGGGTGCACAAAGAAAGAAAAAAACTACATCTAGTATTAGTGTAGTTAGTGTTAGCCATACTAACATGGCTAGCAATCTAAAGACTTCCGTAGTGAATGTTAATTATTGATCCATCTCCGTGATTCACTAAAATTATTATTCCATAAAAAAAAATATTTAAACCAGGGGTATTAAACTATGATGTATACAAAGCTCATAGTCAAGTATATACTAATATATATACTTAATGCTTATTACAACCTATAATAATAAGTATAAAAAAAAGGAAAAAAAAAAACAAATTATAGAAAAAATAGAAAAGAAATAAGAAGTATCAGGGGGGATAAATGAAGTCAAAGTTTATATTTTATGTATTTATATTTACTATTAACTTAATTCTAAGTTAATCAGCTATAATTAATTATTAATCTATAATTAGCAGTTATTAGCTCTAATTAATAATGATGTATTACATTTAATATATGTTTATATATGTTAATATATGTTAATATATGTAAATTATTAATATTAGTAGTGTTAGTATTCAAATTATTAGTATCCATGGAATAGTCTTCGATCCGTATCTCCTCGAGTCTCCCATCCGTCTCCTTCTCCGTCTTCTTTAGATGAAACAAGTCCATAGTCTATTGCAATCTTCAAGCAATCTTGAAAGTACGGTTTAATTGTTCGTTTAATTCATCTTTGAAGATTTCATTCAGTCTGCTTCTCGCTCCTTGATCCCTTGGGCAAAACTCAATGCGTCCTTTGGATTTTTAAAATAATGTTCTTCCTGATTGTAGGTGACGCTCAGTGTGGCTGGATATCTCAAACAATACTTCAGATTCTTCACTTCCCTTAAAATTCTTTTGGTCTCTTTGAACGCATTTCGTTTCTTGGAAACCTCTGCTGGGTAATCTTGGTAAATGCTGATCGAATCTTCTTCATATTTAAGATTTCTACTTTTTACAACTTTATTCATCATATCTTCCAAAACGTAATCATACTGGACTTTTGATATAATTTGTCTAGGAGGAGCATCTTGCTTTGTATAACGTCTCATTACTCTGTGTGCTCGGGCTAGCAAAGGCTTTTGTTCCAGAGATAAAACCTTTTGTAGTAAGTTTGCAGTAAACTCTCGGGTATCTTGATTCTTTTCTCTTCCTTCTCGAATACCCACGATCCTTAGGTTCTGCCTTCTCTGGCGTCCTTCCAGCTCAGTACACTTATCAGTAATTTTGCCCAGTAAGTCAGATAATCGTTGATTTTCTTTGACGAGTGTTTTCGTAGTCTGAGTATTTGTTTCGACTAGTTCTTCAAGGTCTTTTATGGATGTTGATTGTACCTTAATTTCTTCCAGCACAGTTTCCATTTGCATTTCCACCTTATTTTCAATAAGTTCATTCAACTCTTCCATTATACTTGTAAATGTTTCCGTCACTACTTCTGCAATTTCCTTTTGCAGCATATCTGATAATTCCGTAGTCGAAAGACTAATTTCAGACTTTAACTCCTTCATCTCCATCTTGATTTTTTTCATCTCCACCCCAAAATTCATTTTTCCAATTCCATCTTTAATTCCAACTTCATTTCTTTTTTTAATTCTGCCATTTCTTGCACAAATTTTTTTTTTAAGTTCTTCCAATTCCGATTTTTTTCCCGATTTATTTGATACATCTTCTAAGGACTGTGTCCTACCTGAGGCCGAGGCTTCAGTCGGGCCTTGTTCTTGTTCAACCGTTTTCCTTAGATACCGGAGTTTGGATTTCTCCGGTGGACTGCGCTGTGTTGCCATTACGGGTCGTGCGCCTGATGACGTCACTCACGGCAGCCGGTGTAGAAGCAACAGATGTAGAATCAGCACAGGCAGCAGGTAGGTCTCCCCGTTTTCTCCCCGTTTTTTTCTCATTTTTTCACGGAGGTGGCTGGCGTTGCCTTCTAGTCCTCCATAGCGCCACCGGAAGTCTGCAGTTGATTCTTAAAATCTCTATGACCTTTCTAATAATCTTTTTTTGCACCTCTCTCGGACTTACGCATCCTTCCTAACGTGTGGTGATCAGAATTGAATGCTGTAATCCATTTGTTGCGTAACTGTGTTTTCTCTACGTTTTTAACATAACTCTTGTGATTTTGTGCTCTTCAGCTTATATTCATGAATCTCAAGATTAAACGAGAACTTACCAGTTTGAAGTTTGATCTTTATTTTATGAGGAGTCGAGTTGAGGGACTACGTGAATAGAAGCCCGTACAGCCGTTGGTGCGTCAATCTTCAAAGCAGCGGAATGAATTCACAGCTAACAATGACCGAAGTATAACGGTAAGATGATAAAACTAGAACTACCAGATGAGATCTATGAGGGTGGGAGCGGAGGGCACGTAGTCCCTCAACTCGACTCCTCATAAAATAAAGATCAAACTTCAAACTGGTAAGTTCTCGTTTAATCTTACTATTTTACTTCGGAGTCACGTGAAGTGACTACGTGAAGACTTCAAAGCACTGTGAATTCACGCCGCAGACTCAAATCCGACGTTCACACTGCCTGGATTGACTCAAAAGTCGTTAACAATCAATCATGCATCAGTAATACATTTGTTTAAATGGAATAACAGTTTATTTACAAACAGATCATAACAAACCCCTCTAACTCAGGGGAAAAATGTAACAGTACTGACACCAGAATCAGCAAACACCCCGAGCCTTGAAATCGGCTTGTGACAAAACCTCTGAAAATTAGCTCACTGGACCATCCTGCGGCCGCGAGGACCTTGCAATCGTTTGCACCGACACCTTACTGTGTGTTTTTTTTGTGACTAATAAACAAAGCCAACTCTGTTCCTCTCAGAGGTTTAGTAATCTCAATGTAAAGAGATAAATGTGAGACTATACAGAAGCGATCATCTGCGGGGTATGCTGAAAACACCATCTTACATCCTGTCATGCCTCTTTTATTATGTTTTAAGCAAATCATAGATATAAAATATAATGGCATCAGCCGACACATGCATTCTATCTAGCCGTAGCTTTTGCAATGTTTGTACACGTTGGGCTGAAACCAACACCAGAAGCATGACCACCTTCATAGTTACTTTGGCTATAGATAGGCTTGTAACCGGAGCCCACTGGTGAAGAAGCATAAAAACCTCACTCACATTGCAAATACCGGCATACCTGAGTTTAGGAGGATTAGAATTGAAACTCCCTTCATGAATCGTGAACTAACGGATGTGTCCCTACTGTATGCAATTCTGCATTCATAGGTAAATAAGAAGACAGAGCACTTCTGGCTGAATTAATTGCACTGTAACTTAATTTTTTGGTCAAAATAAAGAGTTGACAAACTCCAATACATCCGTGATCTCTGACGTGTGGTATACAATATCCTGCTGTAGGCAGAATTGCTCCCACTTCCTTATATAGGTGATATATTGCTGCTGTGTACTATCCCTGCAGGCCGACGTGAGAACATCCACCGTCCGATGAGACAGTCCTCTCCCCAGGTATGGCCTCCTTATAATCTGCAAATTAACAGATCAATACGATCCTATAAAGGATGTTGATCCCCAGTGACTGGATTTACCAGTAGATTTTTATTCTTGGGCATAAGCATGTAAGGCTCCCTAGCCATTTGTAATACAACGGGAAACCATGCTCGTGTAGGCCAATCTGGCACTACCAATACCCCTGAAGCGGAGTCCTCCTTGATCTTTTGCAAACATCTGCTGATGAGACAGAATGAAGGAAATACATACACAAACATTCCTCCCCCAATGCAGCGAAAATGCATCCACTGCTACTGCCCCAGTATCTGGTTACCATGAAACATATCTAGGTAACTGATGATTTAATCGAGATGCAAACAAGTCAATATCTGGCAATGCATACTGATCAATCATTTGGTTAAACACATCCTGATTTAACATCCATTCAATGTTGTCATTAACTGACGTGACCTCTTCCTGGCAAATAAAGTGCTGAAAGCCAGATATTTTGGTCAATACACCAGCTCCAAATCTGGTTAGCCAGTCTATCACAAGACTGTGACTTAACTCCACCCATGTGGTTTACATATGCCACTGCTGTGGTGTTGTGAATCTGAGCTGCACATGCAGATCCCTCCTTGTAGAACAATAAGCTTTGAGCCCATACCAGGTGCCCAACAACTCTAAATAATCAGTCCCTCTTAATTGAGGAAGCGATGTCTCATCCACATTCCATCTGCCTCCACAACTAGAAGACATATCTGTTGCACCCCAACCCAGTGCACTCACATCAGTCTGTAATATCAGTGACGGTGATTCCACGAAACCTTCCTTAAAATTTTTTTAAACATGTACTATCCACCATTGTATGTCAGCAATCGCCCCAGCTGACAACTGCATAGGCCTATCAAAAATAGCCCCTTTGTATTCTCAGTGCCTGTTCCTTTGATGGTTGTAATTGTTGATAATGCAGAGGACAATACTGCACAGCTGGAAAAGCTGCAACAACTTCCCAATAAAACTGGCTACTTGTCTAATCAAAGGCCGTTGTTCTCCAACGAGATTAACACAGTCCTCAATTAACTGATTCAATTTATCCCTGGGCAAAGTTACCAACATGTGATTGGAATTAATGGTAAATCCCAGATAATCAATAATTTGGACTGGTGATAATTTAGATTTACCTGGGTGAATAACAAATCCCATTTGTTCAAAAATGATTTTAACAACTGAAACTGATGATTGAGTTTCAGCATGAGTCTTTCCAACAATCAGAAATCATCTAAATAGGCCATTACCACATGCCCCTGAGCTCTAAGCAATGCTAACACAGGTTTTACCAATTTAGTAAATAATCTAGGAGCTGAAGTTAATCCATTCGGTAATGTCCTGAATTGCCACAGCTCAGTCATCCAAATAAATTTCAAATATCTTCTATCATCACCATGAATAGACACTGCGTAATATGCATTCTTTAAATCAATGGTTGCCATATAATACCCTTTGGACACTAGATGTTTGCCCGTGGTAAGGTTCTCCATTTTGAAATGCCTATAACAAACAAATTTTGGTCAAATTCGATAAATCCAGAATAATTCTACATCCCCCAGTCTTTTTAGATCTGGGAAATATACTTGACAGAAATTGTTGACTTTGATAGACAGAAGGCTCAATTACCCCTTCTCATGTAACGACTGAATCTCTGCTTGAATAAGCACATTTTCCTCATCTGAAAATAAGTTTACTACTAGGAAAATGTTGACTAGGTAGACTGTCCTTATAGTAAAATCCAATTTTTCACCCCTTCAATACACTAAGTATGAAACAAATCTGATGTCAACTACTGCCATTGTTTGAGAAACAATTTTTACCTTCCCCAATTTGAACAGGAACATCAGTTAATTCATTGTCTGTCAATGGTATATTCCTTACCAGCATCTTTCCTTGCGGCCTTGTTGTCCTCGACTTCTTGTAGAGAACCTTTTTTGCCTTGCTTCCAGCTGGCTTAATGAGAGCCATGGTTATAACAACCTCATAACAGTCTTTGACCCTTTTTGCAAAATTACCACCAAACAACAGATTTCGTGGTGGTACACTGGTTTCAAAATGCATTACAAAGGAGTTCCAGTTCATCCTGCTGTGCTTCAACCATATCATTTGTATCAATAACTTTCACCACAGCTGTAATACCTGCTGACAACAGTTTAAGCACTTTTTAAAACTTCATCTCCTGGGCCCCTAGCAGGTAAACCCATCTATGACCAAATTTGGTGACTAACCACCGGTACCTTCAGGAGATCTCAATTAACAGGAGCTTTATAGTTTTTGCTACTTCATCCATAGCTAGCTCCTGTAACTGGTGGGAGAGCATATACTGAATGGCTTCAGCCAATTCTACATCAATCGCCTTTCCTGCCTCTCTACACTCAGCAAACTTCCCAGCAATGTTCGGAATTAACTCCCACCGAACACCTTTACTGCTCTCCCCCAGCAAACTGCCCTGATAGAACATCCTCCTCACAGGCAGGATACTTCAGGAACATCCTCCTGAAACAGGTGCTGCTAGCACAAGCTCTCCATCAGCCTGGCTTGGGCATCACTCTCCTCACGGAGCTGGAACATCCTCCTCACAGGCAGGATAGTTCTGCAGCCCTGAAACAGGTGCTGCTAGCACAAGCTCTCCATCAGCCTGGCTTGGGCATCACTCCTCCTCACGGAGCTGGAACATCCTCCTCACAGGCAGGATAGTTCTGCAGCCCTGAAACAGGTGCTGCTAGCACAAGCTCTCCATCAGCCTGGCTTGGGCACCACTCCTCCCCACGGAGCTGGTCCCTGTCGAGCATTCTTTTGAAATAGAATCTCGACGTGGGAGAGCCGTGAGCAAACGGACTCTCCTATGGAGGGTATAACCTCCAGGCCCGACTCATTTACGGGCCACAGAGACTTGCCAGCGGCCCCCTACTGACAAGCCTCCACTGCCCCCCGGCAGTGGGTCCGCAACCACTGGCTGTGTAGCCAGCACCGGACCAGGTGTACCAGGACGGGCCTCCATCTCAACACTCTCCTGCCACTTTACCTTTCTACCCCCGGAGCGCCTCGCCGACACCTTCTTCCCTTTCTGCAACATATCTACAAAAACTCCCAACCGTCGCAGAAAAAGACCTGTGGTAAAGTATTTCAACAAACCTTACCTCGTTTCAACTTGTTAACGAAAACTGCAGATGCTGGAGAATGGAGGGTGAAGTCTGAAGAAGGGTCTCGACCCGAAACGTCGCCCATCTCCTTCGCTCCTTAGATGCCGCTGCACCCGCTGAATTCTCCAGCTTTCCATGTAACCCGCGGTTTTAAAACTTACCGCTCGGAGGAGCGCTGCTGCTCCCCCCGCCCGACTGCACCAGCGTCTGACGTCATGACGCACCAACGGCTGTACGGGCTTCTATTCACGTAGTCACTCACGTGACTCCGAAGTAAAAATCTCAAAATCCGATATGCTTTACTAACTCCTCTCCCAATACACCCTTTCTCTTACAAAGATTTTAAGTTTACGGCATTGCAACTTCTATTTTATTACTGCATTTAAGCTGCCTGCTGAAAATTGTTCGTCAATTATCGAAATCAGTGTTTATTTTCCACCAATGCTTCTTGGCATGACAGATCCAATACATATGATGCCAGACTGTGCATCGCATAGCAGAAAGATTAGCCATGTTACAGAATCTTTTTGATCTTTGACATTTTTCATCACTCCTCCCTTGGTTTTTCAGTTACATTTGCATATCCTTCAATGTTTTTTGCAACTTCCTTTCCATTCCTTGCAGAGTTCATTTTCCACAGCCTCGTGTGCCTACATTAATCCCATGGATAGGTCAATAATGCTCATCCCTGTAGGATGTTTCTTCCTATGTGTGATTCCTTTTGTACAATCCTTTCAAATTGAACAGCAGATAAATGCCTTTAACTTAAACCACAAGAGCTACAGATGCCGGAATCTTGAGTAAAACATAAAGTACTGAAACAACAGTATATTTGTGCCAGTGCAGATTGATCCTAGTATGGAGCTGATTTTAACACTACTACATGTGCTTAGGATTTGACCTCTTCTACACATCAGTTGCGCTTCACCTTTTTGTTTTGCTGTAATGAATCTCTTACTTTTTTTCTTCTTAAATTCTCACTAAGGAAATTCTATCTCACTGGACTCCCCCTTCCCACCTGCTTCACACTTACCTCTCCAACTGACATCAGAATTGTGTTCGGTTGCTGTGCAAAACAGTAGTTCAGTCTCGACAATGATAGTTGAGCAAGTGAGCATTGATAGCTACTCTAAGACATGAGCTCCAATCAACTAGGCGATAGCACTAATCAATGTAAGTAATCTGTGGCCAACATTAATTAAAGCTACATCTCAAGTGTCTGTTAAAAAAATCATTAAAACAATGCTTTTTAGATCTGCTTATATTTCAGCCTTACTTAAAGCAACTGGGACACCTCTCTGGGACTTGGCTTTATAATCAGTCCGGATTTTTAAAAAGAATACGTTTTGATCCAAAGCACAAAATAATCTATAATAGACTCTTAGAAAAGTTGTGACCAGTGATTGATAATAAAAGAAAGTGGACCAAAGCCAAAAGGATACGTCTCACCCATGACACTCCCTCTTCACCCCTCTCCCATCAGTCAAGAGGTACAGAAGTGTGAAAATGCATACCTCCAGATTCTGGGACAACGAACATTTCTGATAATGTGATGAATGTTTCCTGCAACACTTTGAACACTAGCATGGAGAATGATGTCCTTCTGTGGTGTCCTGGACAGACAAGTGTTAATAAAACTAGACGCATGTGTAGAATTTCTGGGCAAGTTTTTCGGTTGCCTCTCTTTTGATAAAGTTGAAACAAATACGCTGGATATTGAAATAGAGAAAAACATCACATTTAAAAAAATGTAAATCACATATAAAAATTGACTTTTGCACATTAAAAAATGTATGTCTCCTTTTCTGGAAGAAGTCCAGGCCTGCGGGAAATTGGAAAAAGCACTTTCTGTTGAGATTCCTTCCAGTGCAAGTGTCATTAGCCCATTGCATCTTGCCCATGTTCAAAATTGGCTCAAAAATATAGGATGACCTGTGACCTCCATTTTTCATCCACTGACACGCGGTATAGTGACATCAGGAAATTGCATCACTTTGCCAACACTCTCACCTTGACTACATACTCACTGCTTCCTTTGGCCCTTGCTTACTTAACCAAATAAGTAAATCTCAAAAAATCTTAACAATGCATCAAACTATCTCTTTATAGACAATCATCTTTTACCTGCAATAGGGACTCACAACTTAATTTCCCCATGTTATTTCTGTATTCATATTGCACTGAATACACTTTAATTGCAAGCATGCAATTTTGCCCAGAATCCTGGCTCAAAATCAATTCTGACTTGTTCACTTATATATATTTCAGCACAATTTGGCCTTGACTGAGCAGAGTTATAAAACATCCCATTAATCTAATGAGTAGCAACATTCATCATTCTGAGAACTGAACTTTCAACTACACTAATAACATTAATTCATGCACCAGTTTTCATTACTACTCCACTCTATTCTTAGTTCATTTAAGGCTAAAAGCCCATCATCTGCAGTTCTTTGTATCTCCTTTATTTTGGACTAGTAGTTTGGAAACTTATCTAAGCGAACTGATTAAAATTAGTGAATCATCCCTTGTTCATCCCAGTACCTTCACCGTGTTTCATAGTCAGGGGTATGTCTCCTTTGCAAATTTTTGCAATTCAGTAAAAAGGTCTATATAACCATACAACAATTACAGCACGGAAACAGGCCCTCTCGGCCCTTCCAGTCCGTGCCGACCATTTGTTTTCCCCTAGTCCCATCTACCTGCACTCAGACCATACCCCTCCATTCCCTTCACGTCCATATACTTATCCACTTTACTCTTAAATGTTAAAATCGATCCTGCCTCCACCACTTCGGCTGGAAGCTGATTCCACACAGCCACCACCCTCTGAGTAAAGAAGTTCCCCCTCACGTTACCCCGAAACCTCTGTCCCTTAATTCTCATGTCATGCCCTCTTGTTTGAATCTTCCCTACCCTCAATGGGAAAAACGTATCCACGTCAACTCTGTCTATCCCTTTCATCATTTTAAAGACCTCAATCAAGTCCCCCCTTAACCTTCTGCGCTCCAAAGAATAAAGACCTAACTTGTTCAACCTTTCTCTGTAACATAGTTGCTGGAACCCTGGCAACATTCTAGTAAATATGTTGTAAAAAGGTCTATTTTACGTTACAACTACTATACTTACATTAACATCTAAATATTAACACAGTTGTAGAGATATTAGAGAGAGCAGTTAAATAAATACAATATGCAACTTCAAATATAAAACCTCATAAATAAAACCATGAATCATTTTTCAACAACCTAATGTACATTAATAACAGAAAGTCAACACCAAATGGAGAGAAGTAAAAAGTAAGTAGTTTATATTCAAAGGCAACCCCTTTAAATCGCAAAGCATGACCATTAGTTTAGTTTAGTTTAGAGATACAGTGTGGAAACAGGCCTTTTGAGCCCACTGAGTCTGCACTGCCCAGTGATCTCCACACATTAACACTACCCTACACACACACTAGGGACAATTTACAATTATACCAAGCTGATTAACCTACAAACTGGCACTTATTTGGAGTGTGGGAGGAAACCAAAGTTCTCAGTGAAAACCCACACAGGTCACGGGAAGAACGTACAAACTCCGTACAGACAGCACCTGTAGACCTGTTTCATACAACACAAATTACATACCAAAATAAATATTACATGCCTCAAACTAATGTAACTGTTTGCACTGGCGAGTTGTGTAGTTGAGACTATAACAACTGGTCACAGTCTTCATCAGCGTCAACTGTAACCTGCCTCAATGACTACAAACCAGAATCTCTTTCATCAACCATAAAGATGTGCTTTAAAAGATTAGTAATGGCCCACATCTGCACCAGCATTCTAAACAATCTAGATCCTTTGCAATTTGCATAGAGGAACTGTAGGTTTGCAGAGGACACCATGTCCTTGTAGTACATTAAGCCCTGGATCACATTGACAGCTATAAAACATAGATCAGGATGCATTTACTCCACCATGTCCTTTAATAAGCACACCTAATCATATGTATCCACCTATCCTAGTTCTGGCCCTACCCTTTTCCCTCTTCTCTCCTTACAAACTCCCCCTCCCCCCCTTCCTCCAACACTCTGAAGAAGTAATCAAACCTCAAACATTATCTGTCTAGTTTCCTCCACGATGCTGCCTGACCTGTTGAGTTCCCCCAGAACTTTGGATAAACATCTTGTTCGCATAGACAAGGTGAGCTGAAAGGCCTGTTTTTGTGCTGTGTTACTCTATGATTCTATTATCCAAGTCTGCCCATGGGGAACATGTAGGACGTGGAGCGAAACTTGAGCTGTAGGCTGGGTGAGCCATTATCTGGCATATTAATCAACAATGTGAACGTCCATAGTATATTCTCTAAACATTTTAACCACATTTAATGGAGATCTATAAACTGATTTCTGATCTATTTCTCTACGATTATTATGTTGTCACCAGATAAATTAACTGCCGCCCTTTGGGGAAATCGTGGAATTTATTTTCTTTTGATACTATATCATATTGATTACAATGGGTAAGCCATGAAAAAACATAGAAAACATAGAAAATAGGTTCAGGAGTGGGCCATTCGGCCCCTCGAGCCAGCACCGCCATTCAATAATATCATGGCTGATCATCCAAAATCAGTACCCCGTTCCCGCTTTATCCCCATATCCCTTGATTACGTTAGCCCCAAGTGTTATATCTAACTCTCTCGTGAAAACATCCAGTAAATTGGCCTCCATTGCCTTCTGTGGTGGAGAATTCCACAGATTCACAACTCGCTGGGTGAAAAGGTTTTTCATTTTCTCAGTCCTAAATGGCTTATTCTTAAACTGCGACACCTGGTTCTGGACTCCCCCAATATGGGGAACATTTTTCCTGCATCTTGCCTGCCCAATCTCTTAAGAATTTTATATGTTTGTATAAGATGCCCTCTCATCCTTCTAAATTCCAGTGAACATAAGTCCATTTGACCCATTCTATCATTATATGTCAGTCCCGCCATCCCGGGAATTAACCTGGTGAACCTACGTTGCACTCTCTCAATGGCAAGAATGTCCTTCCTCAAATTAGGAGACCAAAACTGCACGCAATACTCTAGGTACAATCTCACCAGGGCCCTGTACTACTGCAGTAGGACCTCCTTGCTCCGAAACCTGCTGCTGTACCTGAATGCTTACTTTGATTGGCTGATGTACAAGGAAACCCAGGTCTCTTTGCATCTCTCATTTTCCTGACCTGACACCATTCAGATAATAATCTGCCTTCCTGTTCTTGCCACCAAAGTGGATAACCTCACATTTATCTGCATCTGCCCACTCACCCAACCTATTCAAGTCACCCTGCAGCCTCATAGCATCCTCTTTGCAGCTCACACTGCCATCCAGCTTTGTGTCATCCACAAACTTGGAGATGTCACATTTAATTCCCTCGTCTAAATCATTAATATATATTGTAAATATATTAATATGCCTTGCGGCACCCCATTAGTCACTGCCTGCCGATGCTGAAATGGACCCATTAATTCCTACTCTTTGCTTCCTGTCTGCCAACCAGTTCTCTATCCATGTCAATACCCTACCCCTAATACCAAGTGCTCTACTTTTGCACACTAATCTCTTGTTGGGATCTTGTCAAAGGCTTTTTGAAAATCCAGACACACCACATCCACTGGATCTCCCTTATCCATTCTACTTGTTACATCCTCAAAGAATTCCAGAAGATTAGTCAAGCATGATTTCCCCTTCAAAAATCCATGCTGACTTTGACCGATCCTGTCACTGCGTTCCAAATGCACTGCTATTACATCTTTAATAATCGACTCAAGCATCTTCCCCATGTATGGCTAACTGGTCTATAATTTCCCATTTTGTCTCTCCCTCCTTTCTTAAAAAGTGGGGTTACATTGGCTGCCCTCCAGTCCACAGGAACTGATACAGAGTCTATAGAACATTGGAAAATGATCAGCAATGCATCCACAATTTCTAGGGCCACCTCCTTTAGTATTCTGGGATGCAGACCATTAGGCTTCGGGGATTTATCTGCCTTTAGTCCCAACAGTATACCTAACACCATTTCCTAACTAATGTGGATTCCCTTCAGTTCCTCCCTCACATAGATCCTCGGTCCCCTAGTATTTCTGGACGATTGTATGTGTCTTCCTTAATGAAGACAAAGTACTTGTTTAACTGTTCTGCCATTTCCTTGTTTCCCATCATAAATTCACCTGTTTCTGACTGTAAGGGACCTACATTTGCCTTCACTAATCTTTTACTCTTCACATATCTAAATAAGCTTTTACACTCAGTTTTTATATTCCCAACAAGCTTTATTTCATGCTCTTTCCCTCCTCTTAATTAACCTCTTTGTCCCCCTGTTGAATTCTAAATTTCTCCCAGTCCTCCATTTGCTGCTTCCTCTGGTCAATTTATATGCCTCTTCCTTGAATTTAACACTATCTTTAATATCCCTCATTAGCCACTTTTGCGCCGTCCTCCCCATTTTTTTTAATTTGCCAGAGAGGGATGAACAATTTTTGTTGTTCATCTATGCAATCCTTAAATCGTAGCCATTGCATATCCACCGTCAACCCTTTCAATTCCATTTGCCAGTCCATCCTAGCTAATTCCCGTCTCATACAATTAAAGTATCTTTCTTTAAGTTCAGGATCCTAGTCTCTGAATTAACTGTGTCACTCGTCATCGTAATGCAGAATTCCACCATATTATGGTCACTGTTGCCCAAAGGGCTTTGCACAAAAGGATTGCTAACTATTACTTGCTCATTTCACAATACCCAATCTAGGATGGCCTGCCCTCTATTTTTGTTCCTCTGTGTATTGGCTTAGAAAGCCATCCTGTATACATTCCAGGAAATCCTCCTTCTCAGCTTTGTTACCAATTTAGTTGGCGCAATCTATATATAGATTAAAATCATCCATGATAACTGCTGTACCTTTGCTGCACACATCCCTAATTTCCTGTGATGCTATTCCCAACCTCACTACTACTGTTTGGTGGTCTATATACATCTTCAACTAAGATTTTCTGCCCTTGGCTACTTTGCAGTTCTACCCATAAACATTCTACAGCATCCAAGCTAATGTATCTCCTTACTATTGCATTAATCTCCTCTTTACCCAGCAATACCACCCCACCTCCTCATCCTTTCTGTCTATCCATCCTGAATATTGAGTACCCCTGCATATTGAGCTCCCAGCTTTGGTCACCATGGAGCCATGTCTCCGTAATCCCAACTATATCATATCCTTTAACTACTGGCTGCGCAATCAATTTGTCCACCTTATTACAAATCCTATGAATTAATCTCCAAAAGTCACATGATAGTATGCTAAGAATGTAACACCTTTGTGTGCAAATCTAACTTCATGGTAGCAATGTAACCTAAATCTCCTCAAAGTAATTTTGTCCAATCACAATAGGTAGAAATCGTGGCTTCTCCCCTGTTCAACCTCAGGCACTCACAGACTATCATCCCATGACATTCATAGTCTCTTTGCCCAAACACAGTGGCTACACAATGAACTGATTTACAAACAGTTTGTTTCAAGCTGCAACTGGCAACATAAGGTCACTAGTACCATGCGGGCTACACAGGCCTTTGATTAGATCTTGGCAAATCAACAACTCAATTTTGTTTATCCAATTTTTCCTCGGTAACCCTGGATACATCTATTCAATTTTAAAGTTCTTTAGTTTAATTCTAAAGTTAATTTGCTCAGTATTCATAATGGGTTCAACTGTAAGCAGCTTCAGGTATTATTTAACAACAAACTTTGATATATATATATATATCAAAGTTATATATATATATATATATATATATATATATAGACAGCTATATATATATATATATATATATATATATATATATATATATATATATATATATATATATATATATATATATATATATCATATATATATATATATATAGCCAGCTAATAAATCTAAAATGAAAGATGTGATGTTAAACCTGCTGTTATTTTTTGTAACCTATTGCATAATATTTGAAATCATGAAACATATTCTCAATGATTGACATGTTGCATCTAGAAACCCAAGGCAAAATGCACACAACTAACAATTGTACTTTGGAGTCATGTGAGTGACTACGTGAAGAACCCCGATCGCCCCAGCAGTGCGCGTTATTACGATGCACGCATTTGCGAAGCACCGGTCTGGCAGGCACGTCGCTCATGCCAGCAGCAAGTTTAAACTCTGGGTAAGTATTTCTTACCTGTTTTTTGATGTCCTGCAGGATCCTTTTCTTCCACAGAGGTTCCTGCCGGGTGCTTCGCGGGTGCCGACGAGGGAACCAGCTGCGGGGTGTGGGGAAACCCCGGTCCGACCGCCGAAGCGGGTAGCTGGAGAATGTCGGGCTCGCGGAGTTCAGTCACTGACAAAACTTCAGCAGAAGTTTTGTTAGTGACTGAACTTCAGCAGAAGTGCAGTTCTCAGACCGCAGTGGCCCACGATATGGGGCTGAAGCTGACCAGAATGGTCAGTGACTTTTGAACGCTGGGTTCCCGGGGAGGGGAACTTCAGCAGAAGTGCAGTTTTAGACCGCAGTGGCCCTCGATATGGGGCTGAAGCTGACCAGAACGGTCAGCCCGGGTGCCATGGGGGGGGGGGTCCCCTTGGTAAAGCACACAGACGCTAGGGTTCCCCGGGGAGGGGAAACCCAACAGCAATGCGGTGTCCAGACCGCAGCAGTTCTAGGATAGGGGGGGAACTGACCAATATGGTCAGCCCTGATGCCGGGAGGGTTCCCCTCCGGGTAACGTAACAAATTCAGGTTGACCAGGATGGAGCCCTTGTGGAGAAGAGGCTCCATCTAGATACACTCCAACTACAGGAGTTGTGACAGTGCCGGGCATATGGGTGAGCCTGAGCCAGCACCACCTTTGCACAGGACTGCTTTATGGGATGTCGAATCTATGGCAATGCCAGGCATATGGATGAGCCCGAGTTAGCAGCACCAATTGCACAGGGCTGCTTGATGGGATGCCAGGTTTATGGCAATACTGGGCATATGTCAGCAGCACCTATTGCGCAGGGCTGCTTGACGGGAAGCCAGGCATAAGGATGAGCCCGAGCCAGCAGCACCTATTCCACAGGGCTGCTTTATGAGATACAGACCGCCAGCCTATGGGAGAGGTCACATCAGCAGCATCATGTAACAGGGCTTTTTTATGTTGATGCCGAGGCTATGGCAGCACCAATAAATGTGAGAGCCACGCTAGCGGCACCTTGTAGCAGGGCTGCTTAATGTAGGCAGCAACATCTGTAGAAGGGCTGCATAATGTTTCCCTCATGGGAGAGGTGAGCTTCCTGGGGCAGTTTGTTCTTAAACTGAAGTTCTACAGCAAGGGGCCATTTACAAGTGGATATGATTTACACTTGGTTGAACAATACAAATGATCAAGATATCTTCATCAATTTAGAGGCATCTAACCATGCAAAATTGGACAATACCAGCATTCTAAGCAGGCTGGAATTGGGCCAGAATTGTGTTTAGGTAGATGCAGTACTTTGATTAGGGTTGACTTCAAGATAGGTTCAAAAATATGGGCAGAATTGTCTTTCGAGACAGGTCAGAATTATGGCTAGAATTGTTTTAGACAAATTAGAATTAGCAGACAGGTTCTTTATTATGGTCAGGTTGTCTTACAAGACAGGCTCGGGAATCGGGCCAGAGTTGCCGTTCAAGGCAGACGTGAACGATGACAGGCGTGGCCTGTTCATTATGAAATATGGCTGATTAACAACTGGATTCATAGGGTGTGCCCATTTACAGTATCATTGGAGATATATGGAGGAGGTATTGCTGTGATGAGGCAATATAATAATATAATGACAATAAAGTCTGGATGATAATTTTAACGCTGTATTTTGATAAAATCCACTGTTTCAGTCTCAAACCATGTTTGAGAAATTGGGCTCCTCTATTCAATTAAAATTAAGTTGTTATCAAATAGACTTATTGGAGGTGTTGCAGAGCAGCATACCCCAACACATGAAAGCCAACGGGTCAGTATTAGTCTGACGCCGGGTCCATGGCAGTGTTGGCCAATTTGAGAGGCCGCGCCAGCAGCGCCTTGTAGTAGGGCTGTTTAATGTCTTCCTCATGGAGGACGAGAGCATAACGAGTCTGATGGTATAGCCGTGAACATACCCAAAGGGATGACAGTCATGTGTCAGAGTTCATTAGTGACAGCAAGATTTGCCATCACAACACATATGCAGTGAACACCGCTATCAGGGGGACATTAGACCCAGCCGCTGAATCTGTTTGTCAGGTAAGACCTATTCATCAGGCAAATCCTGCAGGATGAAGGGAAGCGGTTCACTGAAACTGGTAGCAGCATGAAAGCTGGCCAAAGGTTACACGCACACTCCATCAGGTCATTACGATTTACATTGAGTTATCAATTGGCTTATGATGCTGTCCGAGGCAACAGATTGGAGTCAATAGAAGCCTGTTACAGCTTTGTTGCTATAAAGCAGCAGTCTATTCATTAAGACTAATTGGCAATATAATAGATGTGGTTCAGCTGTGCAAGTGGGATAATTAAAATCATCCTAAATGGAGAACTCTAAAGTGCCATGTTGGTCATGGTTGACACACTTTGCTATTATCAGCTGAAGCTGCCAAAGTTGCAATGATGGCACCCGCTGAGTTTCTCTAGCTTTTTGTGTACCAATGATGGATAGACATTGTTCAGCATTTTTCCAGTATGTTAATCAGTAAATATCATCTCTGGTTTGGAGCTGGAGGAGATTTGCATGAGTTGCCAATTCTTCATTTATTGGTGTCAAATATCGACAGACCCTACGGGCTTTTTTGTGAGTTAAGAGTAATTGAGCGGATATGCATATCTGCATGCGCAACTTCATGTTGACACGTTATGAGGGTGGCATATGTTAGTACACGTGGGTACAATCAAGTAAAGAATCCTGTTATGGTTACATAATCTCGTTTGTCACTGGAGTAACATCAGGTATGGGTCAATGACAACACAGAATGGGTGTTGAATCTCACAGTATTTATGAAATTCTGGTTCAATGGAACACCAAATATACATATGTTTGTTTCATGCTTATTCACACGTTGCAAAATATATGGCATAACAGTGGCGAAAGATCCATTCTTGCTACAAGGAGAAGGAAGGTCTTTTGTGTCTTCCTCCATTTTGCTTAATTAATCGGGGCTTCAAATGAAGTCATTAAGAGCCGTTTAGGTTTCTATTGTGTGATTGGCCTATGCAACTTTGATTCCCGGTTGTCGGGAATAATAATATAACCTTATATGGTTATTTTGAACGTAACTTGCTGGTTCAGTCTGTAGCTTCAGAAATCAGCCGTTGCATGTTAAAATCAAATTATGTTCTGCAGATTCAATAGACTGCTCTATGGCTTGGGTTGTTACATCAGTCCTTGTATATGTTTACTGTGCTGCGATAGCACCAAAAAAGCAGGACTTTCTTTTCCAGGAGATGGAAAGTGTTTGTTGAATGTTCACGTTGCATTGAAGACGGTACAAATGACTGATGTTTGGAGTTCATTTTAAATGATATTTGTCAATAATTAAGTTGTACGGCCATTAACTGTGCCAACTTGCCTCCTCATTGTATTGACTGCAGCAAACAAGACCCACTCTGTCGGGTTCATCCTGGATATCAAGTTTGTAAGCATATCTTTAACACAATGTTTCCTAGGACAAGTACAATGCAGTATGGGATGTCAACATTGTGTGAACACTATTTCACCAGGGGGGTCCAGCTACATCCTTAGTTTCGCCGGATCTCATAAGGTGGTTATCCTCCTAGCGCTGGTTAGCGCAACAGGTTTAGTCGCTACATAGATGCGACGGAACAAGATGGTTACGTCTGTAAATAATATATATTATTACCCATATCACACATCTGAGGTATGCTTTTACAAAATTGTATTCCCTTCGTTTTTACTGCCAGCAGGGGTAACAGGGGAATATTTTCTTGTATTCCCCTTTCTTGCGAACGCCTATGGACTTTACCTGTTAAAACAGCGGGGAATATAGTCTTATATTCCCCTGGTCTCACATCCGGGAACTTGGCAACGTGACGGCAACGTGACGCTGCGTGGGAAATTTAGAATATTCAAACGGCAGACAGGAAGACTGCCGCGTCCATTTTGGTTAAATTTTACGTGGAAGTCCGCCGAGCTGAGATGTTCAAATTTTCCTCTAGATGTCTGATATGGGTAATAATAACAATATTGACTGTCCTCTTTCGGGGGATACGACATATATTTCCCTCACTAGATCCATATTGCCCTCGTCTTCGACTCGGGCAATATGAATCTACTTCAGGCAATATATGTCGTATCCCCCTCAAGGCCAGTCAATATTCTATTAATATTTATGCTTATAATTCACTTAAGCAGAGCAGAAGGGGTGTCAGATCTCAAAATAGTTAAAGCATGCCCAGGGACCTTTGCTATAATGAGGACACACATATATAACAATACGTTAAGGTCACTGAGAGTCTTCGAGGCTTTGAACTAGCTATGTTGTTAGTCACAAAAACATAAGAACGTATCTGTTCAGGTCACTTCCAGAGGATAAAATGGACATTGATTATGTAGGAATAGATACTGATTTTACTTCGGAGTCACGTGAGTGACTACGTGAAGAACCCCGTACAGCCATTTGTGCGTCATTGCGTCAGATGCTTTCGTGCAGACGACTGTGGAGCAGCGCAGCTCCTCCAACGGTAAGTCTAAAAAAGTTTCAGGTAAGTGCTATTTCTTACCTGTTGTAGGTTTCCTGCAGGAACCTTCGGCGTTTTTGCGGGATGTTCACTATGGCCGATGAGTGAACCAGCCTAGGGCTTTGGGGGAAAACCCTGGTTCGACCGCGGAAGCGGAGAGCTGGGAATGTCAGGTTCGCGATCAGAGTCACTGATAACGCGGTCAGTGACTCCACACGTTGGGGTCCCGGGGAGGGGATACCCAAGGATAGTGCAGTTCTAAACTGCAGTAGACCCTAGGGGATGGGGCTTGACGGATCTGAAAGGTCAGCCTGGGATCCCGGTGGAGGGGAAATCCAAGTATATGCGGTTTTACATCGCAGTAGTCCCCAGCACATGGGGTTAATACGAACCTAAATGGTTAGGCTGGGGCAAAATGGTTTCCCGGTGCAGAGGAAACCCAGGTATATGCAGATCCCAGACCGCAGTAGTCCCCAGGAAATGGGGTTAACTCACATAATGATTAGCCTGGGTGCCAGGAGTGTACTGCGGGTATATATATATATGTGTATATCATATTATATATTGATATGGATTCCCGGGGAGGGCAAATTCACCTATGGGGTTCCCAAACTGGTTAAATGGAACACCTAATATATATATATATATATGTTGGTTTCATGTTTATTTCACTGGTGGCAAAATATTTGGCATAGCAGTGGCGAAAGATACATTCTCGCCAAAAGGAGAAGGAACGTCTTTTATGGCTACCTCCATTTTGTCTCATCAATCGAGACTTCAAATAAAGTCATTAAGAGGCTTTAAGTTCCTATTGTGTGATTATGTAAATTGATTCCCGATTTGTTGCGAATAATAATATAACCTTATTGGTTATTTTAAATGTAATTTTGCTTGTTCAGCCTGAGGCTTCGGAAATCAGATGTTGCATGATAAACTCAAATTATGTTCTGCAGGTTTAAGAAACTGCCCTAAGATTTGGTTGTTACATCTATCCTTCTATGTGTTCAAAGTGTTTGCATAGCACCAAACTGCAGAATTTTCTTTTCCAGGAGATGAAAGAGTTTGTATTGCTTATGTTCCATGGAAAATGGTATTGATTGCTAATGTTTCGAGTTGATGCTAAATGATCATCTGTTGATTATGGAGTTATACGGCCATTAATTGGGTCGATGAGCTTCCTCATTGAGTTGGCTGTAGCAAACAAGACTCGCTCTGTCGGGTCCACACCGGTTATTAAGGGGTAGGATATCTTCAACATAGGTCCCAGGACCAGTATAATGCCATATGTAATGTTGCCATTTGTGAACACGATTTCACCAGGAGGCTGCAGCTATGTCCTTAAATTTGGCTGGAGTTTATTAGGTAGTTATCCTTCTGGCACTGGTTTAGTGCAACAGGTTCAGTCGCTAAATAATTGTGCTGGTACAGGATAATAACGTCTGTAAATTATAATATATAATATTATGTTATAAATACTTGAGCAGACCAGAAGGGGGTCAGGTCTCAAAATAGTCACAGGCATACCAGGGGACCTTTGATAAGGTAAGCACACATATATACAACAATTTGTCAAGGTCATCAAGAGCCATGGAGTTCTGGACTAGCAATGTTGATAGTCACAAAAGATTTGAGAGAACTTATTGTTCAGGCCATTCCAGATGAGAAAAACTGAGTTGTGTTATGTACTAATGGATTCTGTTTCCAGATCTCATTCCACCAGGCATGCTACAACATCAGCAGCAAGGGTATTTAAGTTCTGCTGGGTCGCATTGTTACGCTGGAGCATGGTCCATCGAATGAATCTCCAAACATCTGTAATGACCCATTGCTGAACCAGGAGTATTTGTTAGCTCTATTTATGTTCTGGTTATATTTTCCATCTGGGTGAGAGATGGAAATATTATTGTTTCATTTAAACAGCATCAGCATGTTTTACATCTTTGCTATGACTGTATGCATTATGAATGTTTTCCCTTCATTTGTCAATGAAGCAGCTGTGGTTGTGTATACTTGTTTCACACGGCTTGAAATCACAGAGCTTTCAAGTCTTCACGTAGTCACTCACGTGACTCCGAAGTAAAATAGTAAGATTAAATGAGAACTTACCAGTTTGAAGTTCGATCTTTATTTTATGAGGAGTCGAGTTGAGGGACTATGTGCCCTCCGCTCCCAGCCCTCATAGATTTCATTTGGTAGTTCTAGTCTTTGTTATCTTACCATTATACTTCGGTCACTGTTAGCTGTGATTTCACACCGTTGCTTTGAAGATTGACGCACGAACGGCTGTACGGGGTTCGTCACGTAGTCCCTCAACTTGACTCCTCATAAAATAAAGATCAAACTTCAAACTGGTAAGTTCTCATTTCATCTTACTATTCTAGTTAGCACTCCATCAGAGCTGCTATAACATCAGCAGCAAGGGTCTTACTATTCTAGTTAGCACTCCATCAGAGCTGCTATAACATCAGCAGCAAGGGTCTTACGTGCTGTTGGACCGCGTCCTAACGCTTGCAGCATGGTCAAGCAAACGAATTTTCAAACATTTATAATAACCCATTACTAGACTAGGGGTATTGGTCAACCCTATTTCATTTGATTATAGTTTTCCATCTGAGTGAATGGTGGGACTATTATTATTATTTCATTAATAGCATCAGCATGTTTAAATCTATGCCATAACTGTATGTATTATGAATATTTTTTCCTTCATTTGTCTATGAAGCAGTTGTGGCTGTGTAGACTCATTTCTCACGGCATAAAATCACAGAGCTTTGAAATCTTCACGTAGTCACTCACATGACTCCGAAGTAAAATAGTAAGATTAAACGAGAACATACCAGTTTGAAGTTTGATCTTTATTTTATGAGGAGTATTAAGATGCGATCTGGAAAAAAGTCGCATCTCCGGCAAGGTAAGAAAGTTTCCGCTGACTCCCTTCCTTCCCTCCACATAAAACAAAGCAGAGAAACATAGAAACATAGAAAAACAGATGCAGGAGTAGGCCATTCGGCCCTTCGAGCCTGCACCACCATTCAATATGATCATGGCTGATCATCCAACTCAGTATCCCGTACCTGCCTTCTCTCCATACCCCCTGATCCCTTTAGCCACAAGAGCCACATCCAACTCCCTCTTGAATATAGCCAATGAACTGGCCTCAACGACCTTCTGTGGCAGAGAATTCCAGAGACTCACCACTCTCTGTGTAAAGAATGTTTTCCTCATCTTGGTCCGAAAGGAATTGCCCCTTATCCTTAGGCTGTGACCCCTTGTTCTGGACTCCCCCAACATCGGGAACAATCTTCCTGCATCTCGCTTGTCCAACCCCTTAAGAATTTTGTAAGTTTCTATAAGATCCCCCCTCAATCTTCTAAATTCCAGTGAGTACAAGCCGAGTCTATCCAGTCTTTCTTCATATGAAAGTCCCGACATCCCAGCAATCAGTCTGGTGAACCTTCTCTGAAACCCCTTTATGGCAAAAAAGTCTTTCCTCAGATTTGGAGACCAAAACTGTACACAATACTCCAGGTCTGGTCTCACCAAAACCCTGTACAACTGCAGTAGAACCTCCCTGCTCCTATACTCAAATCCTTTCGCTATGAATGCTAACATACCATTTATCTTCTTCACTGCCTGCTGCACCTGCATGCCTACTTTCAATGACTGGTGTACCATGACCCACCCAGTTCTCATAGCATCTCCCCTTTTCCTAATCTGCCACCATTCAGATAATAGTCTACCCTCATGTTTTTGCCACCAAAGTGGATAACCTCATTTTTATCCACATTATACTGCATCTGCCATGCATCTGCCCATTCACTCAGCCTATCCAAATTACCCTGCAGCCACCTAGCATCCTCCTCACACCTAACTATACCTCCCCAGCTTGGTGAGATCTGCAAATTTGGAGATGTTGCATTCAATTCCCTCGTCCAAATCATTAATGTATACTGTAAATAGCTGGGGTTCCAGCACTGAGCCTTGCGGTACCCCACTACTCACTGCCTGCCATTCTGAAAAGGACCCGTTTACTCCTACCCTTTGCTTCCTGTCTGCCAGCCAGTTCTCTATCCACATCATTAATGAACCACCAATACCGTCTGCTTTAAATTTATATATTAATCTCTTATGTGGGACCTTGTCGAAAGCCTTCTGAAAATCCAGATATAACACATCCACTGGTTCTCCCTTATACACTCTACTAGTTACATCCTCGAAAAATTCTATAAGGTTCGTCAGACATGATTTACCTTTTGTAAATCCATGCTGACTTTGTCCAATGATTTCACCACTTTCCAAATGCGTTGCTATCCCATCTTCAATAACTGAATCTAGCAGTTTCCCCACTACCGATGTTAGACTAACTGGTCTGTAATTTCCCATTTTCTCTCTCCCTCCTTTTTTAAAAAGTGGGGTTACATTAGCTATCCTCCAATCCTCAGGAACTACTCCAGAATCAAAGAAGTTTTGAAAAATTATCACTAATGCATCCACTATTTCCGTGGCTACCTCCTTGAGCACTCTGGGATGCAGACCATCTGGCCCTGAGGATTTATCGGCCTTTAATCCGTTCAATTTACCGAACACCATTTCCCGGCTAACCTGGATTTCACTCAGTTCCTCCGGTCCCCTGCTATTTCCGGCAGATTATTTATGTCTTCCTTAGTGAAGACAGAACCAAAGTAGTTATTCAATTGGTCTGCCATGTCCTTGTTCCCCATGATCAATTCACCTGCTTGTGACTGCAAGAACATTTGTTCTAACTAGTCTCTTTCTCTTCACATATCTATAAAAACTTTTGCAGTCAGTTTTTATGTTCCCTGCCAGTTTCCTTTCGTAATCTATTTTCCCTTTCCTAATCAAGCCTTTTGTCCTCCTCTGCTGGATTCTGAATTTCTCCCACTCCTCTGGTAGGCTGCTTTTTTTGGCCAATTTGTATGCCTCATCTTTAGTTTTTATACTATCCCTGATTTCCCTGGTTATCCATGGATGCACCACCTTCCCTGATTTATTCTTTTGCCAAACTGGTATGAACAATTTTTGTATTTCATCCATGCAGTCTTTAAATACCTTCCATTGCACATCCACTGTCAACCCTTTAAGACTCACCTGCCAGTCTATCTTGGACAATTCATGGCTCATACCTTCAAAGTTTCCTTTGTTTAAGTTCAGAACCCTCTCGTTGGTTCCTCTACATGCTGGTTTAGAAAACTATCCCGCATACATTCCAAAAAATCGTCTTCCTCGGCACCCCTGCCAATTTGATTCACCCAATCTATATGCAGATTGAAGTCACCCATTATAACTGTGTTGCCCTTGTTGCACGCACTTCTAATTTCCTGTTTGATGCCATCCCCAACTCTAATACTACTGTTAGGTGGCCTGTACACAATTCCCACTAGCGTTTTCTGCCCCTTAGAATTTTGCAGCTCTACCCATATTGATTCCACATCCTCCATGCTAATGTCCTTCCTTTCTATTGCATTAATTTCCTCTCTCACCAGCAACGCTACCCCACCTCCTTTTCCTTTCCGTCTATCCCTCCTGAATATTGTATATCCCTGGATGTTCAGCTCCCAGCCTTGGTCACCCTGGAGCCATGTCTCCGTGATCCCAACTATAGCACATTAATAGCTATCTGCACCTTCAACTCATCCACCTTATTATGAATGCTCCTCGCATTGAGACACAAAGCCTTCAGGCTTGTTTTTACAACACTTTTACCCTTTATATAATTATGTTGACAAGTCGCCCCTTTTGTTTTTTTTCCTGGATTTGTCTGCCAGCTACTATTAATTTTCACCTTGCTACCACTTGCTTCTATTGTCATTTTATACCCCTCTTTCTCTCTGCACACACCTTTAAGACACCCACCACCTCTTATTCTTTTCTTATTATTTTTTTCTTCTTCCCCCGTACATGTTGGGCTGAATGCTTCCCTTCTCTGCCTCCTGCCTCAGACACCGTCTCCTAGCTATCTCTATTTGAGTCCCTCCCCCCAACCTATCTAGTTTAAAGTCCCCCCAGTAGCCTTTGCAAATTTCCCCGCCAAGATACTGGCCCCCTTGGATTCATGTGCAACAGGTCCTTTTTATACAGGTCACTCCTTCCCCGAAAGAGGTTCCAATGATCCAGAAACTGGAATCCCTGCCCTCCACACCAGTCCTTCAGCAACACGTTTTTCCTCCACCTTGCTCCATTCCTACTCTCACTGTCGTGTGGCACAGGAATTAGTCCTGAGATTATTATCTTTGTGGTCCTTTTCCATAGCTCTCTTCCTAACTCCTTTTAGGACCTCTTCTCTTTTTTTACCTATGTCATTGGTACCAGTATGTACCACGACCTCAGGCTCCTCTCCCTCCCTTTTCAGGATATCTTGGACATGTTCAGACACATCCCGGACCCTGGCACCAGGGAGGCAAACTACCATCCGGGTCTCCGGACTGCGTCCACATAATCGCCAATCTGACCCCCTAACTATGGAGTCCCCTATTACTAATGCCCTCCTCTTCTTTTCCTTATGCTTCTGAGCATCAGGGCTGGTCTCTGTACCGGAGGCCCGGTCGCTGTTGCTACCCCCAGGTAGGCTGTCCACCCCAACAGCACTCAAACTGGAGTACCTATTTTCAAGTGTTACAGTCACCGGGGTACTCTCTAGCTCCTGCCTCTGCCCCTTGCCCTTCCTAACTGTGACCCACTTGTCTGCCTCCTGTGGTTTTGGAGTGACCACCTCCTGTAGCTCCTCTCTATGACCTCCTCACTCTCCCTGACCAGACGGAGGTCATTCAGCTGCTGCTCCAAGTTCCTAACACAGTCTTTTAGGAGCCCCATCTCGACACACCTGGCGCAGATGTGGATGTCTGGAGGGCTATCAGATTTCTTGACCTCCCACATCTGACATCCACAACAGTACACTGCCCTGGCCTTTCATAATCTCCCCTTACACAGGATACAATATCAACACAATACAAAGTACACTACAAACAGCTGAAATCTGACTGCCAATCACCTGTTTAACCTAGTCCACTTCCCACCAATCAGCGGCTTCCTCAAAAAACCCACTTCTCTGAATGGAACGTTATGGATTTCGGTAAGCCCCGCACTGGATTTTTAAGCTTACCGGTCGGGTGACACTCCTCCCCCTCCTTCTCTTCCAACGGCTCCTGTGGGCCTCTGAAAAAACAAGCCCCGCGCTGGATTTTTAACTTACCGGTCGAGTTTCACTCCTCCCCCTCCTTCTCTTCCAACGGCTCCTGTGGGCCTCAGAGAAAACAAGCCCCGCGCTGGAACATTAACATAAACTTTTAAAACACACTAAAAAATGTTTTTAAAGACAAAAACAAAGACAGATTGTTGGCGGGGCTGCCAATCATGCGGCGTCCATGATATATATATATCATGATAGCAGATTACCAAAAGATAACAGTAACGACCTGAAACGTCACCCATTCCTTCTCTCCAGAGATGCTGCCTGTCCCGTCACTTCAGCTTTTTGTGTCTGGAGATTATTTAAATAAGCATCTGCAGTTCATTCCTAAACATACACATATATGTATATATTTTTTGGTAATCCACTGTTATGATATTTGAAATCATGCCAAATATTATCAATGATTGACATGTTGCATCTAGACACCCAAGACAGGATGCACACAGCTGACAATCATTACATCTGAATATAATATATACTGGTTTCTATTTAAAATGGACATCTTGTTAGTTCTCCCATATACAATATAAACAGTAATAGGGGAAATATTTGCAGTAATTTAAAACATGAATTCCAAATAATTTGAAGCAGCACCGATTTTATTTCCATTTCAATTCTGGAAATTGAATTCAAATCTAAGATCGACACAAAATGCTGGAATAACTCAGCAGGACAGGCAGCATCTCTGGATAGAAGGAATAGGTGAAGTTTCAAGGGTTGAGACCCTTCCTCAGACAGAAGTCTGCAGAAGGGTCTGGACCCGTAAGGTCACCCATTCTTTCTATCCAGAGATGCTGCTTGTCCCGCTGAGTTACTCCAGCATTTTGTGTCGACCTATGGTGTAAACCAGCATCTGCAGTTCCGTCCTATAGAATTCAAATCTAACCCTGACTAGATGGATGGAAATGATCTCTTTCTGGAGTCCATGGTGAAATGTGTTTGAACTAAGATAAGAGTTTGGCTGGGGTCTCGACTGAAACAGGGGGATAGAAGTGGAGGGGGTCAGAGAAGAATTGAGAAAAAAGGATGCAGGGGGGAGACAACAGTGAGAAACACCAGAGAGAATTCGAGAGAAAAGACAGGAATGGAAGAAAAAAATAAGCCAGAAAAAAAGATTGCAGAGAGGAGAAAAACAGAAGATGTAAAAAGAGGAAAGAAGGGAATATAGGTAGATTTACTCTTAATGGAGGGCAAACCTTCTGTTAGGAGGGCAAATTAAATTATCAATTTTCATACAAGGGTATTGCACAAATGGAAAATATGATGAATGGTTAATTTTCAGCTCATGATAATGTGGAGGAATAAACATTAACTAGGATGTCAACAAAAATGAATTTGTTCAAATAATACAATGGAATATATGAATCTGGTCTCGACCCGAAACATCACATATTCCTTCTATCAAGAGATGCTGCCTGTCCTGTATTTTGTGTCGATCTTCGGTGTAGACAAATATCTGCAGTTCTTTCCTACACAATACAATGTTTTCATCCTCTGGTATGGAAAGTAGGGCTCCATTTCACATCTCACCTATGTAACAAATATAGAATCCCTGGTGTTTGCTCTTTCAGGGATTGCAGTGTATGATCGATTGTTTTCTGTATATATTGCAACAATATTTACACAAGAGCTTCCAAAAAGTCCTTCTGTGTTTACAGGTTGCCTACTTAGTGCAGCTTCTCTCCTTCTCTGGCAACAACATTAGTAGTTCAATTTGCTGCCAACTCTCTGCTGCCTCAGCAAGTGATGCTGATGTAACCTGACAGATGATACTTTGGACAATATATGAGTATTGCACTGAAGTGTGCTTCCAGATGACGTGGTCCACTCTTGAGCATTGCCCTCAAATTAAGAATGGTATCTACTGAGTCAGACACAAAATGGCATCAATTTCTAGTGCTTGAGAAAATGTACTCAATACTGCTCCACTTTTGCATTAGCGCTGGGTAGCCAAGTGTACTGAGCTAAGAGTCAAACTTATTACATTTTTCATCTTTCCAAGAGCAATAAAATAAATGCAATTCCTGGGCCATGAAAAATACTGCAGCTGTGTTTGTTGCAGTCTAATGATTTTCCAAAAATGTTCCACACAGTAACAGGGATTAGCATCCTACTTGGCAACCATTCTTATTCTGCAGCTAAATTATCACATATTTTGCATTTTAGTAAAGATTCTTGAGTTTGCCGATTCCAAAATGTATTCAAATGTCAACTTAATAAAAACAATTTAAAATCCCTAATCTTTGTTGCGTGTAACTGACGGATTGTAACTGGGCTATTCTGAAATCTAGTTGCCAGATATTTTGCAAAATGTCACAATTGTCAACAAAGTTCACCATGGTTATTGATGGTCTTTGGTTTGCGATTTACTGCTGGGCAGCACTGTAATGGCCCAACACTGACTAACTTTCAACTGTGACTATTTGGTTTTGTAGGCAGAGACCCACAGACAGATCAATCAAGCCTTATTACAGTCAAAACATTTATACCTAACAACACCTGGTGGACCCCCATCAAGAGCTAACTGCTTTGTCCGCAGTTTGGCTTGGCACCAGGTACTTGGTACTTGGTTGTAGCGGCACCTAGTGGTGGGGCTGGGAAGTCAGAACCCTCGTCATTGCTCGGCACTGTCACGTGACCGAGGGGATTCGTTCGCGGGTTTTTAGCTAGTAATTAGTGCTCCTCGCATCGGCTGTGTTGCTGTGTGGCTGTGTGGCTAGACTGTGTGATGAGCTTTTGTTTGTGTTTTGTTAATAAAAACCATTTCACTCACCCTGCCTGGTCTCATTACATGGTGACCTGGTCTGAGAATGAAGTCCCAATTATAGAAAGTCCCCCCCCAGGCTATTTTATACTGCTTTAATACATGCATGTCAGCAAAGCACTTTCTTTCATCAATCTCCCGTTTGTTTCTCCGCTGGTTGATTCTTTATGGTACACACTTTATCTAATTTACTCAAGCTGTTCTGATCAAAATGTACAGGTTTTCTGCTTCCCCATCACTAATGCTGGGACCTCTCCTCTCCACAAGCATCCTTCAATTTAAAGTAACAAATCAATCATGATCACATTGAATGGCAGTGCTGGCCCAAAGGGCCGAATGGCCTTATCCTGTACCTATTGTCTATGTATCTATGTGATGGTAGTCCAAGGAATCACTGCTCAAGGCTTGGAATTTAACTCTTTCCTAACAAACACTAATGGATGCTCAGCAGCTAAACAAAACTATTGCTTTGAATTTCATCCCATCTTTCAGGCTTGGAACTTTCACATTCTCAATATGATGGGTCTATCTGCTTCATTCATATATTGAAGAGGCAGTAATTGCCAGTTCTCTAAAGCTAAAGGAAAGAGCAACGCTGATTCATTCTAAGCAGATGTCTCCTAGCACTAAACATACTGAGTCCAGTCATTGATGAGCAGATGCATGGAGCAGGTTATTAGGATTTTTTTTTAAGAGAATCAGCAGTGTTTAGTTGTCATCTATACCAGCAATAGAACAATGAAATTCTTACTTGCTGCAGCATTACAGGCCCATTGACACAATAACACGTGAATAAATATATAATGATCAACAATACAATACATTAATAACCATAATACTACATGACTGTAATAGTGTATAAACTGAAGTGCATAATGCAACCAACGACTCAGCCCTTCATAATTGTTAAGGTAGGTGGTTATGTGTTGGGCCATATTCAAGAGCTTCAATATGGTCTGGGGCTATGGTGATCAAGAAGGCACATCAGTGTTCTCCCTTTCGAAGTGAGCATAGAAAGCACTCAGCTTGTTCAGGAGAGATGCCATGCTGTCATTTGTGGTACTACTTGGTTTCACCTTGTGCAAATTGATGGTGTGGAAGCCCTGCCAAGAGCAGATATGTTACATAACTGGGGAAAAATACTGTTTACAGGTCAAAATTGTCCAACTTATAACAATATTACACTACGTGTTACGGGGAAAACGTGGAAACTGCAAAGATATAGCTAACATCTAGGGTACACAAAAGGCTGGAGAAACTCAGCGGGTGCAGCAGCATCTAGGGAGCGAAGGAGATAGGCAACGTTTCGGGTCGAAACCCTTCTTCAGACTAACATCTATATCATGCGGTCACAGGGAGAACATGGAAACTCCACACAGACAGCACCGCATATCAGGTTGAACCCATATCTCTGGAGCTGTAAGGCAGCGGCTCTACCGGCTGCACCATTAGGCATTGTTACAAGAGGTTTGTTCATACTCAGAAAGTTGTTGACAGAGCATCAGAGTTTGTGCTTTTGCTTTACACTGAAGTTATTTAGTGTACAACCTTCCCCACTTTATGCAAATGACTCTCTGAAACTGGTAGCTTTCTTATGTCAACATTACAACAAGTAGAAACATTGGCAAAGAATACAGGAGAGATGAGTTGCAAAATCTCCAATAGAATTCCTCAGTTCCTACATTGATTATTCCTTCCTTACAAGTGGATAAAATGAGTTCTGTTTTATTTCTGATAGGATACTTGGGGTCCAAGTCCATAATTCCCTGAAAGTGGCAAAACAAGTAGTGGTAAAGAAGGCATATGGTATGCTTGCCTTCATTGATTGGGTTATAGAATGCAAGAATCAGGAAGTCATGATGCAGCTTTATAAGACTTTGATTAGGCCACATTTGGAGTAATGGATTCAATTAGATGATAATGTGAAAGGCATGATTAGTAAAGTTTGCAGATGACACTAAAGCAGGTGGTATCGTAGACTGAAAAGAGGGTTAGCAAAAATTACAGTAGGATCTTGAATCGGCTCAGCAAGTGGGCTGAAGAATGGCTAACGGTGTTCCATGTAGGTAAGTGTGAGGTGTTGCATTTCGGGTTGTCAAACCAGGGCAGGAACTTCACGGTGAATGGTTGGGCCTTCAAGAATGTTGTAGAGCGGAGGGGTCCAGGAGTCCAGGAGTGCAGGTGCGCAGTTCCCTGAAAGTGGAGTCACAGATAGATTTGTTGATAAAGAACCCTTTTGATATATTGGCCTTAATCAGCCAGGGTAATGAATACATAAGTTAAGACATTCTGTTACAGGTATAACTGTATGTTGGTGAGGCCGTGTTTAGAGTATTGTGTTCAGTTTTGGACACACATGTGCAGTTGAACAGCCTTGGATTATTTTCTCTGGAATGCCAGAGGTTGAAGCGGGTCCAGATAGAAATGTATAAAATTATGAGAGGCATACATAGGGTAGATAGTCAGAACTTCCCAGGATGGAAATACCAACAACTAGAGGGCACAGCTTTAAGATGAGAGGACAAATTTTAAAGGAAATGTGCACGTCAAGTTTTTTTTTAACACAAAGGGTGGTTGGTACCTGGAACGTGCTGTCGGGCGTGGTGGTGGAGGCAGATATGATAGTGACACCGAAAATATTTTTTAATAGGCATATGGATAACCATTAGATGGAGGGATATAGATAATAAGCAGGCATATTCGAATTGGTCTTGGCATAAATTCCAATTATAGGGTGGCATGGTGGTACAGCGGTAGAGTTGCTGCCTTACAGCGAATGCAGCGCCGGAGACCCGAGTTCGATCCCGACCGCGGGTGCTATCTTTATGGAGTTTATACGTTCTCCCCATGACCTGCATGGTTTTTCTCTGAGATCTTCGGTTTCCTCCCACACTCCAAAGACATTAAGGTATGTAGGTTAATTGGCTGGTAAATGTAAAAACAAAATTGTCCCTTGTGTGTGTAGGATAGTGTTAATATGCGGGGATCACTTGTTGGCGCAGACTCGGTGGGCCAAAGGGCCTGTTTCTGCGCTGTATCTCTAAATTAAATAACAGACATTGTGGGCCTGTTGCTGTGCTGCACCATTCTATTTTCTATGTTTTATATTCTTTGATACCTCAGTATATAAAGCCTAATAGTCTTTGTATGGTACAATAGTAATATTGAACATTTACTAAATACATTATCTTGCATGTGAGGATGATCAAACTGATCATGAAAATGGTATAAATAGAAACTGCACTGAATATGATGAATCTAAATTCAGTGGCATTTAGCTGAGAAAGGATATTTCTGCATCCTAAATAAAAGTAAATGTTTCAACAGCGGTCAATGTCACTGAATCGTGTCTTTGATGTACTTTTTGTGCTTGTCATGTAGTAATAGATGCTAATGCATTACACAATTCATTTAAGTATTCCCAATAGATTTTTTTTGTATTGGCAGCAGACTAAGGTCATAGTAAGAACAATGCAGAATGACATGAATGGGAAACATTCCATTATTCACCAGCAAATACTCAATGTTATTTTTTGAGAGCAAGGCTTGAAAAATAATATGGAGAAAATAGAAATTGATAAAAGTTATAGAAACATAGAAATTAGGTGCAGGAGCAGGCCATTCGGCCCTTCGAGCCTGCACCGCCATTCAATATGATCATGGCTGATCATCCAACTCAGTATCCTGTACCTGCCTTCTCTCCATACCCCCTGATCCATTCAGCCACAAGGGCCACATCCAACTCCCTCTTAAATATGGCCAAAAAACGGGCCTCAACTACCTTCTGTGGCAGAGAATTCCACCACTCTCTGTGTGAAAAACGATTTTCTCATCTCGGTCCTAAAAGACATCCCCCTTATCCTTAAACTGTGACCCCTTGTCCTGGACTTCCCCAACATCGGGAACAATCTTCCTGCATCTAGCCTGTCCAACCCCTTAAGAATTTTGTAAGTCTCTATGAGATCACCCCTCAATCTTCTAAATTCCAGCGAGTACAAGTCGAGTCTATCCAGTCTTTCTTCATATGGAAGTCGTGCCATCCCAGGAATCAGTCTGGTGAACCTTCTCTGTACTCCCTCTATGGCAAGAATGTCTTTCCTCAGATTAGGAGACCAAAACTGTATGCAATACTCCAGGTGTGCCCTCACCAAGACCCTGTACAACTGCAGTAGAACCTCCCTGCTCTTGTACACAAATCATTTTGCTATGAATGCCAACATACCATTTGCTTTCTTCACAGCCTGCTGCACCTGCATGCCTACTTTCAATGACTGGTGTACCATGACACCCAGGTCTCGCTGCATCTCCCCTTTTCCTAATCGGTCACCATTCAAATAATAGTCTAAACCTTCCTGTTTTTGCCACCAAAGTGGATAACCTCACATTTATCCACATTATACTGCATCTGCCATGCATTTGCCCACTCACCCAGTCTATCCAAGTCATCCTGCAGCCTCCTAGCATCCCTCCTCACAGCTAACACTGTCCCCCAGCTTCGTGTCATCGGCAAACTTTGAGATGTTGCATTTAATTCCCTTGTCCAAATAATTAATGTATATTGTAAATAGCTGGGGTCCCAGCACTGAGCCTTGCGGCACCCCACTAGTCACTGCCTGCCACCCTGAAAAGGACCCGTTCACTTCCTACTCTTTGCTTCCTGTCTGCCAGCCAGTTCTCTATCCACATCAATACTGAACCACCAATGCCGTGTGCTTTAAGTTTGTATACCAATCTCTTGTGTGGGTCCTTGTCGAAAGCCTTCTGAAAGTCCAGATATAACACATCCACTGCTTTCTCCCTTATCCACTCAACTAGTTACATCCTCAAAAAAATTCAATAAGATTCGTCAGACATGATTTACCCTTCGTAAATCCATGCTGACTTTGTCCACTGATTTCACCACTTTCCAAATGCGCTGCTATCCCATCTTTAATAATTGAATCTAGCAGTTTCCCCACTATCGATGTTAGCCTAACTGGTCTGTAATTCCCCGTTTTCTCTCTCCCTCCCTTTTTAAAAAGTGGGGTTACATTAGCTACCCTCCAATCCTCAGGAACTACTCTAGAATCTAAATGGTTTTGAAAAATTATCACTAAGGCATCTGCTATTTCTGGGGCTACTTCCTTAAGTACACTGGGATGCAAACTATCTGGCCCTGGGGATTTATCGGCCTTTAATCCATTCAATTTACCTAACACCACTTTCCGGCTAACCTGGATTTCACTCATTTCCTCCATCTCATTTGACCCGCGATGCCCTGCTATTTCCGGCAAATTATTTATGTCTTCCTTAGTGAAGACAGAACCAAAGTAGTCATTCAATTGGTCTGACATGTCCTTGTTCCCCATGATCAATCACCCGTTTCTGACTGCAAGGGACCTACATTTGTTTTAACTAATCTTTTGTGCTTCACATATCGATAAAATTTTTGCAGTCAGTTTTTATGTTTCCTGCCAGTTTTCTTTCATACTCCATTTTCCCTTTCCTAATTAAGCCCTTTGTCCTCCTCTGTTGGTCTCTTAATTTCTCCCAGTCCTCTGGTAGGCTGCTTTTTCTGGCTAATTTGTACGCTTCATCTTTTTCTTTGATACTATCCCTGATTTCCCTCGTTATCCACGGATGCGCCACCTTCCCTGATATATTCTTTTGCCATACTGGGATGAACAATTGTTGTAGTTCATCCATGCAGTCTTTAAATGCCTTCCATTGCATATCCACCGTCAACCCTTCAATAATCAATTGCCAGTCGATCTTGGCCAATTCACGTCTCATACCCTAAAAGTTACCTTTCTTTAAGTTCAGGACCCGTGTTTCTGAATTAACAATGTCACATAGAAACATAGAAACATAGAAACATAGAATGTCACTCTCCATCCTAATGAAGAACTCAACCATATTATGGTCACTCTTGCCCAAGGGGCCACGTACAACAAGGCTGCTAACTAACCCTTCCTCATTACTCAATATCCAGTCTAGAATATAAATTTATTGGGTGTAAATTGGATGTGACAATCACTGGTTCAGTAGTGAGGTGAGTATTGCCAATCTATGCATGCAGTCAAGTCGTTGTTCAATTTTTGGGATCCAAGTTTAGCCATGCTGTTTCGTTTTTTACCCAGAACCTAGTATTAGGATACTTGTATTGTACAAAACACCACTGAAGAATCTATAAGCAAATTAATTTACTTGAAACCCTTGTCAGAATTTATTAACAATACCTGAAACTGATGAAAAAACGTTAATATTTACCCAGATTGATATTATATCAACTCGCTCATCTTTGTTAATGTAGTTTGAGGCCTGGTTTTGAGCTGTGCCAGACTATCTTTGAGGACATACATTGTTTAAGCAGTGTTAATGCGAGTCTCAAAAAAGACCAAGATAAGCTTCTATCTGGGGTACACAAAAGGCTGGAGAAACTCAGCGGGTGCAGCAGCATCTAGGGAGCGAAGGAGATAGGCGACGTTTCGGGTCGAGACCCTTCTTCAGACTGGTCAGGAATCAGGGAAACGAGAGATATAGACGGTGATGTGGAGAGATAAAGAACAATGAATGAAAGATATGCAGAAAAGTATCGATGATAAAGGGAACAAGCCATTGTAAGCTGTTTGTAGAGTGAAAATGAGAAGCTTGTGCGACTAGGGTGGGGGAGAGAGATAGAGAGAGAGGGAATGCCAGGGCCCGAGGGCTGAGGGAGAGGCGGGAAGGCGAGGAGACAGCAAGTGTTAACAGAATTGAGAAAATTCAATGTTCAAGCCCAGAGGATGCAGACTCCCCAAACGGAATATGAGGTGCTGTTCCTCCAACTTGTGGTGTTGCTCACTCTGGCCGTGGAGGAGGTCCAGGACCGAGAGGTCGGATACGGAATGGGAGGGGGAGTTGAAGTGCTGAGCCACTGGGAGGTTGGGTTGGTTATTGTGGACCGAGCGGAGGTGTTCGGCGAAATGATCGGCAAGCCTCCGCTTGGTCTCACCGATATAGATCATCTGGCATCTGGAGCAGCGGATGCAGTAGATGAGGTTGGAGGAGGTGCAGATGAACCTGGAAGGACTGCTTGGGTCCATGAAAGGAGTGGAGGGGGAGGTGAAGGGACAAGTGTAGCATTTCTTGCGGTTGCAAGGGAAAGTGCCCGGGGAAGGGGTAGAGCGGGAGGGAAGGGAAGAATTGACAAGGGAGTTGTGGAGGGAGCGGTCTTTGTGGAAGGCAGACGGGGGGAGATGGGAAGATGTGGCGAGTGGAGGGGTCACGTTGGAGGTGGCGAAACTGGCGGATGACTATGTGATGTATTTGCTGGCTGGTGGGGTGAAAGGTGAGGACCAGGGGGACTCTGCCCTTGTTGCGAGTGGGGGAATGAGGAGAGAGGGCAGTATTGCGGGGTATGGAGGAGACCCTGGTGCGAGCCTCATCTATAGTGGGGGAGGGGAATCCCCGTTCTCTGAAGAATGAAGCCATTTGTGATGCCTGATGGAAGTTGGTGGTGAAATGGATGAAGTCAGTCAGTTGTGTGTGGGTGCAGGAGGTGACACCAAAGCAGTCGTCGATGTAACGGAGTTAGAGGTCGGGGATGGGGCCCTGGTACGCCGAGAACAAGGATTGTTCGACGTACCTGACCAAGAGGCAAGCGTAGCTGGGGCCCATGCGTGTGCCCATAGCTACTCCTTGTGTTTGGAGGAAATGGGAGGAGTCAAAAGAGAAGTTATTGAGGGTAAGGACCAACTCCGCTAGGCGGAGGAGGGTGTCAGTGGATGGGTATGGGTTGCTCCTCTGGTCGAGGAAGAACCAGAGGGCTTTGAGACCGTCCTGGTGGGGGATGGAGGTGTAGAGTGACTGGACGTCCATGGTAAAGATGAGAGGATGGGGGCCTGGAGAATGGAATGCGCGGAGCCGACGGAGAGTGTCTGAGTTGTCTTGAACATACGTGGGGAGGGATTTAACAAAGGGGGATAGGATGGCGTCAAGGTATGTGGAAATGTGTTCGGTGGGGCACGAACAGGCAGAGACAATGGGTCTGCCAGGGCAGTCAGGTTTGTGGATTTTGTGGAAGAGGTAAAATCGGGCCGTGCGGGGCTGGGAAACGATGAGGTTGGAGGCTCGGGGGGGGGTAGGGAGCCGGAGCTGATGAAGTTGGTTATGGTGCTCAAGATGGTGGCCTGGTGTTCGTCAGTGGGGTCATGGTCCAGGGGTAAGTAGGAGGAGGTGTCCGAGAGTTGGCGCACGGCCTCCGCTTTGTAGAGATCGACGCGCCAGACTACCACGGCACCTCCCTTGTCGGCGGGTTTGATAACCCAGTCTGGGTTGTTACGGAGTGATTCGATGGCAGTACGTTCGGGGGTGGAGAGATTGGAGTGAAACAGGGGAGTGGAGAAGTCGAGGCAGTTGATGTCCCGACGGCAGTTCTGGATAAATAGTTCTAGAGCCGGAAGGCTACGAGGAGGGGTCCAAGTGGAGGGGATGCGTTGGAGGCAGGAAAAGGGATCATCAGTGGGGGCGAGGACTTCTTCCCGTGAAAGAGCGCTGTGAGGCGGAGGCGACGGTAGAAGAGCTCCAAGTCATGGTGGGCGCGGAGCTCATTGAGGTGGGGACGGAGCGGAACAAAGGTAAGACCTCTGCTGAGTACCGACCTTTCAGTGTCGGAGAGGGGGAGGTCCGGGGGTATGGTGAACACGCGGCAAGGATGGGGGTTGTGGCCGGAGGAAGGCAGGTGAGTGCACTGAGGACGGAGCGTTGTGTGGGGGGGGGGGGGGGGGGGAGTGGAAGGTGGTCAGCTGGTGGGGTGGGGGGGGTATGGGGGCTGTGGTAAGGGTGGGGAAGAGCAGGGGTTACATGGTAGGGGGGGGGGGGGGGGGGGGGGAAGACCCAGTGGAAATAGCCACTAAGTTTACTGAGGCAGTGGAGACGGGCACTAGGACTCAGTGCTGTTAAAAACAGAGTGGTGGGAGGAGTTAGCAACGTGGAGGCTTCAGGCCCTATCTGATTCTCTTTGGAAATTAATGACAATTTTACTTCGGAGTCACGTGAGTGACTACGTGAATAGAAGCCCGTACAGCCGTTGGTGCGTCATGACGTCAGACGCTGGTGCAGTCGGGCGGTTGGAGCAGCAGCGCTCCTCCGAGCGGTAAGTGTAAACCGGGGTTTTTCGAAGAGCTGGAGAATTCGGCGGGTGCAGCAGCATCTAAGGAGCGAAGGAGATGGGCGACGTTGCGGGTCGAGACCCTTCTTCATACCTCACCCTCGATTCTCCAGCATTTGCAGTTCTTCGTTAAGTTTAAGAGGTAAGGTTTTTAAAAAATTTTTACCGCATGTTTTAATTTCTGCGACGGTTTGGGTAGGGAATGTTGCAGAAAGGGAAGAAGGTGTTGGCGACGCGCTCGGGGTAGAAAGGAAAAGTGGCAGGAGAGTGTTGAGGATGGAGGCCCGTCTGGTACACCTGGTCCGGTGCTGGCTACACAGCCAGTGGTTGCGGACCCCACTGCCGGGGGGCAGTGGAGGCTTGTCAGTAGGGCGGAAGGCCACTGGCAAGTCTCTGTGGCCCGTAAATGAGTCGGGCCTGGAGGTTATACCCTCCATAGGAGAGTCCGTTTGCTCACGGCTCTCCCACGTCGAGATTCTATTTCAAAAGAATGCTCGACAGGGACCAGCTCCGTGGGGAGGAGTGGTGCCCAAGCCAGGCTGATGGAGAGCTTGTGCTAGCAGCACCTGTTTCAGGGCTGCAGAACTATCCTGCCTGTGAGGAGGATGTTCCAGCTACGTGAGGAGGAGTGGTGCCCAAGCCAGGCTGATGGAGAGCTTGTGCTAGCAGCACCTGTTTCAGGGCTGCAGAACTATCCTGCCTGTGAGGAGGATGTTCTATCAGGGCAGTTTGCTGACACTGTTTCTATGCTGGGGGAGAGCAGTAAAGGTGTTCGGTTGGAGTAATTCCGAACATTGCTGGGAAGTTTGCTGAGTGTAGAGGCAGGAAAGGCGATTGATGTAGAATTGGCCGAAGCCATTCAGTATATGCTCTCCCATCAGTTACAGGAGCTAGCTATGGAGGAAGTAGCAAAGAACTATAAAGCTCCTGTTAATTGTGATCTCCTGAAGGTAACCGGTGGTTAATCACCAAATTTGCATAGATGGGTTTGCCTGCTAGGGCCCAGGAGATGAAGTTTTAAAAAAGTGCTTAAACTGTTGTCAGCAGGTATTACAGCTGTGGTGTAAGTTATTGATACAAATGATATGGTTGAAGCACACCAGGATGAACTGGCATTCCTTTGTAAATGCATTTTGAAATTAATAATATCGGGAGGGCCGCTATTAGGCCAGTGCTAACCCGAATTTGGCGAGTTGAGCCAACCGACCAGTGCACCACCACAAAATCTGTTGTTTGGTGGTAACCTTGCAAAAAGGGTCAAAGACTGTTATGAGGTTGTTATAACCATGGCCCTCATTAAGCCAGCTGGAAGCAAGGCAAAAAAGGTTCTCTACAAGAAGTCGAGGACAACAAGGCCGCAAGGGAAGATGCTGGTAAGGAATATAACATTGACAGACAATGAATTAACTGATGTTCCTGTTCAAATTGGGGAAGGTTAAAATTGTTTCTCAAACAATGGCAGCAGTTGAAATCAGATTTGTTCATACTTAGTGTATTGAAGGGGTGAAAAATTGGATTTTACTATAAGGACAGTCTACCTAGTCAACATTTTCCTAGTCGTAAACTTATTTTCAGATGAGGAAAATGTGCTTATTCAAGCAGATTCAGTTGTTACATAAGAAGGGGTAATTGAGCCTTCTGTATATCAAAGTCAACAATTTCTGTCAAGTATATTTCCCAGATCTAAAAAGACTGGGGGATGTAGAATTATTCTGGATTTATCCAATTTGAACAAATTGTTTTGTTATAGGCATTTCAAAATGGAGACCTTTACCACGGGCAAACATCTAGTGTCCAAAGGGTATTATATGGCAACCATTGATTCAAGAATGCGTATTACGCAGTGTCTATTCATGGTGATGATAGAAGATATTTGAAATTTATTTGGATTACTGAGCTGTGGCAATTCAGGACATTGCCGAATGGATTAACTTCAGCTCTTAGATTATTTACTAAATTGGTAAAACCTATGTTAGCTTTACTTAGAGCTCAGGGGCATGTGGTAATGGCCTATTTAGATGATATTCTGATTGTTGGAAAGACTCATGCTGAAACTCAATCATCATTTCAGTTGTTAAAATCACTTTTGAACAAATGGGATTTGTTATTCACCCAGATAAATCTAAATTATCACCAGTCCAAATTATTGATATCTGGGTTTTACCATTAATTCCAATCACATGTTGGTAACTTTGCCCAGGGATAAATTGAATCAGTTAATTGAGGACTGTGTTAATCTCGTTGGAGAATAACGGCCTTCGATTAGACAAGTACCAGCTTTATTGGGAAGTTGTTGCAGCCTTTCCAGCTGTGCAGTATGGTCCTCTGCATTATCAACAATTACAACTATCAAAGGAACAGGCACTGAGAATACAAAGGGGCCATTTTAGATAGGCCTATTGCCGTTGTCAGCTGGGGCGATTGCTGACATACAATGGTGGATAGTACATGTTTCAAAAAATTTAAGGAAGGTTTTGGTGGAATCACCGTCACTGATATTACAGACTGATGTAAGTGCACTGGTTGGGGTGCAACAGATATGTCTTCTAGTTGTGGAGGCAGATGGAATGTGGATGAGACATCGCTTCCTCAATTAAGAGGGATTAATTATTTAGAGTTGTTGGGCACCTGGTATGGGCTCAAAGCTTATTGTTCTACAAGGAGGGATCTGCATGTGCAGGTCAGATTGACAACACCACAGCAGTGGCATATGTAAACCACATGGGTGGAGTTAAGTCACAGTCTTGTGATAGACTGGCTAAACCAGATTTGGAGCTGGTGTATTGACCAAAATATCTGGCTTTCATCACTTTATTTGCCAGGGAGAGGTCACGTCAGGTTAATGACAACATTGAATGGATGTTAAATCAGGATGTATTTAACCAAATGATTGATCAATATGCATTGCCAGATATTGACTTGTTTGCATCTCGATTAAAATCATCAGTTACCTAGATATGTTTCATGGTAACCAGATCCTGGGGCAGTAGCAGTAGATGCATTTTCGCTGCATTGGGGGAGGAATGTTTGTGTATGTATTTCCTCCATTCTGTCCCATCAGCAGATGTTTGCAAAAGATCAAGGAGGACTCCGCTTCAGGGGTATTGGTAGTGTCAGGTTGGGCCTACACGGGCATGGTTTTCCCGTTGTATTACAAATGGCTAGGGAGCCTTACATGCTTATGCCCAAGAATAAAAATCTACTGGTAAATCCAGTCACTGGGGATCAACATCCTTTATAGGATCGTATTGATCTGTTAATTTGCAGAGTTTAAGGAGGCCATACCTGGGGAGAGGACTGTCTCATCGAACTGTGGATGTTCTCACGTCGGCCTGCAGGGATAGTACACAGCAGCAATATATCACCTATATAAGGAAGTGGGAGCAAATCTGCCTACAGCAGGATATTGTATATCACACTGCAGGGATCACGGATGTATTGGAGTTGTCAACTCTTTATTTGACCAAAAAATTAAGTTACAGTGCGATTAATTCAGCCAGAAGTGCTCTGTCTTATTTATCTATGAATGCAGAATTGCATACAGTAGGGACACATCCGTTAGTTTCACAATTCATGAAGGGAGCTTTTTCAATTTTAATCCTCCTAAACCCAGGTATGCCGGTATTTGGAATTTGAGTGAGGTTTTTATGGCTCGTCGCCAGTGGGCTCCTGTTACAAGCCTATCAGTAGCCAAATTATCTATGAAGGTGGTCATGCTTCTGGTGTTGGTTTCAGCCCAACGTGTACAAACATTGCAAAAGCTACGGCTAGATAGAATGCATGTGTCGGCTGATGCCATTATATTTTATGTCTATGATTCTCTTAAACATAATAAAAGAGGCATGACAGGATGTAAGATTGTGTTTTCAGCATACCCCGCAGATGATCACTTCTGTATAGTCTCACATTTATCTCGTTACATTGAGATTACTAAACCTCTGAGAGGAACAGAGTTGGCTTTGTTTATTAGTCACAAAAAACCACACAGTAAGGTGTCGGTGCAAACGATTTCAAGGTCCTCGCGGCCGCAGGATGGTCCAGTGAGCTAGCTTTTCAGAGGTTTTATCACAAGCCGATTTCAAGGCTCGGGGTGTTTGCTGATTCTGGTGTCAGTACTGTTATATTTTTCCCCTGAGTTAGAGGGGGTTTGTTATGATTTGTTTGTAAATAAACTGTTATTTTCATTTAACAAATGTATTACTGATGCATGATTGATTGTTAACGACTTTTGAGTCAATCCAGGCAGTGTGAACGTCGGATATGAGTCTGCGGCGTGAATTCACAGTGCTTTGAAATCTTCACGTAGTCACTCACGTGACTCCGAAGTAAAATAGTAAGATTAAACGAGAACTTACCAGTTTGAAGTTTGATCTTTATTTTATGAGGAGTCGAGTTGAGGGACTACGTGCCCTCCGCTCCCACCCTCATAGATCTCATCTGGTAGTTCTAGTTTTATCATCTTACCGTTTATACTTCGGTCATTGTTAGCTGTGAATTCATTCCGCTGCTTTGAAGATTGACGCACCAACGGCTGTACGGGCTTCTATTCACATAGTCCCTCAACTCGACTCCTCATAAAATAAAGATCAAACTTCAAACTGGTAAGTTCTCGTTTAATCTTACTATTAAGGCTCAACTGTGTCAATGCAAAAAAAAAGTTAAAATGTCCTTCTTGTATTCGCTGCTGTTGAATGAAAGAGGTGTATTGTATCGTGATCCCTTGAAGGAAGCAATGCCATTTTTCTCTCTAATGTTGTTGGCTTAAATTTTCTTCAAGGCCCTTGGGCACTGAAATAAATTGGCAGTCTTGGACATCGGGAAGAAGTTCTCATTTTTGCTCGAACAGCATTTCCATTTTCACATGCTCAACAATAGTTATGCTTTTAACATTTTAAATTTTGATGAAACCAGAAATCTACTTCTCTTGTCTCGGTGCAGCCCGAGCTGTCGGCTATTTTCAGCATTCCACGCTTTATTTTTATACTCGCAGTATTTGCATGGATTTGCTTTTGCATCAGTGTTGAGGGAGTTTTATATGGTTGGAGAGGTCATCATCCAGACCTGAGATTTATCAAAGACCCTGTCTGACCTCTGGAACATAAGATATCTGTAGGCTCTGTTTTAAGGAGAAGCAGCCACATTGTCTTCATCACATTTTTGCCTCACCTGACATAATTGTAGCTGTCTGATCATTATCACCTTGCTGTATTCTGAGGTTTCTGTGCATAAAATATGTCCTGGTTCAGGAGTAGATCACTCTGACCCTGAAACCCATCCCATCATCCAATATGATCACAGATGATCAATGCTTCAATTCCTGATCTTGTAGCAAAGTCCCCTTCACAATTTGCAAGGTCCTTTCCAATTCCACTTTACAATTGTTCTAGTTTTGTTTTTACTTTCATAGCATTGCATATAGTTCTGATTTCCTCACTCATTAACACTATCAAAGCCCTTCATCATGTCAAATATTTTTGCCTGGATCAGTAATAGAACACAGGATTAGGTGTTCTATTATTATAGGGACGATTTACATTGGAAAATTAAAGTACCAACCCTCGTTGGGTTTGGGATATTGGAGGAAACCGTGGCACCTAGTACTGGAGATCAGGAGCCAGGTTGTGGAGCTGTGAGGCAACATTTTACCTGATGTGCTATTGTTCTGTGCTAGACCTTTCAGGAATATTATGCTCATAAATCTTGCAGGAACACAGTTGGCTTGTCATTCAGAGGGTGGTGAATCTCTGGAATTCTCTGCCACAGAAGGTAGTTGAGGCTAGTTCATTGGCTATATTTAAGAGGGAGTTAGATGTGGCCCTTGTGGCTAAAGGGATCAGGGGGTATGGAGAGAAGGCAGGTAAGGGATACTGAGTTGGATGATCAGCCATGATCATATTGAATGGCGGTGCAGGCTCGAAGGGCCGAATGGCCTACTCCTGCACCTATTTTCTATGTCTCTATTATGTTTCTATGTTTCCTCTACTGAAAGAACATTGTCATTTATGGAGTATTTTTGAGAAGAGGGACATGATTATCACATAGATACTTTCAAGTGCGGATCATCTGGCTGAATATTTCTATATCTGTTGTTCTTTTGTTATATTTAGTGTTTTTAGAGTTTAGAGATACAGCGCGGAAACAGGCCCTTTGGCCCAATGAGTCCGCACCGGCCATTCATTCCCATACACTAGCATTATCCTACACACAAGGAACAATTTACAATTTTTACAGAAGCCAGTTAACCTACAAACCTGTATGCCTTTGAAATGTGGGAGTACCCAGGGAAAACCCACGATTACAAGGAGAATGTACAAATTCTGTACAGACAGTAACCAACAGTAGTCAGCATTGAACCCCGGTCTCTGGCACTGTAAGGCAGCAACTCTACCACTTCACCACCGTGCTGCCCTTATGCGAACACAGTCAAGAGTCAAGAATAAAGAGTGTTTTATTGTGATATGTCCCAGAACAATGAAATACATATACGCATATACACACACACACACATATATACATATATACATATATTTATTTATTAATACACAAGCACACATGTATATACACATAAAAAGAAAACAGACAAATAATAGTGTAAATGTCCCTGTCTATGTAGTGCAGAGCTTATTTGGAGGTTGTAATTTTTTTTTTTTTTTTTTTTTTTAATTTATTTATTATAGAAAACAAAATAACAACCAGTTACATTATTTTCAGTAGTAAATATACATAGTCCTAATAACTGATTCATACTAATAATATTATTTATACTGTATTATCCTTAGTTATAGATTTCAGAATTATGTATTTTATATAATTAAAGATACATAATACTACTAATACATTCACAATATTAGCATTATACTCGTACTATTAGTAATTATCATTTTATTTCTAATTTTATTAAGTATAAGACCAAATTTTATGATATTATTGATACAAAAAGTTAGTACAATCTTATATAATTTTTATTATTTCTTCCTAATGTTAACAATATTTATTTTATCGCTAAATTTAAAATTATTGTACCATTAAAAGCATATAATTTTATATAATTAAAAATATAAAATACTAGGAAATGCTAATAATACTAACAATGTTCTTATAAATCTAATGATATTTATATTCATTCTAATATTAAGCTAGTGTGTTTCTATATTATTTTTTATTTTTTATTTAGATATAAGAAAATAGAGAAATTAGGAAATAGAATAAAGAATAAGAAGAGGTTTTGATGGAGAATAAAATATTCGTCAATAATCCGTCCTTATAGATATATTCATGATTTATTATACGTATCTCTTCATCCACTCAAATGTCCAGGCCCCAGTCAGGTTTCCCGCGCCGAACCATTACGACCCTGCAAATATTTAATATATGGAGACCAAATACATCTGAAGAGATCTAACCTATCCATAAGGACAAGCCTCAATCTCTCCAAATGAAGTGTCTCCGACATTTCTATATTCCACATTTTGATTGTTGGGAATGCAGGGCCTTTCCAAAATTTTAATATTAATTTTTTCCCAATTATTAAACCATAATCAATAAAAGTTCTTTGATTCGTTGTTATTAATTGGTCAGTTTCAATTATTCCAAGTATAATCAGCTTTGGGTCAGGGATTATATTTATATTAATAACAGTCGAGATTATTTTAAATATTTCCTTCCAGTATTCTACAATTTTTATGCAGTTAGTGAATGAATGTGTCAAATTTGCTTCTGAAATTTGACATTTGTCACATATTGGAGATATTTTTGGAAAAATATTATGTAATTTAGATTTAGAGTAATGTAATCTATGTAATATTTTAAACTGTATAAGAGAATGTTTAGCGTTTAATGAACAATAATGTATATGTTGTAAACTTTCATCCCATATTTCTGGTCTTATTATTTGGCCTAATTCCTTTTCCCAAGATTCTCTGTATATTTCTGTTGATGGAGTATCGTTTTCCAGTAAAATATTATATATATATGATATCATTTTTTTCCATATTTGGATGTTTATTCAAACATTCATCTAAAATTTCTATTTTTCTATTTCTAAATTCATATATATTTACAGAGGCATAGTTTCTAATTTGTAAATATCTGAAATATTCTTTATTATGTAGCCCATAAAATTTGTTGCAACTCTTGAAATGAAAGAAAAGTATTTTCCTTATAAAGATCACCCATCTTAGAAATTCCTTTATTTTTCCATTGTAAAAAAGCCTTATCCAAAATCGAAGGTTTAAACATAAAATTATTAACAATCTTAAGACTTATTGGTATAGATTTTAGTTTTAATGCTTTCTTTATTTGTTTCCATATGCGGATTCCATTTTCTATTATCGGATTTTCACTATAAACTTTCTTAGCTACATTAATATTAGCAAATATTATAGAGCTAATTTCTAATGGAGAACAATCTTCTTCTTCCATACTTAACCAATTTGGTTTATTATCTATTTCTCCTAACCAAAAATTCATGTTTTTAATATTAACTGCCCAGTAATAAAACATCAAGTTTGGTAACGCTAATCCTCCATTTATTTTAGACTTACATAAATGTTTTTTATTTATTCTATGAATCTTATAATCCCAAATAAAATTCGTAATTAAAGAATCTACTTTTTTTAAAAAAAATTTTTGGAAGATATATCGGGATTAATTGAAATAAATATAATAATTGTGGAAGAAAAATCATTTTTATTGCATTAATTTTCCCTATCATCGAAATAGGTAAACTTTTCCAGTATGAAATATTCTTATTTAATTTATCTAGTAATGGGGGAAAATTAGATTTAAATAGAGAATTAAATCTTTTTGTAACAAAAATCCCAAGATATTTAATATTTTCATTTGTTATCTTTAAAAGGAAATTGTTGTAATATATGTAACTTATTCATTGTTATAGGCATAAGTTCACTTTTATTCCAATTAATACTGTATCCTGAAAGTGATCCGAATTCCGTTATTAGTTTTAACAAATTTCGAATACTTATTTCTGGTTGAGTGATATAAAGTAATACATCATCTGCATATAAGGAAATTTTATTCTTAGTATTTGCGGTATCATATCCATATATTTCCGGGTGTAGTCTTACCCTCTGAGCAAGTGGTTCTATTGCTAATGCAAACAATAAAGGTGATAAAGGGCAACCTTGCCTACAACCTCGTGATAAATTAAATTTAATTGATAACATTCGATTTGTTGTTATTCTAGCTATTGGATTTGCATATAATAATTTAATCCAAGTAATAAACTCCTCTCCTAATTTAAAAGCTTCCATCACCGAAAATAAATAGGGCCATTCCACTTGGTCAAAAGCCTTTTCTGCATCAAGCGAAATAACTACTAAATCTTTTTTATCACTTCTTTTCGAATATATAATATTAAACAATCGTCTTAGATTATATGAAGAATATCGTTTTGGTATAAATCCAGTTTGATCCGGATGTATTAATTCATCAACAATTGAACTCAATCTTTTTGCTAATATTGTTGTTAATATCTTTTGATCTGTATTTAATAGAGCTATTGCTCTATATGATCCTGGTTCGTCTAAGTCTTTATTTATTTTAGGTATGAGTGTTATAATCGATTCGTTCAATGTATCTGGAAGCTTCTGTTCTGTATATATCTGTTCATATAGTGATTTTTAAATATGGAACTATATATTCATGAAATGTTTTATAAAATTCCGAACCTATACCATCAGGTCCTGGTGTTTTACCGTTTTTTTAATGATCTAATAGATTCTTTAATTTCATTTATTGAAATATCAGCATTTAATAATTTTCTATTTTGTAAATCCAGTCCTTTCAAGTTACATTTTTTATAAATGCATCTATTTCTATTTTACTTACTGTTGTTTTAGCAGTGTATAAATTTTTATAATATTGCATAAATCTTTCATTAATATCTTTAGGTTGTATTAATAAATCACCATTTTGTGATTTAATCCTATGTATAATTTTTTCCGCTTCAATTTTCCTTAATTGTCGAGCCAGCAGTTTTTGGGGCTTATCCCCAAATTCAAACTGTAATTGTTTAGTATGTTGGTAAAATTTTATCACTTGATCTGTATATATTTTATTTAATTTATATTTCAATATAACAATTTTTATTATGTAATGTCGTATCTGGTTTTATTGCATTCTGTATATCTAATTCCTTAATCTCCTTTTCTAGATCTTGTTGTTCTTTCCGAGTCTTTTTATTGTCAAATGCTTGTGAAGAAATCATTATTCCTCGAAGATATGCCTTAAATGTTTCCCACAATATAAGAACGCGATATCTCTGGTTGATCATTTATTTCAAAAAAAGTTTTAATTTGAGTTATGATATATTCCTGAGTGGCTTTGTTTTTTAAAATTTTGTGGGTTAAATTTCCACTGTCTTAAATTTTCTATTTTATTATTAATTTTAATTTTAAACGTTACTGGAGCGTGATCTGAGATTATTATATTATCATATTTAGCTTCATAAGTAAGTGAGATAAGTTTTGCATCCACCAAAAAATAATCTATTCTTGAGTAAGTTTTATGTACTGGGGAGTAAAAAGAATATTCTCGTCCTGTAGGATTTTCTGTTCTCCAAACATCTTTAATGTTGGTTGTTTGCATATATGCATTTAGCAAATCACTAGAACGTGATTTGTTTTTTCTTTGTTTTGTAGATCTGTCTAAGTAAGGGTCTAATGTACAGTTGAAAATCTCCACCAATTATCAAATTATATTGTATTAATTCCGGAATATTATTAAATACTTTTTTAAAAAACAATGGACTATCAAAATTTGGTCCATATATATTAACAAGAATTACTTTTTCTGTATTTAATTCTCCTATCACAATAATATATCTACCATCTTTATCATCTATGGTTAATGTATGCTTAAATAAAGTACCTTTACGAAATAATATTGCTACGCCTCTTGATTTATGTGTAAAAGAAGAGTGATATATTTTATCTATCCATTTAGCTTTCAACCTGTTTTCCGCCTCTTTTTTTAGATGGGTCTCTTGAATGTAAATTACATCAGCTTTACTTGCCTTTAAGTATGTCAATACTTTTCCTCTCTTTATCGGTTCATTAATACCTTTAACATTCCAACTGCAGAATTTTAATCCCTCATTCCCCGTATTTCTTTTTAAGTCTTGCATTTTAGATTTATGGGGATCTGCAGGATCTAAGGATCAGCGCGATAAACCCAACCTTACACCTGAACCCCGAGTGGATGTAGTTTAAATCTCTTTTTTGCCCCTCATGAATATATCTCCCTTGGTACATTATATTACTCCAATCAAACCAAAAATTACTATAGATATAAAAGATAGAAAGAAAATAAATAGAAGTACTGTGTGTAAAGGAAAAAAGAACTACATCTAGAATCGATGTAGTTTGTGCCAGCCATATTAAGATGACTATATATCTAACGACTTCCGTCATCGATGTTATCAACACGACCAGCTCCTGGAATTAGGGAATTACTATTCCTTAACAATATTTTAACGGGGGTATAATATATATAATGTAAAAAAAGGGGGGGGGAGGGGGAATAATAATATTTAAAAAAAAACCAGGAAGGGGAGAGAAAAAGAGAAAAAAGGAAGAATAAAAAAAAAGGTTCTTCCTTTAAAAATATCAATATCTAAAGCTAACTTAGAAATCTAACTAATATTAGACATAAAAAATACAAAGGCTATATAAAAAGATGAATAACATACAATTAATTCAGTTCAGAAAAGGGAAAATTAATTATTAATTATTAGTAATAGTGATTAGTAATAATAGACATTCCTAATTAATAAAAAAATAGGGTGGGAAAAACTGATAATAAAACCGTATTATAATCTTAATGTGTGTATTAATTATTTTTGTTAGTTATATGTTAGAACTAATTATCAATGTCCAGATATCCTGATGACGTTGTCAAATCTTGTTTTATTCCCCTCCATTCCATTCGACATTGTCTATTCCATCAAGTCCAATATCCTCTTGAAGAGTCTCAGTAAATATTAAAAGTTCATGTTGAGTATCTGAAGATGGTAAAAGTCAGTATAACTTGCTTGTAGGTATTCTTCAAGTCTTGAACTGCTGAGCAAACTCCAATGCTGTGTTTGGGGTCTTAAAAAAGTACTCCACTTTCTTATAAGAAACTCGTAAAGTCGCTGGGTAGTTCAAACCGTATCTCAGATTTTCTACTCCACGCATAAGACTTTTGGCTTCATTGAATGCTTTTCGTTTTCCTGGCGACCTCTGGTGGATAGTCTCGATAAATACTAATCCTTTGACCTTCAAATGTCAAGTTTTTAGTTTTCGAAGCTTTCCGCATAATCTCATCCAGAACAAAATCAAACTGTACTTTAATGATCATTTGCCTGGGAGGAGCGCCGGGTCTGGTCTGACGTCTACTGACTCTGTGAGCACGAGCTAATAAAGGCATCTCTTCCAGAGATAAGACTTCTTTGAGTAATTTAGCAGTGAACTCTCGAGGGCCGTCGATATTCTCTCGACCCTCAGGAATCCCTACAATTCTCAGATTTTGCCTTCTCTGATGTCCTTCTAGCTCAGTACATTTCTCGGCTGTTTTAGTCAGCATACTCATTAGACGTTCATTTTCTGTAATCAAATTCGCTGTAGTCAAAGCATTTGCTTCTGCTGTCTGTTCAAGGTCTTTTATTGCAGCCATCTGTTGTTTCTGCATTTCTTCAATAGGTTTAAATCTGTTGTCAATGTCTTTTTTAATGTCTTTTTTAAACCTTTCCAGTTTTTTATCCAGCTTTTCCTCCATGTCATTAAACGTGTCAATAAACTCTTCTTTTAAATCATCCGACATTTTCTTAACCTTTTTTTCAATAATTGTGTTTGTTTCCTTTTTTAACTCCATTAGTTGAGTTTTCATCTGATTCATCTGTATATCAATCGAGCTATTTATTTGACTTATATCTTCCTTTAATTCTTCCTTTAACTTAACTATCTGCTGAGAAATAAAGGATTTCAATTCCTCACCTTCCACTTTTGTCCCTGATTTCTTGGACACATCTTCCTGGGATCGAGTCCTAGTCGACACATCTTCCTGGGATCGAGTTCTAGTCGACTCCCAGGCTTCACTTGGACCTTCTCCCAGTTTCGGCTTTCGAGCTTTACTCTTATCTGTGGGGCTCCGTGGAACCGACATAGCTGTCTGATAACGTCACTCGGTGAGGAAACTACAAACAGCTCGTTGCAGACAGCCGGGTAAGTCTTCTAAAACCCCCGTTTTTAACAATTTTTTTTGCAGAGCTGGCTGGCACTATACTCTAGGGCTCCATAGCGCCACCGGAAGTCGGAGGTTGTAATTTTTTATATTTTGATGGCTGTAGGGAAGAAGCTGTTCCTGAACCTGGAGGTTACAGTTTTCAGTCTGCTTCCCGATGGCAGTGGGTGACCAGGGAGGTGTGGGTCTCTGATGATGCTGGCTGCCTTTTTGAGGTAGCGACTCCTGTAAATCCTTTAGATGGTGGGGAGGTTAGAACCCGTGATGGACTGGGCTACTCCCACGACCACAAATTTGGCAGTTGGGTGTCCTGCATTTGGGGACTCGCAATGGTATAGTCTCGCCTTGGGAGAGCAGACAGCGTGACCATCGATACTCCCCTGCCAGGTGTATATTGTGTGGGGATTAGAGTTCTCTTGAAAAGATTTGAAGGTTTGTATGTCTAGTTGGAGTGGCAGAACGATGTTAATTAGAACTGCAGGAAAAGGTTGGATTTTCAATAGGTCGCCAAATTAGCGCTTTATCAATACAGGCTCAACATCATTGTAGAATGCACCCCCTGCATACATCTCATCTGCCAGCTTGCAGGGAAACTCTCCTGCTCACATGACCTTTAGAAATTATAAATGATCTATAACTAAAATGAAATTTAGCTGATGATTAAGAAGGTAAAGATCTGTGGGCTGTTTTAATGACCAACCGCTGATTACAGTTCTTTTCTTCTGTTCTCACCATTCCAATCATTTGAAAACTCTTTGGAAAATCAATAATCTTCTATCCAAACAGATTTGAATATCTCATGATGTTCAAGGTGGCATGGTGGCATAGCGGTAGAGCCTATATCTTACAGCGCCAGATACCCAGGTTCGAAGCTGACCTTGGTTGCCTGTCTGTACGGAGTTTGTACGTTCTCCCCATAACCTTCGCGGGTTTTCTCCAAGATCTTCAGTCTCCTCCCACACTCCAAAGACATACAGGTTTTTAGGTTAAATGGCTTGGTATAAATGTAAATTGTCCCTCGTGTGTGTAGGATAGGGTTACCGTGCGGGGATCGTTGGTCAGTGCGGTCTCGGTGGGCAGAAGAGCCTGTTACTGCTCGGTATCTTTAAACTAAACTCAACTGAGCTATTATTTTTTTGCTTCCTGAAATCACAAATATTTCCATACACAATGATTTAAACCATCATTGGAGAAATGTATACTAAAGAATGAACAAAATATTACGGATCAGTTAGCACAAGTGAACATCTATGGACATATAAAGTTTGCCAGACAAATCGAAGAACGCGGTTCATTTAAGGCATCCTAGTAATTGTATGATACAGCAATTATTGAGTTGTTGGCTGCTTATCGCAATCAATGTCTGTTAGTTCATCCATGACAGATTCAGGCACATGATGTCACACAGTGTGCTTTGGAATTACTGAACCAAAATCATGTTCAAAAAGCCATTGAGCACAGAAACAGGCCCTTCAACCTTCCAAAGCCATGCTGACTGGCGAGTTCCCACCTGTACAAATGCCATTTACATCTCATTCCTGCCCAGTTTTACACTTGCTGAGCCTAAACTTATTTATACATATTTTTTTCAGAACGTGAATTCCGGGAGCTATTTTAGAATCGGCAACTTCAGCATTCATTTTTCATGCGAGGGAGTATTTTCACTGGTGACAAGGTCAATTTTATACCTTAAAAGCAGATGAACACAGGTTAGGTCACATGGGGTCCAGTCTGAAGAAAGGTTCCGACCCAAAATGTCACCTATTAATTTTCTCCAAAGATGCTGCCTGACTCGTATGATTTGACTGTGAAGCTCATTTCATACTCGATCCAGTGAAACAAACCATTGCACGCACTACTGGAAATAACAACATTATTGTAACAGCTTATTTTTTAGACATTTGACCATGTCAGTTGGCACTGAATGTGGCTCAGTGTCTATTTCATTTGCTAAAATAGATGTTGCCTTTTAAACATTGTAATTGTGTCTGCCTCTACCTCCTCCACTTATTGGCAGCTTATTCCATATAATCACCATCCTCTGTGTAAAACACTTGCCCTTCCCGCACACATCACCTTTAGATATATTCCATCTCATCATAAAGCCTTGCCCTCAACTTTTAGATTCTCCTACGTGACGAAAAAAATATTCTGACTATCTACCTTTTCTATTAGGGAAGATAATGTCAAGAACAGCACCCGATACTTGCCTAGAAAATTGCATGTTATATCAGGGGAAAACAGAGGTGACATCTTTCCAATCATGAGGTGCTCCTCAAAGCTGGACAAAACTGATTGTGCCACAAAGGGGAAATCAGACTGGGAAATGGAATAAGGGAAAGATTCAAGGCCGTGATAAAAGTCTCCATGAAGAAATGGTTCAATCGTGCTTTATTTGTCACGTGCATCTGCGCCGTGAAATTCTTTTTGCACATTTGCACATGCAAGAGCCACCATCATTTGGTGCCATTTCCGCACGTCCAACATCTGCTACTGGAGCATTCCCTGATCCCTATGCTCCCCCAGGGCCTTCTTCCGTTCTCTTCGACCAGTTCGGCCCGCAACCTCTCGTTGTGGAAGAACATGCAGTTGCTACATTGACCTCGTCAGTCACCTCAGAACCTGCAAAATTAAGTTATCCTTAGTTGTTGAGCAGGAGAAGGAATATTAAAAGAAGAAAGATAAGGAAGAGATGAAGAAGCAGAACATTCTTCCTAAATAATATTGTTAGTAACATTGAATAATCCTTGTCTCAATTATTTCTCCGCTATACCAAATATTTTTATCCGGAGACCCTTTACCCAAGCAGAACTCATAGATTTCAATGACCACCACTAATTTCAACACTATAGTATGAACATTGAATTCTCCAATTTTACTAACGTAACCTGCAAACACCGCTCCCCCCCCCCTTCCATGAGCTCCACCTAAACACAGACCCATTCATCCCCTACCCCATCCCCTTCCACATATATTCCTTCCTGTGGCTACACCTTTTGCACTACTATCCTTATCTCATTCCTCGTGGCTTTTCACCTCTGGCCTTTGTCCAACAATCTGCCTATCAAGCCCCCCTCACCCCTGCACCTCACCTGCATTGACCTGTCACTACTGAGATTTTGTCCTGCCCCTCCTCTCTTCCAGCTTTCTCCACCCCCCTCCCTCCACAGTCAGTCTGAAGTATGGTCCTCCAAAATGTGACCTCCAGAAATGCTGCCTGACCCATTGAGTTACTCCAGCACCTTGTGTCTTTTATTGTAAATCAGCATGTGCAGTTCCTTATGTCTCTGCCTACCTTAATAATTGTTTGCTGCAAATAAAAATTGATGTCAAACATCTTACCATGAAACCTACCCTGTTAAAGAAGATGGAATCAACCTAAGATACAGGACCGGAATGGGTCATTTTAACCTATGGACACTCCACCAAAAATAAAGTGTGAGAAACTATCTTAAGGGAATTCCTCTTTTCCAATGCATGTACACTGAATGTCAGCTCAGCAGCTAATATGCAAGAAAACTTGTACTAACATGCCTGTGGCTGTCAAATTTGGCCTCACAGTTAGCACAATTAAAAATAACAATTATGCAACAAGTTGCACAAACCTTCCCATCTTTGCGAATGATGAAAAAACTTTTGTGGCGGCCAACTTCATTCATTATTAAATTCAGTCAACCTCGATGAGGACGTCAACAATACGACAGCAAAAGCCTGCGCTGCTTTTTGGGCGGCAATGTGGCGCAGCAGTAGAGTTACTGCCTTACAGCGCCAGAGGCTCGGGTTCGATCCTGACTATGGGTGCTGACTGTATGGAGTTTGTACATTCTCCCCATGTCCTGCGAGAGATTTCTCCGAGATCTTTGATTTCCTCCCACACTTGAAAGACGTAAATGTTTGTAAGTTAATTGACTTGGTATAAATGTAAAAATTGTGCTTCGTGTGTGTAGGATATTGTTAGTGTGCAGGGATCGCTGGTCGGCACGAACTCAGTGGTTCCGTGCTGTATCTTCAAAACTAAGGGAAAAAAAGTGTGGGAAGAAAGAGGAATTGGCCTAAAGAGCAAGATAAGGTTCATCGTGCTATTAATATGTCCAGCCTACTTCATGCTTACCACATATGGAGAGTGTAGAGCAGGCATGCCAGAGAGCTTAGGTACTCTGTGTGTAGGAAGGAACTGCAGATGCTTGTTTAAACCAAAGACAGAACAAAGTGCTGGAAAAAGAAGGAATGAATGACATTTCAGGTCGAGACCCTTCTTCAGGGTCTGAAGAAGGGTCTCAACCCGAAACGCCACCCATTCCTTTTTTTCAGAGATGCTACCTATCCCGCTGAGTTACTCCAGCATTTTCACCTTAGGTACTTCCACAGACCTGTCAGCACAGAATGCTTTGCATCAAGTGGCTTCCCAGATGCACAGATTCATTCCCAGCCAAACTTTCCCAACATCTAAATATTGTTGAAAATCCCAGATCAAATGGGCAAGACAAGTCAGATGGACGTCTGTTGATAGAATACCAAAACAGCTATTTTGTGGAGAGCTGACAGAGTACAAACGATCAGGGGGTGGGCAGAAAAAAGAGATTCAAAGACTCTTTCAGAAAATCTTGAAGAGTTTCAGCATTGACACACACCATTGGGATCAACTGACATGAGATCGTCCTGTTTGGAGTACCTGCATAAATATGGTACTCATTCAGATGTGCAAGCTAGAAAGGAGAAAGGAAAGAGGAAAAGAGAATCTCGTAAATCAAGATATACGAAAGTTACAGCATCCCTACACCTGTCACCTGTGTGGATGGAACCTCTGTGTCCAAATTGGACTGATGCCCAAATTCCAGATACAGGGACAGTTTCTTCCAAGCTGTTTTCAGGTAACTGATCCATCCTATCACCAACTAGACAGTGGTCCATCTACCTCATTCAAGAAACTCAGACTATCTTTGATCGGACTTTACTGGACTTTATATTTGAATTAAATGTATTCCCTTTATCCTGTATCCGCCCACAGTGGATGGCTTGATTGTAACAATGTACGGTCTTTCCATTGGCTGGATATCATGTAACTACAAAAAGCTGATACATTTTAATTTGCTACACATGACAATAAATGAAACTAAACCAAACTAAAAGTAAACCTATCTCTGTACACATCAGAACACTATAGACTACAAGCTTCTGAATGGTCCTTCCATAATCTAGGGTCCTGGCCGATTCACCTCCACCCTGTTGCGGACATTAAACTTTTTCTATGGAACTGATGCACTACTATGTCAAGAATAACATTCTGCACCTGTGTGGTGTTTTGCTCCATTATAGTACTTGAGTTTGACTGGATTGTATTCATATATTGCATTATCTGATCTGTTTGGATTGCAGGCAAGACGAAGATTTTCTCTGTATCTCAGTACGCGTGACAATAATAAACCTATTCCTAAACCTAAACCTAAAAATGTAATGGATTTACTCGAGAAAGAGTGACGAACAACAATAAATCCAACCAGTAAACTGTTTCATGGTGTTTTTATTTCATAGGCATCCTGCAAGATGATAGAAATATTACTCTTAGAATAAGGGTCTCAACCCGAAACGTCACCCATTCCTTCTCTCCGGAGATGCAGCCTGTCCTGCTGAGTTACTCCAGCATTTTGTGTCTACCCTTGAATTTAACCAGCATCTGCAGTTCTTTCCTACACACTCTTACAGTACATTGTGACTCCCAACTGATGAGAGTGCTAAAGGAACACTGTGAAGGTTTCATTTGATTCCTCCCCCCCCCCCCCCCCTCCCCAGGTCTTTTTATTGAGTCCACATCACAAGATTAGAAATTGTTCAGCCTGCGCTGAACAAACTTCTCAGCATCTGCATACAATTGCGTGTGCGTTTCTTGTGCTTCTTGTGCGTAGTGGTGAAAAGATTGGTGGAAACAGGGCCGCAACATGAACGCTCTTTCCTTGAAATACCCTCCCCCACCCCCCCCCCCCCCCCCCCCACCAAGGTATAGTACAATGATAAAGGCCTATTATAAAGTTACAATGAAAGACGGAAAACAACAATGTTAAGCAAGTTTAACTCACAAAGCAAACATGCCTTAAAACAGCTCCCAAATGGATATGTTATGGTTGGCTTTGGCCTTTATTGGCAGCTCTATGTCACATCAGACCTCCAAACTGCGACTTTGTAATCCTCACACATTAATTACATCATGGCAAATAAAATTAATCCACAGCTATTCTCAATACTTCATCAAAAGGAAAATAAGTGGATGAAAGGAGCAAGTTCATTGAAGCTGATGACTGCCGTTTCATATGAAAGATGCTGCTCCAGCAAAATTACTAAATCTGTCGCTGATTAAATCATAAATTGTTCGGCCATGGTCCATTTAACAGACAATGACTACTGATGCGGTTTTTAAGATATGTACCACTCAGAGAAGTAATTATGGCTGCAAACTGAGAAAACTCAAATACCATCCCTTCACTTGTTTTAGCAATTAAATTTGCATTTTACAGATGGTTGATTGCTCTGTGTGCTGCAACCACCTCTGGAGATTCCAAGTAAGAGTTAATTAGTCCAGTCAATGTGTACGCATTAACGCTGCATACAGTCATGTAATTCCTGGAAACTCATTGTATTATCCAGCTGTAGTCAAATGCACAGGTTGCAAAGGTAACAATCATCCATTTGTTGCAAATTATTCCCTCTGAAATAAGATAATTTGTGTGGCTGACCTCGAGATATGTATTTTAATAATGTAGGACTTTTTTTTATTTTTTTTATTTATTTATTAGAAGTAAGTACATTATATTTTAATGGTACCTTTTTACCGGTTCCCAGAATTATTAAAACATTCTTTGTACAACTTCCTTTTTTTTAGAAAGGAATGAGAAAGAAATGGGTAGTGAAGAGTAAAGAATATAGTGAATGTGGTGTAAAGAAAGAAATAAGTGAGAAAGTGAAGCAGAAAGGAGATTCTCCCACGCCACAAGTCGATGTTTTTTTTTATATTCTTAATCATTTTTCACTCAAACCCAGAATTTTTAATTTTATGATACTATTGCACCACATGAATCCATAAAGTCAATGTGGTCTTTTTTATCTATTAGGAGGAGTCTCATTTCTTCCGAATGGGCCGTTTCCAACATATTACCAATCCACATTTTGAGTGTTGGTATAGTAGCCTTTTTCCAGAATTTGAGTATGAGTTTTTTCGCTGTTATTAAACCATACTTAAAAAAATGAGATTTGGGATATATTTAATTTGTTTCCATCTCCTATTACTCCAAAAATAATCATTTCCATGCTGGGTTCCATTTTTATCTTAAATAAACTAGTGAATCTATCAAATATATCACACCAAAATCTTTGAAGTTTTGTTCAAGAAACAAAAGAATGTGTGAAATTGGCATTTTGAGAAAGGCATTTATCACAGATAATGTAGGGCTTGAGGTGATGCTTATCACTTAGCAGAATTACGTGGACAAAACAATCCACCCATCACTCTCTCCCTCATCCTCCCTCCCCACTACTGACTCCCCAAAGCCAGTGAAAACAGTAGACACAAAATGCTGGAGTAACTCAACAGGACAGGCAGCATCTCTGGATAGTAGGAAAGGATGATATTTCAGTGTAGAATAGATCTATTGTAGAAATGTAAAATTGAAATGTAAATGTAGAATAGATAGATGTGGACATAATCTATTCTACATTTTCCTTCATCCTCATCCCCTTTGATGAAGTTTTCACACTTCACCCTTCCATCTCTCTGTGACTCCTTCTCCCCTGACAGTCTGAAGAAAGGTCTCGACATGAAACGTCACCCATTCCTGCTATACAGAGATGCTTCCCGACCCGCAGAGTTCCTCCAGCATTTTGTGTGATCTTTGTGGTAGTGAAAAAAGTGGTGGCTTGGGCTTTTCAGTCTGTAGCAAATATCCATTGTTTGCGATCACTTCGGAGAATCAGATCCACAAAGATTTTACCATCTTCATAGGAGGTTTTCACCTTTCCTCAGGGCTGTGATTGCTAGGCTTCAGTTCAATGGGATCTGTGACAACCAGCATCAACAATGTCATAACAAAGGCTGAACAACTAATTATATTGGTGAATGTTCACAGATCCATTCACCCACAACCCCTCCTCAGACTCTCTCACCCATTACACCTTCCCAGCAATATGTAACCTACATAAACTTGTTATGTAGTGCCTCATTGTCTTGGACATTGTGTTCAATAGGGCTAGTTCCACAAACACCAACATTATTGTTCCTTTGCAAATCCTCTGGTTACCATGCTTTCCTCTGATGTTTCTGCAGACTGCAGAAATACCAAAGTACGTATTTTTGCAACCTTCCATGTTGGCCTCTCAAACAGCATCTTTGGAATGCGGTAGGAAACCAAAGAAAACTACAGATGTAGGGCGAACATACAAACTCCACACAGAACAGTATCCTAGGACAAGAATGAAGCCACTTTCTCAGGGTCTGTGTGGTGGTGGCTCCAATAGCTATGTCACTTCTTCTTCTTGCGTATGGCGTGCACAGCCTAAAGGACAACTTGTTCTATTTGATCTTATTTGATTGTGCATGCCGGGTTGATTGCATTCGTCGAAACAGGGCGGACCACGTGAAAGTTGTAATCTTCCACCCCGCTACGTCACTTTGTCTCACTTTCACCTCCGGCCTGCTCTTAGTGCTCATAACCATCTGTTGTAAGTATACAATGCCTGATGCCCTCAATGCCTTGCTGTCAAAGATGTTCCATCAGGCAGAACAAGTCTTAACTTGTGCAGGAAAGAACTGCAGATGCTGGTTTAAATCGAACATAGACACAGAATGCTGGAGTAACACAGCGGGACACGCAGCATCTCTGGAGGGAAGGAATGTGTGACGTTTTGGGATGAGACCCTTCTTCAGACTTGAATGCATTTGATGTCTTAACTTGTGGTTGGGCGTCAGGCAAATCAAACTGAGGTCCTACCCACCCATTGCCTTAATGAATGAAATCTCACAACATTAGAAGGCATTTTCCACTATTTCTAAATATCTCCATTGATCACAGTCATTTAAAGACACTGGAAATGAATTTAAATATTTGTTTAAAATTACCATAAATTCATCAAAAGCATGAATATTAAATATAATAATAATTAAAATAAAGCTAAACATTGCAAGTTATTTAGCTTAATTGACATTTATAATGAAGGCTGGCACCCCCATTAAAATGGAAATTGTGTCAGCTATCGGTTGCGTCAGGCTGAGGGTCAGACATCAAAAGCATTGAGTCCCTCTGCTCAAATGCTGCCGGGCTTGGTGAAGGGATAAAATGAGAGATCAGAAGTGCCCGTCTCAGATTCCTAGTGCAGTCCGCACTTCTGTATGTGTACGAAGGAACTGCAACTGCTGGTTTAAACCGAAGATAGACACAAAAAGCTGGAGTAGCTCAGCGGGACAGGCAGCATCTCTGGAGAGAAGGAATGGGTGACCTTTCGGGTCGAGACTTCTGTACTTCTGTATCTCAGGACGGGAGGTTAAGAACTAGTTGGCCATTTGCCATCAGTGTATAGAACCAATATGGTACTTATCTACAATCCTCCACATATAATAAGACCATAATATTACTTCTGATTTGCAAATAAAAAGTAGATTGAAAATTAAGACCTTTATCATCAAAAAATAATAATTATCTGCCAATTCCAGTTTTCATTTGAGCATTAGGATGCGGCTAATCATATGTGTATTTATAATTTATTGCTTTGCTAATGAATATTAAAAAGGTGTATAATTTTTGCAATATGATTTCTGAAACTGGTATTTTATTAAATAAATGATATTAAGTCAAACAAAGTTAATCTCCAATAATTAACCTCATGTGGCTTCAATCCATTTAACCGATAAGATTATTAAAAAATTTAATTAATTGAGTTGTAATCTTGGAGGGAAGGGGAACAATGAAATTTGGGATCATTTTGTTGTAAAGACCAGCACTAATTCATTAACTAATTAGCCTTGTTACAAAGAAACAGAAACTGACTTTCTTTAGGTGAGAGTCAAATACTTTAATCTTGATTTGAATGCATCAAAGTAGCAAACCAGATATGGCTAATTGCAGTTTTGATTAACAATGAAAACTGGACAGTCAATGAGCCTTTGTTTCCAATAAGCATCTCACAGTGTTCATATTTGCAGCCAAATCTTTTCGTAGACCAGTTAGTCTAACATCGGTAGTGGGGAAACTGCTAGAGTCAGTTATTAAAGATGGGATAGCAGCACATTTGGAAAGTGGTGAAATCATTGGACAAAGTCAGCATGGATTTACAAAAGGTAAATCATGTCTGACGAATCTTGTGGAATTTTTCGAGGATGTAACTAGTAGCGTGGATAAGGGAGAACCAGTGGATGTGGTATATCTGGACTTCCAGAAGGCTTTCGACAAGGTCCCACATAAGAGATTAGTATACAAACTTAAAGCATACGGTATTAGGGGTTCAGTATTGATGTGGATAGAGAACTGGCTGGCAAACAGGAAGCAAAGAGTAGCAGTAAACGGGTCCTTTACACAATGGCAGGCAGTAACTAGTGGGGTACCGCAGGGCTCAGTGCTGGGACCCCAGCTGTTTACAATATATATTAATGATCTGGATGAGGGAATTGAAGGCAATATCTCCAAGTTTGCGGATGACACTAAGCTGGGGGGCAGTGTTCGCTGTGAGGAGGATGCTAGGAGACTGCAAGGTGACTTGGATAGGCTGGGTGAGTGGGCAAATGTTTGGCAGATGCAGTATAATGTGGATAAATGTGAGGTTATCCACTTTGGTGGCAAAAACAGGAAAGCAGACTATTATTTAAATGGTGGCCGATTAGGAAAAGGGGAGATGCAGCGAGACCTGGGTGTCATGGTACACCAGTCATTGAAAGTAGGCATGCAGGTGCAGCAGGCAGTGAAAAAAGCGAATGGTATGTTAGCTTTCATAGCAAAAGGATTTGAGTACAGGAGCAGGGAGGTTCTACTTCAGTTGTACAGGGTCTTGGTGAGACCACACCTGGAGTATTGCGTACAGTTTTGGTCTCCAAATCTGAGGAAGGACATTATTGCCATAGAGGGAGTGCAGAGAAGGTTCACCAGACTGATTCCTGGGATGTCAGGACTGTCTTATGAAGAAAGACTGGATAGACTCGGTTTATACTCTCTGGAATTTAGGAGATTGAGAGGGGATCTTATAGAAACTTACAAAATTCTTAAGGGGTTGGACAGGCTAGATGCAGGAAGATTGTTCCCGATGTTGGGGAAGTCCAGGACAAGGGGTCACAGCTTAAGGATAAGGGGGAAATCCTTTAAGACCGAGATGAGAAAGACTTTTTTCACACAGAGAGTGGTGAGTCTCTGGAACTCTCTGCCACAGAGGGTAGTTGAGGCCAGTTCATTGGCTATATTTAAGAGTGAGTTGGATGTGGCCCTTGTGGCTAAGGGGATCAGAGGGTATGGAGAGAAGGCAGGTACGGGATACTGAGTTGGATGATCAGCCATGATCATATTGAATGGCGGTGCAGGCTCGAAGGGCTGAATGGCCTACTCCTGCACCTAATTTCTATGTTTCTATGTTTCTATGTAGAATTTTTTGGCAAAATGGTGAGACAAGAACCCCATTGATCACTGCGCGATGTTTAGCTGCTTAACATGACATAAATTGCATCATTCTCACATTTAAAATCTCAGTTTTTATGATCATTCTAGAGGTCAACATGCAGCTTGGAAATGGCAGCAAACTTCACATAACATTACCGCTTTGCCTTTCTTGATGTTGAAGTATGATTGATAACAGTAAAAGATGTACCTGAGATCGCTAAACCACTGTGCAAAGGAAGACTTACTGGTCCTGTAAGTTTTCATGTTAAATGGGAGGGAAAAGGGAAATGCTTCAGGAGTTGCTTTAAATGTGTGCTCTAAATGGAGTGGGTTGGTTGATATTGGAAGGAAGGAAGTACAAATACAAAATTGATCATAAAAACCTGATACAAGCAAGATATTCCTTGTTAAAGTTAAAGGACAAGAAATGAGGATAAAATTCAAGTGTGCACGTATAAGGCAATAAAATGACACTATTCATGAGATTTACATCAATTTGTCCAGGCAGTAGAGGTGAAGCATTTTCATCCACACTACTCTGGCAAACTATTACTCCTGCAAGCACTGAGATGTAACCTTCTCTGCTTGTACTCACATCACATGCATAATTTCAGGAGCTGCATTCATCTCGGCAAACCAACTACACAAACAAGTAATAGTGGGACCTTGCAAAGTGGCATTCTCAACTGCAACACTGTTGCAAGCCCCAGCTTAACCGGTTGATAAACACTTTTATTTCCCTTCCCTTTCCCACACAGACTTTTCTGTCCTTGGCCTCTTCCATTGTCAGTGAGGCTAAACGCAAATTGGAGGGACAGTATCTCATATTTTGCTTGGGCAGCTTACAACCTGGGGGTATGAGTATTGATTTCTCTAATTTCAAAATCAATCAGGTTTGTGAGACACAACCTCCCATGTACAAAACCATGCTGACTATCCCTAATCAGCCCTTGCCCATCCAAATGCCTGTATATCCTATCCCTCAGAACATTCTCCAGTAACTTGCCAACTACAAATATTAAGCTCAACGGCCTATAGTTCCCAGCATTTTCCCTGCAGCCTTTCTTGAATAGAGGGACAACTTTTGCCACCTCTCCAGTATTTAAGGACGACTCATACATTTCAACTAGGGCTCCCGCACTCCAAAGATGGATGCAGGTTAATTGGTTTGGATTAAATGTAAATTGTCCCCAGTGTGTGTGTGTGTGGGGATCGCTGGTCAGCTTGGACTTTGTGGGCGGAAGGGCTTATTTCCGCGTTGTATCTCTAAACTAAAACCAACAATTCAGATTAAAGAATTTTCTTTGACACCAAACCAGGGTGCCAACAGTGTGATTTTTTGTTAGCATTTTAAACATTTACGGATGCATGAAATAAAGATTGAAATTTAGACCTAAGGAAGCAGCAACATTTTTTAATAAATATATAATATTAAATTACCATAATTTAAAGAAAAATTCCAAAGGCTATGGATCCAGACTTTTGCAAGGGAACTCTAATGAAACTGTTAAGAGTTCCACAAAAAGTCCCAGTGTGGCTGGCATTAGCTTTCAAGGAAGTTCAAAGATAGGTGTACAATAGTTTGCTGCAAAACTGTCCACTGGCCTCTGAGCTTAGACTCGTCATGGAATATTTCCCTCTAAATTCATGGCTGGATCATCTGCACTGAAATGTTTTCAAAGATACTTTCACTGAATGAAGACTTAGCTGGATACAATTTTCTTGCAAGTTCCCGCTGTGTGTCTTGTCTGAGGATTAATTTAGGAACATTACAAACTGCGAGTTCTACCTCATTATAGTTAAAAATATATATAAGAGCTGACTACAATCTACAGTCATGAAATTGTTTATTTAGGGCTGGAGAGGTAGCTCAGCAGTAATTGTCATTAAAACATCAAAGTGCATCATTAAAAACTCAAATATATCTCATGCAACCAAGCACCCTAGGGCACATTACAGCAATAAATATTTATATGTCCAGAAATTCAATTGCAGAATGCTGCTTTATTCTTCTGAATTTCACATTTCTACAGTGAAACACAATAATGGCATATTCAGGTAGTATCCATTCACTCCAGACACTCGAATAGGCATATCATGGGCCTTGAACCTTAGAAGCAAATTAAGTTTCCAATGGAAAGTCCGCAAACAATATATTCATTATCTCCCACTTCACTGTTGTGTCTCACAAGCTAGCTCATCAGTATGGACAAGAATTTCTAGTATTCAAATTTAGATCAAGTCACTATGTTTATAGAAATTAAAATTAAGAGTATTCATAAGTCCATAAGTTTGTAGGTTATAGGAGCATAACTCGCCCATTCAGTCAACTCCGCCATTCAATCATGGCTGATCTATCTTTCCCTCTCAACCCCATTCTTCTTTCTGCCTTCTCCCCATAACCCCTGACACCCGCACTAATGAAGAATTTATCAATCTCCACCTTAAAAATATAAATCAACGGCCTCCACAGTCCTTTGTGGCAATGAATTCTATTGAACAACAAGGATTGAACAACAGTACATTGCATGGAAGACTAAGAATTCATTGTTAGCAACTTCTGCATTGTGTGTTTAACATTGCTTACCTCAGAAGCTGGTGCCAGTTTCACAATGCATCAACTGTATTATAACCCCAAGCCCTGGGCTATCATTTTATGAAACATCAACCATTTTCTGAATATTGTGTTATTATTAGGGCTTCATTAAATTTACTTTCATTTTTCTTTTGACTGAAATAGACTTTAAAAATACTTCATAACTTTAGAGGCAAACTAATCTCCTTGGCTATTCTAAACTCTGACACTGATAGAAGATGTGGTCCTTTATGGAAAAGTCATTTTGAGCACAATTTCTGTACTCTGTTATAATAACATAATAAACTATAAATAGTATAACATGAAATTTTGAATATAAAACAGAATAGCACAGCAATGGCCCATTGGACCACAATGTCTGTGCCAAACAGGATGTCAAGCTAAAATAATATCATCTGCCTGCAAGTGATCCATATCCCTCCATTCCCTGCATATCTATGTGCCTATGTAAAGGCCTCATTAATTCCACCACCACTCATGTAGGCTTCTATGTTTAAATCACTTTCCCCACTCCTTTATACGTTGCCTGTTTTACCTTAAAGCATGCTTTATATTCCTTGACATTTCCATCCTGAGTAAATGGTTCTGATTGTCAACCCTATCTATCTACTTTACCCTAACTTCTTCGATTTTACTTTATTGCTTGTGTTTAAGTAAACACTCTTCAGCCCATCAGCTTTGCCATATTCCTTAACCATTCCATGGCTAATTTACCTTTGAAACATACTGGTCATAACCTCTACCTTCCCATTAGTCCTTCCCTTTGCTGACCTTCTACACTGGTTCCATCCCGCCTGACATTCTAGTTTAAACTCTTCCGAGTAGCACAGACAAACCTTTCTGCAAGGCTATTGATACACCTCCAGTTCTGCTGCAACCTGTTCCTCTTGTATAGGTCACCACTGCCCCAGAAGAGATCCCAATGGTCCAAAAACCTGAATCGCAACCCCCTGCACCAACTCCTTAGTCACACATTAATCCGTCCTATCTTTCTATTCTTACCCTCACAAGCATGTGGTTCCGGGAGTAATCCAAAGAATACTACCCTTGAGATACTGCTTTTTAATCTTTTACCGAGCTCCCATTATTCATTCCGCAGGACCTCATCCCTTTTCCTAACATGTCATTTGGGCCAACTAGCACAACTTCTGGCTGCACTCTTCTCCTTTGAGGATGTTTTACAACCACTCCAAGACTTTCTGAATCCTGGCACCAAGGAGGCAACACACCATCCTGGAGCCTCAACTGTGGCTGCACAAACTCCTGTCTTTCCCCTCACCAAGGAGTCCCCTATCTCATACACCCTGTCTGCTCTCACCCTTCCCCACTGAGCCTTAGAGCCAGGCCTGGTGCCACAGACTTGATTGCTGCTGCTGCTGCTGCTGCTTTTCTCTGAATGGTCGCCCCCAGAATAGTATCAAAAAGGGTATACCTCTTATTTGAGGGGAATAGACTGAGTCAATTCCTGCATTCACTTCCTACTCCTTTTGCTGGTGGTAAACCTTCTACTTTCTGCTTGCATCCTAGGTGTGACCACCTCACTACAATTCCTATCTCTGATGCTCTCAGTCTCCCAGATGGATCTTGAAGTTGTTCAGTTGCAGTTCCATTTCCCACGCACAGTTGTCAGGGGGTGCAGTTGGGTGCATTTTACTCGGTTATACTCATTATGAACACTAGAAGTCTCCCTGGCTTCCCACATCCTGCAGGAGAAGCATATAAATTCTCAAACTGCCATTTCCATTACACTACCATAACTACACTAGGATAAGGATGTGAAAAGAAAAAACCTCACCTTATTTTACTCTCTGTCAACTGCTGGGGGCGGCATGGTGGCTTTGTGGTAGAGTTGCTGCTTTACAGTGCCGGAGACTCGGGTTGATCCTGTCTATGGGTATTGTGTGTATGGAGTGTTTAAGTTCTCCCCGATTTCCCTGGGACCTTCGATTTCCTCCCACACTCCAAAGATATACAGTTTACAAGTAAGCATGCAGGTACAGCAGGCAGTAAAGAAAGCGAATGGCATGTTGGCCTTCATCACAAGAGGAGTTGAGTGTAGGAGCAAAGAGGTCCTTCTGCAGTTGTATAGAGCCCTAGTGAGACCACACCTGGAGTATTGTGTGCAGTTTTGGTCCGCTAATTTGAAGAAGGACATTCTTGCTATCGAGGGAGTGCAGTGTAGATTCACAAGGTTAATTCCCGGGATGGCGGGACTGTCATATGCTGAGAGAATGGAGCAGCTGGGCTTGTATACTCTGGAATTTAGAAGGATGAGAGGGAATCTTATTGAAACATATAAGATTATTAAGGATGTGGGAAATGAGTGGAGGGAGGAGGTAAAGGGACAAGTGTGGCATCTCTTGCGATTGCAAGGGAAAGTGCCCGGGGAAGGGGTGGACTATTAAAGTTTGGATACGCTAGAGGCAGGAAACATGTTCCCAATGCAGCGGGAGTCCAGAACAAGAGGCCACAGTTTAAGAATAAGGGGAAAGGCATTTAGAATGGAGATTGAGGTGAGAAAATCGTTTTCACCCAGAGAGTTTTAAATTTGTGGAATTTGTGCCACAGAGGCCAGTGGAGGCCAAATCACTGGATGGATTTAAGAGAGAGTTAGATAGATCTCTAGGGGCTAGTGGAATCAAGTAATACGGGGAGAAGGCAGGCACGGCTTATTGATTGGGGACGATCAGTCATGATCATATTGAATGGCGGTGCTGGCTCGAAGGGCCGAATGGACTCCTCCTGCACCTATTTTATATGTTTCTATGAGGAAACACTTTTTCACACAGAGAATTGTGAGTCAGTGGAATTCTTTGCCTGGCAGTGGAGGCCGGTTCTCTGGATATTTTCAAGAGAGAGCTTGATCGGGGTCTTAAAGATAGCAGAGTCAGGGGATATGGGGAGAAGGCAGAAACGGGGTACTGATTGTGGATGATCAGCCATGATCACATTGAATGGCGGTGCTGGCTCAAAGGGCCGAATGGCCTACTCCTGCACCTATTGTCTATTGTCCATTAATCGGCATGGTAAAATTGTAAATTGTACCTCGTGTGTAGGATAGTGCTAGTGCACGGGGTGATTGCTGATCGGCACGGGCTCGGTGGGCCGAAAGACCTGTTTCCACATGTAACTCTAAATTAAATTAATCTACAGCCTCCCTAGTCTAAGCCTCAATATTTACCCTCAAACACAGACTCTCCCTACACGGCCGCTCGCAGTCTGCGGCTCCACAATACCTTAACGTTACGTCGCCTATCTCATAGAAGGGTCTCGACCTGACACGTCGCCTATCTCCTACGCTCCTTAGATGCTGCTGCACCCGCTGAGTTTCTCCAGCTTTTTGTGTAACCCTCGATTCTCCAGCATCTGCAGTTCCTTCTTAACACCTTAACGTTTTCTGATTGCTTGCAGTGCCTCTCAATGAGGCAACCTAATTGCTCTGTTTTAAACTTTCCGACCACACTCATCTGCCTTTGGTTTTAAATTGACTTTTAAACTTGTCCGCTGCTCGGCCTCCCGTTTTGAGTATTATTACAAGCATTATCCAAAATGTTAATTTAATTACTGATCAAAGATAAAATTATACTCGCAGAAATTAAAGAAAGTCATTGTTTACCGCATTAGTTTCTATGTTGTTATTTAGGAAGTTCCCTAACGCTATCTTGTATCATACATTTAGGTTTTAATGCAGGAAAACAATATGAATAAAAGGAAGCTATTGTGTGATCTGGCTTTTCATTGTAGGCAATCAAGAAACAAAGGAGCACTCCGAACACTCCAAACATTCCCTATTTCCAAATTAACTTTAGTGTACATTGCAACCTCACAACTTTAAACCTCTACTTTCCTTAAAAGGTTTTACACCTGTGAAAATAATGTACTGATAATATCCCAGTAATCAGTTGAAGAAGATGTTTAGCAAAATGTATCATGTTGCTAAGGAAACTGCTTTATTCAAGAGGTTGCAAAGAAAAGAACAAGTGATCATAATAGGGAGGCAGAAACGTCAATGGTAGAAACACATTTAGCATCCTGACATCTTTGAAGTTAGCTAGTTGGGTCATGTTTTGTGCTGGATTTTCAATGAAAAAACATGTATGTACTTTTATGATAAATGACAGAATACCACAGGAGCAGATACAATCATACCACAAAAAAATCTGCCTAGTTTACAGTCTAACAACTAAAAGTAGAAATCACTATTTAAATAATCTAACAAGAACGTATTGACTTTGAAATGTTACCTATTGATTATAGTGAAGCATTGCTGACTGCAGCATAGAAAGGTAACTTTATATTCTTCATGGTTGAGTTTGCAATCTCAAGGAGCAAGGGTAAGCTCAGACGAACATTACTTATTTACACAGCTAATCAGAAAATGTCCAACATCTGCTGGCAACCTACTTCCAGTTAGCTGGGTATATTTACAGCATTATCTGCTCCAATTAAATCCTAACCTCAAAGTATAGTTAAATGTCATGCCAGAATTAACAAGCAATTTAAGTAATCACTGGATTTGACCTATTTTCTCCGTTCTACCTGAGAAGCATAAAGAACGAGTCAATGCTCCAGACACACACTGTTTGAGAAATATACAGGAAACACAAATAAAATCTAAACAGCTCCATTTGTGAATCTGTTGATCAACATGCAGATAAACTTTAGTCAATGTGTGAATCAATTCAGATCCAAATACACAATTAAAATCATGTACCAATTTTTGCCATAAGTCGTCAGTCAATAAGGCTTGAGTTACAACTCAATCATACGTTCCCACGGAGGCTGGTATATATTTTTTGTTATTTAGCTCTTTTTAGTTTTAAAGATTCAGCGTGGAGAGAGGCTCTTCTGTCCAGTGAGTCTGCACTGACCAGCGATCCCCGCACACTAACACTATACTACACGCACTTGGGACAACTTACAATTTTACCAAGATAATTAACCTACAAACCTGTACGTCTTTCGAGTGTGGGAAGAAACCAGAGCTCCCAGAGAAAACCCAGGCAGGTCTCCTGGAGAATGTACACGCTCCGTGCAGACATCACCCGTAGTCAGGATCGAACCCAGATCTCTGGTGCTGAGTCATAAATCAGCAATACAACGTCTGATTTCTCAAAATGTCAGTTAACCAGTACATTCTTTGTCAAACTACACAATGCAAGAGTGAAGTGAGAGGGAAACAGTGAAGCGAGATAAATAAATCTACTACAATATGGAAACTTGGTCGCACATAATTATTTCAACATATGATCATGCTAACCATACAGGGTTTTTGTCTTTGTCCACTTGATGCCGGAGCATTTCCTACTGAATATTTGGAGGATGCTCTCATTGTTTTCAAAAATAAACTATTTAACTCAATGTATCCATTATTTAATTACGAAAGTTCAAATGACTTTTCTATTCTTAACTGACTGAATTTACCACTGGATGGAACAAAATGGCACTGATAAATCATGTCAGTAATAATTATCCACAATTAGAATTCAAATGGATTGAATGGATGGAACCAAACTGATTCTATTTGATGTTTCAATTCCCAAAATTTGGCTTCTAATCTTTTCAGATTAGAAGCTGAAGAAGTGTATTCCATATCTGTAAAGGTCGACATTCAATACAAGAGGTTATTTAGCGTTAGCTGTTATACAATTGAAATAATGTGCACACACAGTTATGAACAAACGCTAAAAGTATGTGTTATATCAATGCTTAATAGCCCTGTCTCACAGTGCGAGTCCACCCACGAGTGACCCCAAGTGAAAGAAAAAAAACAGACTTGTGGTTGTGTACGAGATTCCAAGTTTAAGTTCAAGTGTTTAACCGAGTTCCCATGGGTATGTCATTTCTGCGATGTTCCAAGTTCCTCTCCCGAGTTACCAAGTTCCTCTCCCGTTACTCTTGAGCCAACCCTGAATAAAGGTCTGTTTTAATAAGCAACAGTGTGTTTTTTTTTTTGTTTTTTTTAAATATTTTTATTTAATAGAGGTAAATACATCAGTGTACTTCACATATATATTGTTACAATCATTGTACCCCATAATTGTATAGCTTTTAAAGAAAAAGAATAGAAACAAAGAGAGTGAAGTAGGTGAAAAGAGTTGTGAAAGTGAAAGAGCATGCCAGAGGGGAGAAAAAAAAACCCTTGGTCAAAGAGTTAGAGAAAGGGGATTAAGAGATAGACCCTGGAAAAGAAAAAGAAAAGAGAGAGAAAAAAAGCCGGTTACTATATTGTATATATCACGCAAAAGGAATTTACCAACTCGATAGTTTTTCATCCCCCTTTACTAATGCCCGAGGCACTCCTGCACCCTATCTTTGTAGCAATTCTATAAATGCAGATCACGTCTGATTAAAACGATCTGATTTTCCTGCCAGGCGGAGTCTCATATCTTCCAGATGTAGTGTTTCAAACATAGATGAAATCCACATATTTAATGTTGGCATAGGGCTTTTTTCCAGAATTTTAAGATTAGCTTTTTTCCTATTATTAAGCCGTAATCAAATAGATTATTTTGATACACATTTAATTCCGAACTACATAGAAACATAGAAATTAGGTGTAGGAGTAGACCATTCGGCCCTTCGAGCCTGCACCGCCATTCAATATGATCATGGCTGATCATCCAACTCAGTATCCCGTACCTGCCTTCTCTCCATACTCTCTGACCCTCTTAGCCACAAGGGCCTCAATTGGCCTCAACTCCCTCTTAAATATAGCCAATGGCCTCAACTGGCCTCAACTACCCTCTGTGGCAGAGAGTTCCAGAGACTCACCACTCTCTGTGTGAAAAAAGTCTTTCTCATCTCGGTCTTAAAGGATTTCCCCCTTATCCTTAAGCTGTGACTCCTTGTCCTGGACTTCCCCAGCATCGAAACAATCTTCCTGCATCTAGCCTGTCCAACCCCTTAAGAATTTTGTACGTTTCATATAAGATCCCCGCTTCAATCTCCTAAATTCCTAGAGAGTATAAACCGAGTCTATCAGGTCTCTCTTCATAAGACAGTCCTGACATCCCAGGAATCAGTCTGGTGAACTTTCTCTGCACTCCCTCTATGGCAATAATGTCCTTCCTCAGATTTGGAGACCAGAACTGTACGCAATACTCCAGGTGTGGTCTCACCAAAGACCCTATACAACTGAAGTAGAACCCCTTGCTCCTATACTCAAATCCTTTTGCTATGAAGGCTAACATACCATTTGTTTTCTTCACTGCCTGCTGCACCTGCATGCCTACTTTCAATGACTGGTGTACCATGACACCCAGGTCTCGCTGCATCTCCCCTTTTCCTAATCGGCCACCATTTAGATAATATTCTGCTTTCTTGTTTTTGCCACCAAAGTGGATAACCTCACATTCATCCACATTATACTGCATCTGCCAAACATTTGCCCACTCACCCAGCCTATCCAAATCACCTTGCAGTCTCCTAGCATCCTCCTCACAGCTAACACTGCCCCCCAGCTTAGTGTCATCCGTAAACTTGGAGATATTGGCTTCAATTCCCTCATCCAGATCATTAATATATATTATAAATAACTGGGGAGCCAGCACTGAGCCTTGCGCTACCCCACTAGTCACTGCCTGCCATTGTGAAAAGGACCCGTTTACTCCTACTCTTTGCTTCCTGTTTGCCAGCCAGTTCTCTATCCACATCAATACTGAACCCCCCAATGCCATATGCTTTAAGTTTATATACTAATCTCTTATGTGGGACCTTGTTGAAAGCCTTCTGGAAGTCCAGATACACCACATCAACTGGTTCTCCCCTATCCACGCTACTAGTTACATCCTCGAAAAATTCCACAAGATTCGTCAGACATGATTTACCTTTCGTAAATCCATGCTGACTTTGTCCAATGATTTCACCACTTTCCAATTGTGCTGCTATCCCATCTTTAATAACTGACTCTAACAGTTTCCCACTACCGATGTTAGACTAACTGGTCTGTAATTCCCCGTTTTGTCTCTCCCACACTTCTTAAAATGAAGGGTTACGTTTGCTACCCGCCAATCCTCAGGAACTACTCCAGAATCTAAAGAGTTTTGAAAGATTATCATTAATGCATCCACAATTTCCAGAGCTACTTCCTTAAGTACTCTGGGATGCAGCCTATCTGGCCCTGGGGATTTATTGGCCTTTAATCCATTCAATTTACCCAACCACCACTTCCGACTAACCTGGATTTCACTCAATTCCTCCTTTGACCCCGCGGTCCCCTGCTATTTCCGGCAGATTATTTATGTCTTCCTTAGTGAAGTCGGAACCAAAGTAGTTTTTCAATTGGTCCGCATATCCTTGTTCCCCATGATCAACTCACCTGTTTCTGACTGCAAGGGACCTACATTTCTTTTAACTAATCTTTTTCTCTTCACATATCTATAAAAACTTTTGCAGTCAGTTTTTATGTTCCCTGCCAGTTTTCTTTCATAATCTATGTTTCCTTTCCTAATTAAGCCCTTTGTCCTCCTCTGCTGATCTCTGAATTTCTCCCAGTCCTCTGTTATGATGCCTTTTCTGGCTACTTTGTACGCATCATCCTTTGCTTTGATACTATCCCTGATTTCCCTTGTTATCCATGGATGCACTACTTTCCCTGATTTATTCTTTTGCCAAACTGGGATGAACAATTTCAACTACCTTTTGTCATTCCGAAAATAATCCATTCTAGCTTTAGTGTCATTTTTTATTTTAAACAGTTTGTGAAAATTTCAAAGATTTCAGTCCAAAACCTTTGTATTTTTGTACAAAAGATGAATGAATGCGCTATAGTAGCTTCTTGAAACTGGCATTTATCACAAATTGGTGAGACATTGGGGAAACATTTATTTAATTTAGTTTTTGAGTAGTATAATCTGTGCAAAAATTTTAAATTGTATTAAAGTGTGTCTTACATTAATTGAGCATTTATGCACATTTACTAAGTACTGTTTCCACCTTTCATTGGAAATGCATATGCTTAATTCATTTTCCCACTCTCCTCTGATACCTTCCGTTGTTGGTATTACTGCATTTAGTATAATATTATATATATATATGAAATTAAATTTGCTGATCCTGCCTTTGGATTCATTGCTTCATCTAGTAAGTCTGATGGCATTTTGTGAAATTCTTGTGCATGTTTTTTCAGATAATCACATATTTGGAAATATTTAAAATACTGAATGTTACCCAGATTGTATTTTAGTTGTAATTGTTTAAATGATAGTAGTTTTCCCGTTTCATACAAATTTCCCAAAGTTTTAATTTCTACTCTTTCCCATTGTATAAACGCTTTAACTATAATTGAGGGTTTAAACAGAGGGTTTTTTAGCAATAGGAGATAGGAGAGATAAGTTTCTTAACTTTAAGTTGTATTTTACTTGTTTCCAAATTCTGATTGTACTATGTATAATTGGATTTTTGTTGTAATTTGTATTATTCACCGTCATTGGTGAGAGAAGGATCACTCCAATATTGCAAGGGGAGCAGTCCTCCTTCTCCATAATAATCCACTCCGGTTGTTAAGGAGAGTTATCCAACAATTGAATCATATTTTTAATAATCATTTTTATAGCATTTATTCGGCCTATTAAGGACATCGGAAGCATTTTCCAGAATTTGATTAAATTATGTCGTTTCTTAAGTACAGGGTTATAGTTTGCATTAAGCATGTCTTGATATCTTCTGGTGATTTCAATACCCAAATATTTAAATTTTTCTACAGCTATTTTAAAAGGAAATTGTACGAGATGTGTAGAATCTTTCGGTTTTATTGACATGATTTCACTTTTATTCCAGTTTATTCTGTAACCTGAAAATGAACTGAAATCCTCGATTAAGTTTAGAATATTGGATATAGTGATATGAGGCTTTGTGATGTACAAACGTACATCATCAGCGTATAATGATATTGTATTGTTTGAATAGTTTGTATTATATCCGTGGATATTCAGATGAGTTCTAATTCTTTCCACTAGTGGTTCGATTATGAGGGCAAATAACAATGGTGATAATGAACAGCCTTGTTTATTACCCCTTGACAGTTGAAATTTCGTGGATAAGATATTATTAGTTAATATTCTGGCTGTTGGCTTATTATATATTAATTTCATCCATTGAATTAAGTTCTCTCCCAGTTGGAATTTTTGCAATACCTTAACCATATACTTCCAATCATCCTGATCGAATGCTTTCTCTGCATCCAGCGATATAATTGCGAGATTTGGATCTTTAGTTTGGTGTGAATGCATTATATTAAGCAGACGTCTCAAATTATTAAATGATTGTCTCTTAGGGATAAACCCTGTTTGATCCGGATGTATTAATTTACTGGTGTACTTACTTAATCTTCTAGCTAATATTTTTGCTAATTTTTTTTATCTGTGTTAACAACGCAATAGCTCTGAGAGATACGGGTTCTTCCTCATCTTTGTCTTTCTTAAGTATTAATGTAATCGTAGATTCTGCTAGTGTATCAGGTAATATTTGTTCTCTAAAAGCATGTGTATACATTTTCTGTAGGCGAGGAGTAAATATGTCATAAAAGCTTTTATAGAATTCATTACTGAATCTGTCGGGACCTGGTGTTTTTCCATTTTTTAATGAGATTATTGCTTCTTCTATTTCCTTATTTGAGATTTGTGCTCCCAATGCCTCTTGTTCCTGCAATTATAGTTTGGGAAGATTGCAATTATCCAAACACATCGTTTTGGACGTATACAAATTATCATAAAATTGCACAAATCTTTTATTAATTTTGTTCAGTAATGTTAATACTTCCCCTCTATCTGATTTAATCTTTGAAATCGTATGTTCCTTATCTCGTTGTTTTAACTGGCGTGCCAGAAATTTATGGGGCTTATCCCAAAATTCAAACTGTTCCTGTCTTGTGATTTGGAATAATCTTATAACTTTCTCTGATAGTAATTTATTTAATTTAAATTTTAGTATTAATATTTTATTATGTTTATCCATGGTCATTTAGCATTATCTATGTCCAATTGTCTAATTTGTTCCTCTAGCTGCCGTTGTTCATTCTTATCCTTTTATTCTGAAAGGCTTGGTATGAGATTATAACACCTCGAATAAAAGCTTTGAAAGATTCCCATAATAATGTAGGTGATGTGTCTGGCGTGTCATTTATTTTAAAAAAAAAGATCCATTTGCTGTTTTAGATATATACTCCCTTGCGGGTCTTTTAAAATTTGGGGGTGGTAACTCCAAAATGGTGTATTCTTAGACATTCCTATTTTTAAGAAAAAGGTTAGGGAGGAATGATCTGAAATCGTATTTGTATGGTATTTTGGATTCAGAGTATACAGAATTATTTTTGTGTCTACCAGGAAATAATCTATACGTGAATAAGTATTGTGTACCGATGAATAGAACGAGTATTCCTTGCCGGTTGGATTTGCAATCCTCCAAACATCTGTTATATTTGTTTTTTTTATATATGTGTTTAAAAGTTCACTAGTTTTAGATTTCGTATTACCTCGCTGTTTTTGACTAGATTTATCTAAGTAAGGGTCTAAAACACTGTTAAAGTCTCCACCAATCATAACATTCTGGTAATTATATTCTGCGATTATATTCAGAATTTTATTTAAAAAATGCGGATTATCAAAGTTAGGCGCATATATATTTACCAATGTAATTGGGATGGCATGGATGTTACCGGTAACTATCAGATATCTCCCATCCTTATCTGTTAAGGTATTTTTCTGTTTAAATGGTATGCCTTTGTGAATAATGATAGACATGCCTCTGGATTTTGACGTGTATGACGAATGAAAAGTTTGGCCTATCCAGTTCGCCCTCAATCTAGCTTGATCTTGAAATTTAAGATGCGTTTCTTGGAGGAAGATAACATCTGTGTTGTATGCTTTCAGCTGAGCTAAAATCTTATCCCTTTTAATACGTTGTCCCCCCCTAATAGTCCAACTGCAGAATGAGATTCCTCCCAGTTTATTTTGTTTAATGTCTTGCATTTTGGCTAGGTTTAGTACCTGTGTATCTTGCGGTGCATCCGTACCTCAGGTCTTTAAGTATTGGGGGAACATTTAACCTACCAAGTTCAATTTGTGGATTCCTTTTGCGATTCTCCTTGAATAAAAAACCCACACATGTGATTGATTGTGATAATAAAAAAAAATTAGTAAAAGTGAAAATACAGTGACCGAGCTTGTCGGCACTGTAACAAGTGGCCCACATGTTGGAGGGGGAGAACATTATGCTGACTTCCGTTGTCGATATTAGCAAACAAATAGCTCCGCTCCATAACATATCCATACCAGAGTGGTGCCGGTTCAAAATCAACTATATAATACCCAATTGCAGTATATATATATATCCATTTCATATGTATTCCCAGATATACCTAACCGTTTTATCTGCAAAGTATTAAGCATCAGGTTTTACCTCGATAATAATCAGCTATTGGTTGTAGGGGTTAACTAGGGCAGGCTTCTGGTTCTGAGCCAGGAGCCCGTCTTTCCCCCTCACACCCCGGTTATAAATCTGCTTAAAACAAGTGAAAGAAAAAAAACAGACTTGTGGTTGTGTACGAGATTCCAAGTTTATGTTCAAGTGTTTAACCGAGTTCCCATGGGTATGTTATTTCTGCGATGTTCCAAGTTCCTCTCCCGAGTTACCAAGTTCCTCTCCCGTTACTCTTGAGCCAACCCTGAATGAAGGTCTGTTTTACTAAGCAACAATGTTAAAGAAGACATCTCCATCCTGCGGCTTTGAGTTAAAGATAGAATTCAGCGCGGCCGCATCTATTGATATGACCTACAAAGGGAAATGTGCACCATCCAGTGCCAGAGCAGTTATACTAATGACTTGTTTGAAACACACATCACGCAGTTAGAAGACCAGCGGGCGGAGGTTTGTTATATTTTAATTGAATTTACTGCCAGGTCTACACACTGCGGGGAGACGGGAGATGAAATCTTTGAATGTGGACGGATGTCTCCGCGCTTGCTCAGTTCTAAGCGGAATATATTTTTAGTTGCCTTTCAAGCCGGGCTTTGGTTTTATTCCTTGTTTTTGTTTATTCGCACACACTTTTTGTTTGTGAGGGTGTGAGAAGTCCATGCCGGGTGCCGGCCGGCCGCCAACCACAGCCGCTGTTCTTTCACATCAGTTGCACATCAGATTGTTGGGAGACGGAGCTCAGGGTTCGCCTCCTGAGCTGCTTTAGTGCCCAGGCGTGAGATGAGGTGGAGGGAGGTTGGGGTGGTGGAGGTGGGGGGCATCATTAATCTGTCTGGGGTGACAAGGCTCTTGGGTTAGGCTGGGATCATTCTCTATGGGATGATCTTAGTGCGGGAGACAAGTGTAGGAGAGGTGTACTGACTGTGTGGGCAGACACTTTGGTAGTGATTGCCCACCAGTCTCAAAAGCTGCTGTCTCCCTGTCCCTGGCATAGCAGGGGGCGATCAAACAGCACAACACCCCCCTCCACGCCAACATGAAGGGCAACAATCGCAAGGCTTTCGCGTCAGAAACAGCGGGCAGGCGACAATCACCCGCCATAACGCTTCTGGTCTGCAGTTTGCAATAGTCACCAAAATACACTGCATCTTTAGAAAGGAAAAATACAAAATATGTGAATCCCACTGGATAGGCCTTAGTCATGGTGCTGTACAACACGGAAACAGGTCCTTCGGCCCAGCTTGGCCGTGCCGTCCAATTTGGTGTCTTGGGGTAGTCCTATTTGCCTGCATGTGGCCCATAGCCCTCTAAACCCTTCCCATCCATTTATCTGCCATTAATAACCTCAAGAAAATCCCTGCTTCAGTTTCCTGGGTCCAACTCAGAGAGGTCTTCCCCCTTTCCAGAGTTAATCGCTCCACTGTTTATAATGCTCTCTGCATTTTAAAGTCCTCAACCGTGAACCCCATGGGCAATCACTACCAAAGTGTCTGCTCGCACAGTCAGTACACCTGTCTCCCGTACTAAGTCACCACAACCCCCTCACCGCCCCCTCCCCTCCCTTTCCTCCCCCCCCACCTTTCCCTCCCAACTCCAGTCCCGTCCCAACCCCCTGGGAAACTGAAGGGAGCGACAGTCAACTGCCACGGATACAAATAATATCATACACAAGAAAGGGTAGATGCTGGTTGACAAAAAGTGAACGCATGGTGCTGGAGTTACACAATGACGCAGCAGAAATTTGGAAATGTCATCCCGTCACCCATTCCTTCTCTCCAGAGATGCTGCCTGTCCCGCTGAGTTAAAGAGTGCCCATGGTAGACACACGAGTCACTAAGGTAATCTCACGGGCCACTACGTTATTACAATGAGTTAAAATGTTTCAATTTTTAACTTGAACAGTAAATTTGACTCGTGGAAAACCTCAAACATGTTTGAATTTTTTCAAGAGTTAACAAGTTTCCCGGGTACCTGCCGTTAGTGCCACGAGTCGTTAAGTTGCGCGCGCGAGTTCCGCCGTTCCCGCTACGTTAATTGTAAATGATTACCGTGAGTGAAAACTCGGGGTCACTCATCGGTCGACTCGCACCGTGAGACAGGGGTTTAAGAAGGAACTGCAGATACTGGAACAATCGAAGGTAGACAAAAATGCTGGAGAAACTTAGCGGGTGAGGCAGCATCTATGGGGTGAAGGAATGAGTAACGTGTCGGGTCGAGACCCTTCTTCAGACATTATATCAATGCAATTGCTAGAAATTCACCATTAGGGCGGCACAATGGTAGAGTTGCTGGTTTGATTCTGACTACGGGTGCTATCTGTACGGGGTTTGCATGGGTTTTCTCCAGGTGTTCCGGTTTCCAACAATATTCCAAAGATGTGCAGTCTCTATAAATTGTCCCTAGTGTGTAGGGAAGAACTAGTGTACTGGTGATCGTTGGTCGTTGCAGACTCAGTGGCACAAAGGGCTTGTTTTCACACCGTATCTCTAAACAAATCCAAACTAATAAGTAAAAGTTGAAACAATGAAATTGTATATCTGTAGAGGTTAATATTTTAAAAAAGATAGGTTATTGAACAATAGTCATCATTCCATTAAAAGAGTGTGTACACAGGAATGGACAAACTCAATAGATAAGTAGTGAATTTCAATGTTTGATGCCACTACAGTAATGTCCAGTCATTGAATGGCAAAATGCTGTTCTTGTATAATCTGGAGGAACTGGGTCTCTGACATATTTAACTCTGTAATGCCATATTCTGGAGGTTTATATTTGATTTACACATAGATAATCTTTTTTTCAGATTACTTTATCTCATAATTATAGAGTAATAGAGCATAAAAATAAGATCTTCAACCCCAGCCAATTCATGCCAAACTCAAAAATCTATCAGAACAATAGACCTTCAAGGCCAAGATAAGACTCTATACTTTTAAGAACTTTAAACTTTCTGAACTTGAAGGGCACAAGATGGTGCCCGACCATGGTGACTGTGTGAACTGCTATGTTGAAGGTTACATTACAATTGTTGCATTTTTGTACTTATATCTGATTGTGCTTATGTGTAGTATGATTTTACGGATTGTATACAGAAAAAAAGTATTTACAGAAAAAATCTGTATCAAGGTACACATGACAATAAAGTACCATTGAACCATTGATTACATCTATATAAATCCCATTTACCAGCACTTGATATCTTCATCTTACAAGTTCTAATACAGATACTTATTAAAGGTTCTGAGGCTGCTTTCACCACACACTCAGGCAGCACATTGCAAATCTCCACTGCCTTCACTAAAACCCCGGACACCTCTGCAAGACAATTTTCTTTTCCCCAGTGTTAAGCGATCAGCTACCAAAAGGTAAAGCGCCATTTACGTGGCGACAAGCAAAGAATTTCACTGTGACTGTCACATGTGACAAAAATTATTCAATTTAATTCAATTCAATTCAATAAAGTTGTCTTAAACAACATTATTTCTGTGTTACCCCAGCACTTTGTGTCATTTGGTGTAAACCAGCCAAGGTATGCAAATAGTTACCACATAAAGGGCACGGGCAAATTTACAAAGTATCCAGCGCCAGGTCCTCCATTACTTAGCATTTGTGTCTCACTTGACAAGCCAATAAATGATCAATTAAGGAAAGTTTATCCCAATTTAAGGACTTGAGAACAAAATGGAAATTGCAGAATAGTATGAATCCTATAACTAACCCACGGATTACAGTTGTTGTTATTTGGAGGGTCAGGAATCAGCATAAAAACAATACAAATTGATGCAGCGGGGAATTGCGCCATTCAAATTCTAGTTAAACACAGCTGTTCAGTAGGAGGTGACAGTAATAGTAATAATTAGACAAGAAAACCATGTGATTTTAATCAAATGGTACTCCAGTTAAATTCCACTCAAATATGATTAATTCATTTTTGCTCCCAGCAGTGGGGCATCCATTTAATTTAATTGGTTCAACATCAGGATTAAGTAGCTACTAGATAACAACCATAATCTGATGTAAAAAATGTTGCACTTTAAGCCCCTCAAATGAACATGATCGTCATCTCTGCTTAAAATGTATTTTTAATTGGTTTGGGATAACATGGTTGTACCTGGACTGAAGATTCATTTGCGTTCATTTGTGTACAGTTTACCATCTGTGGAAAGTTTACTGTAGGTATATTTATAAACCTGAATTATTTAAGGAAAATTAGACCTGAACGTTAAAGTATTTATGGTTAATTGTGGAAACAGGAATGGAGAGTGTGTGAAAATCCATTCACATTCAGGAAATTTGTTGTTAAACATCCTAAGTAATTGAACACGTAAAACTGCAGCAAAAGCTTTGGCCTGCCCCCTCCCTTCCAGCCTTCTCGCTCACCTGAAGAAAGATCCTGACCCGAAATGTCATTTATCCGTGTTCTTCAGAGATGCTGCCTGACCCACTGAGTTGCTCCAGCACTTTGTGGGAATAGAAGGATAAGGATCACGTGCAGGAAGATGTAGTTCATTTAATGTTCAACTCAATGTTATGTTTTAAGTTCTCTTATAATGCAAGATTGCTATTTTGACTTTTTTCTGTGAAGTTCATTTATTTGAATCACACATGATTTATGTGATTTGAATTCAGTTAATGGTATTTTCAACCCACAGCCCTATCTATTAACTCTATCAATTTACTATCAAATCAACATGGTTTAATAAATCAATTTGTTATTTAAATGGTTCTCTTCCTTGAATGATTCTTCAATATAGATCTGGCTTTCCCCATTCAATTTTCTGAGATAACCATAATTTAAACAGGATATTTTTACTTGGTTGTTCTATGATATTCTGTCATTGTGCATTGTCTCTACCTACTGGATCAATAATGTCGATCAAACTTCAAATGAAGTTAAATTGAAATTGAACCACAAACAAACTTAGAGTACTCTTACATATTTGCTGCCAATTTGTAACATGACAAAAATGATTTGGACGAGGGAACTGGTTAACTGCTTAAAATCTGAAGTTTTGAATCAACTTGAATCAACAGGCAACTAAGAATTATTAAATCAATACTTCTAAAATATTTTGAAAGAAACAAGAGTAGATATCAGACACTATGCATACTTTAAAAAGATAGGTTGCAAACAAACTCTTTTCAATTTGACATAGAACATGAACAAAAAGGTTTGTCTCATTTGTAAACCTTATCCAAACACACCTTTGATTTTTAGTATTGATATACTTTGTTATTCAATGGTAATGTCATTGTAAATTTGTTAGGAATGTACAAGGAGGCTAGCCAATGGTTTGTGTCTAAGAAGATTTTGCTCCTTTCATTCAGTGACAAGACAGATTCTTCGCAGCATGGAAACAGATCCGGCAGCCCTTTGTGATTGCACCAGCCATCAAGTACCTGCCTTTACTAATCATTTTCTAGCATTCGTCTGCAATGCACTGGCAATTCATATGCTTGTCTAGATATTTCTTAAATGTTATGAGAGTACTTCCCTCTATCATCCACTCAGTCAATGCATTCCAGATTCCAATCACACTCTGGGTGAAAAGGTTCATTCTCAGATCCCTATTATTATTTTTACCCTTATCCTAAATGTATGCCCTCTATTTTTGATGCTGTTGCTTTGGGGAAAGTTACCTAATGTCTACACTGTCTCTACCCATCATGATTGCATGTACTTGTATCAAGTTTTCTTTCAGCCTCCTCTGCTCCAAGGAAAATAAACTCGATGTCACATGTCCCTCCTCATAAATGAAATGTTCTATCTGAGACAACATCCTGATGAATCTTTTCCACCAAAAGTAGAGGGTGAGGAATGAACTACCAGATGACATAGGTTTAAGGGTAGAGGAGAATGATTTAATAGGAACATGAGGGGCAAATTTGTCACACAGAGGAAGATGGTTATATGGAATGAGTTGCCAGAGGAGGTAGTTAAGGCAGGTACTATAACAACATTTCAGAGACACTTGGCCAGGCACATGCATAGGAAATGTTTAGGAAGAAAACCTAGTATGGGTAGATGGGACTAGCATAGATGGGGCATCTTGGTATGCTAAGAGGATATACAAACGTGTTCTGGAGCTGACTAGAAACCAAATTATCCAAATTTAATACATGAAACATAGTGGAAATAAACACAAAGTGCTGTTGTAACTCAGCGGTCAGGTAGCATCTCTGGGGGACATTGGTGGTTGTCGTTTCAGACTGAAGAATGGTCCCAAACCAAAACGTCACTTATCCATGTTCTCCAGAGAGGTTATTCCAGCACTTGGTATGTTTTCTTTGTGAACTATAATCTGCAGTTCCATGTTTCTCCAAAGAGGAAAATTAGACTGTTTCTATTTACATAACTTATTTAAACTCTAATTTAGTCTTTAGATACAGCACAGAAACAAGTCTGCGCAGACCAGTGATCACCCAATGTACTGGCACTATCCTATGCACTAGGGGCAATTCACAATTTTACTGAACCCAATGATCCTACAAACCTGCACGTCTTTGGAGTGGGAGGAAAGCGGAGCACATGAAGAAAAAAACCCATGTGGTCACTGGGAGAATGTACAAACCATGTACAGACAGTACCCATCGACAGGATCGATTTCGGGTCTCTGGCGCTGTAAGGCAACAACTCCGCTGCTGCACCACAGTGCTGCACCAATAATTGTAGATAATTATCATTTATTTCCTCATTCTATCCAATTGTACATTATTTAAATATAGAAAACTGTTTGACCTTTGATGACATGACATAAGGCACCTTTTAGTTAGATTAAAGAGAAAGAACAAAGCCCAGTCAGTTAGAAATTAATGTTCCTTTTCCCAAGTGAACATTGAGATAAAAATCCCTAAAGGGCCTGTCCCACGGGCGATTTTTCAACGGACTGTCGGCGACTGTCAAGGCACTCGCCTGAAAAATCGAGAATTGGAACGGCGACTGTCAGAGTGGAACACATACACAAACACATCACAAAGGCGGGGGCCAGGGAAAGCGGGGGAGCGCTGTCTGAAATTCACACGGTGCAAAGCCAAGGTGATACAGACACACACCGTGATGAACAGGAAGGTTAAGATGGCTAGCACAGTCCTTTAAAAGAGGGGGGAGAAAGGGGGGAGGGGAAGGGGGGGTGAAGGGGGGAGAAGGGGGGATAGAAGGGTGGGGGAGAAGGAGGGGAGACACTTTTAAGAAGCGAGACAACTTTAAATAAGCCAGAGATACACAGCTGTGAAGTTTGGCGGGCATTTAACATTACCGCTCAGTTATCCTTGGTTCTGAAAAGTCGTGCTTACATTTTTTCCCCCTAATGAGCCAATGAAAATGACCGGTCAGCAGAGGCGATTAACTAAAACTACATACGACTACCTCGACTACATATAACTACATGGCGACCCCACTACAACTGCACCTACTACTGCAGGATTATCAAGTTTCTCCATGGCGACCAACTTTTGGTCTCAGAACAATTTTCAACATGTTGCGGCGACCATACTGAGGCCGCAACTAGTTCCCAGAATGCGGAAACTCCTCGCGACCATGAAGGAGACTCACCAATGACCACCAGCGAACATCTGGTGACCATGTGGCGAGCGCAGAGTCTCCTGCACGTGCCTAAAAAGTCGCCTAAGTGGGACAGGACCTTAAATAGTCAATACATTATTCACACGGATGCTTTCAATGGTAGAGGGGGTTGTGCCTGTGATGGGCCGGGATGAATCTACCATTTTCTGCAACCTCTTTTGTTCCTGTACATTGGCATTGCCACATCCATGATGCAGTCCCTTGGAATACTATATATTGGTGGGGTTTGAGCCATAGAATCAACCATGATCTTGAATTGTGGAATAGTTCAAAGAACAAATGGGTCCATCCCTGTTTCAATTTCTTACAATATGTTCCTTGGGGGGGGGGGGGGTGGGGGGGGGGGGGGGGGGGGGTATTTTGTACTCAATATTTGGTTCACACTGCTGATATACTACTATTTTCAGATTAACTGGTGTCTTTCTTAACTGAAAACCTCTAAAATATTGTAATGCACTATAACCATGACAAGCTCCAGAGGGATTACCTGGCCTTATGCCCAGGTACCTATGTGTGTTTTTTTCCCAATGCTCTTGTGAGATGTTCAGGCTGGTAGATTAATTGATGACTAATGTACAGTTGAGGGGTTGAATTTGGACTTTGTCGGAGTTAATGGGAATGGGGAATGAAAATTTTCAGATTAGTGTTAGATTTGTGTATGTGAAGCCAAGGTGGCTGGTACAGCTCAGTGGGTGAAGGGCCTGTCTCCAGGCTGTACAACTGCACCATCGATAACACTATTTAATACAAGGACTTTTTCAGAAATTGTTCCTTTTATTTTTTGCAACACCTATTTTCCTGTTGATCGCTACACTCTTAAACCCCTGTCTCACTGTGCGAGTTGGCCCACGAGTGACCCCGAGTTTTCACTCGTGGTGATCACGTAGCGGGAACGTCGGAACTCGCACGAGCAACTTAGCGACTCGTGGGGCTAACGGCAGGTACTCGGGAAACTTGTTAACTTGTGAAAAAAATCAAACATGGTTCTTGGGATCAATAGACTCTTCTAAGCCTCGGTTAATGAAAGCAAGGATTCCATAAACGTTGCAACCCACCATGAGCAAATCATCAAGTGCTTGGTGAACAAGAGCTCGGTGGGTCAGGCAATGGAGTGCGACATTTCAGGCCGCGACCTTTCTTCGGAATGACCATTCTTCACCATCGGTCTGAAGAAGGGTCCCAATAGGAAACGTCCCCCTCCATTCTCTCCACGGAAGCTGCCTGACCCCCTGAGTGCTTCGTGTTTTGCCCAAGATGACAATAGTTGCAGCTTTTCTATCACCATCGTCCTAACCACCACATCTAACTGTCCTAAGTAGAAACAAATAACTGCAGATGCTGGTTTATACCAGAGATAGACACAAAATGCCGTAGTAACTCAGTGGGTCAGGCAGCGTCTGTGGAGAAAAAGGGTGGTGTCGTTTCGTTAGAAGGTCCCGATCCGAAACATCTCCCCCAGAAATGCTGCCTGATCCGCGAGCTGCTTCATTCCTCTGAAGTGGTGGCCAGCTGCTGTCTGTGTGTATCTCTCTCTCTATGTGTGTATGTGTATGTGTGTGTGTGTGTCTCTCTCTCTCCCCTCTCTGTCTATCTGTGTGTATCTGTGTGTGTGTCTGCTGTCGGGTCCCCGGTGGCCGCTCAAAGTCACCCGAGCTGCTTCATTCCTCTGAAGTGGTGGCCAGCTGCTGTGTGTGTGTATCTCTCTCTTTGTGTGTGTGTGTGTGTGTGTGTGTGTGTGTGTGTGTGTGTGTGTGTGTGTGTGTGTGTGTGTGTAACTGTCGGGTCCAGGCGGGCCGCTCAAAGTCACCCGAGCTGCTTCATTCCTCTTGAAGTGGTGGCCAGCTGCTGTCTGTGTGTATCTCTCTCTGTGTGTGTGTGTGTGTGTGTGTGTGTGTGTGTGTGTGTGTGTGTGTGTGTGTGTGTGTGTGTGTGTGTGTGTGTGTGTCTATCTGTGTGTGTGTGTGTGTGTGTGTGTGTGTGTGTGTGTCCTCTCTCTCTCCCTCTCTGTCTATCTGTGTGTGTGTGTGTGTGTGTGTGTGTGTGTGTGTGTCTCTCTCTCTCTCTCTCCCTCTCTGTCTATCTTTGTGTGTGTGTGTGTGTGTGTGGTGTGTGTGTGTGTGTCACCCGAGCTGTGTTGTGGTGTGTGTGTGTGTGTGTGTCTCTCTCTCTCTCCCTCTCTGTCTATCTGTCGGGTCCCGCTCATAGTAGCTGCTTCCTTCCTCTGAAGTGGTGCTCAAAGCCCCTGCTGTCTGTGTGTATCTCTCTGTGTGTGTGTGTGTGTGTGTGTGTGTTGTGTGTGTGTGTGTGTGTGTGTGTGTGTGTCTGCTGTCGGGTCCCGGCTGCCGCTCAATGTCAGTCACCCGGGCTGCTTTCCTTTTTTTAAAATTATTTAAAATAGAGATCCATTGCAAAAAAGTATTTAAAAACATAAAACAACAAGAAATTTGCATGGTTACTGGGAGATGCGCATTTTCCCATTCCGCGCTGAAATAACTCAAAACCACAGGATGGAGATGTATTTTAACATTGTTGCTTTATTAAAACATACCTTCATTCACGGTTGGCTCAAGAGTAACGGGAGAGGAACTTGCTAACTCGGGAGAGGAACTAGGAACATCGCAGCAATGACATACTCGTGGGAACTCGTATTACACACTTGATCATAAACTTGCAGTCTCGTGCACAGCCACGAGTCTGTCACTCGGGGTACCTCGTGGGTCAACTCGCACAGTGAGACAGGGCCATTAAGCTGATTGAAGTCTCTACCGCTGAATCTAATCCACATTTAAATCCATCACTGCTGAACTTGGTGGCCTCTACATGGTGACTCTGAAAAAATGGTCCTTGTTTTTCCTACCTACATGTCTTTCGCCAGCCCATAGATTTCCCAAAATGCTGCATTCTCCTAACTCTGGCCATGATAAAGTTAGGACATATATGAAAAAGTTATCGTTACTCTGCTCAATCAGGTCTATTCAGTATTCCTCAGTAATAGACGTGCCTGTAGGTGTTATCTGCAAATGAAAGCCAGTGGATTAACACTATGGTGAATTGAAAACAAATATTTATCATGGACACGTTTTTTCAGTTGCAATGTTGCCACATAATGTGATAAAGTTTATGCCAAAGAAGGATGTGGTAATCTCCACACGTGTAAAATATCTGCAATAGAAAACTGAAATTGCTAAGTAAATTAAATTTGCTATTAAATTAATTGGGTGGAAGAATTGCATTCATTAATTATTCAAGATACCAGTTTTTTATGTTTAGATTTAAAATGTAACATATATCATGGTAATGTCAAACATAATTTATTATTCATGAAATATTATTTTTATAGTCCTGTATGTTTCTCTCAGGCAATGTCCTCAAATTCAATGATAAATTTATAACCTTTGCTGATTGTTTGATGCATTTTTGATTACTATTCTTGCCTATTCTTTAATCCAATATATAGAAGATAGGCCAGAAAACAAATAAAACTGCAAAACCTAGAATCTGAAACATGAATATAAATGGAATTTGTGTCAAAACATTGATCCAAAACATTGACTGGTTTCTCTTGCACACAGATGTGGCTTGACTGTCTGCGATCTTACCGAATTTCTGTATTTTATGTAAAAAAGATGTATAATAATGGACACCTTTTCCCCCATGGTTCATTATAACAAGATTTTCTCCATTTTTATTTCTTAACTAGACTAAGTGGGACCCGTTGGGTCCCAACATCACACAGGAGGGCTGGTCCCCCAACGCAATATTCCACCTCTCCACCAATACCCCAATTCCAATATTGGTGGCCAGTGGGGGGGGGGGGGGGGGGGGGGTGGGCTTTCTGGAGCACTAGTATGGGTGTTGTGGGCTAAAGGGACTGGTTTCCAGAGAACTGGTATGGACATTGTTGACCGAATGGATTATTGGGCTGGTGACTCGGTCACGCAAGGCTGTTGTGCTGGCAGCTCACTCACTCACGGCTGGTGTGCTGGCAGTTGACTCACAGCTATTCCTTGAAATTCCATTTCAAACATGGTGCAAGGCCACTAAAGACAGTGAGGCATGATGTCTCCCTCCTCCATCTTGCAGAGACTAAGCCACGCCCACACTTCTCACACTTCTGGGTTTTATAGTCCCTCCCCCCCTCCCACCAGAAGAGGCGTGGCCTTCATGGCTTGATTGACAGGAGAGAGAATCTCAACATTTTTTAAACATGAATAACTCTTTTATTTTTCATCAATGGGAGAAATCACCGGCACCTGATGAGCGGAGGGGACTCTAAGTAAGATGGCCAAAAATTACAGCCATACGTGGTAGCGTTTTTTCTAAAATCAATATAAAGCGCAAACAGTAAGTGGTCAAGATTAGACTTTTAATTATACAAGAAGGCAAGGCAACTTTAATTAGGCAAGGCAACTTTAATTAGGCAAGGCAACTTTCACATTTCCAAACCAAAGGCAACACAGCTTTAGCATTTCCAAACTATATTTTCAAACCACATTAAGGGCACTGACAGGTCAGTAAAAACCACTCACAGTTTAGTAGGCATGTGTTCAATGTTATTCACAGCTCAGACTGAGTGACGTGACCCTCTCGCTCCCCCATCTTCCATGATGACTGAGGCACTCAACACTTCCAGGTTTTATAGTCCCTCTGGAAGGGGCGTGGCCTTCAGGAGCGAGGATCTCAACATTTTTTAAACACTAATAACTCTTTTATTTTTCATTGATGGGAAACATCCTCTTGTCCTGCCAAGCGAAGGGGGACTGAGTAAGATGGCCAAAAATCAGAGCAGGGCAGCGATTTTTTCTAAAATCAATATACAGAACCAACAGGAAGTGATCAAGATCAAACTTTTAGTAATATAGATATAGAATGATGTATCTAACAATACCTATTTTTTTAGGCAGAACTGTTCAAAACAATATTATTTCACTTTGACAACATGAAAGATTAAATATGACTTTCTGATACGCTGAGACATCTTGTATTGCATTTAGGATGCTCAGCACGTCAGGCAGCATCTAGTGGGAGGTCAAAGCAAGGGTATTAGACTGGATTACACTAGATCCAACCCATTGCGCAGACTTGTCGCTTATAGTGCTCTCTGACATCATTCACACATAAGCATCATGGGTTAATCAAATTAATAGATTTAAAATGCAGCAAGATATGTATTTAAAAGACTGAGGAATTGTGGATTTAGCAGAATTGGGAAAAAGGAGAAATTTAAGCCAGTATAGGCCAGTCATAAGGTCAAAAGGTGATAAGTGATAGGAGTAGAATTAAGCCAAGGTGGTGCAGCAGTAGAGTTGCTGCCTTACAGCGAGTGCAGCGCTGGAGATCCGGGTTCGTTCCCGACTACAGGCGCTGTCTGTACGGAGTTTGTATGTTCTCCCTGTGACCTGCGTGGGTTTTCTCTGAAATCTTTGGTTTCCTCCCACACTCCAAAGATGTGCAGGTTTGTAAGTTAATTGACTTGATAAATGTAAATATTGTCCCTAGTCGGTAGGATGGTGTTAATGTGCTGGGATCGCTGGTCAGCACAGACAAGGTGGGCCGAAGGGCCTGTTTCGACGCTGTATCTCTGAACTAAAAAAAAATAAATAAAAAGTCTACTCCACCAAGGCTGATCTATCTCTCCCTTCTAACCCAAATTATCCTGACTTCTCCCCATACCCTCTGACATCTGTACTATGGTCATGTTGAATGGCAGAGCAGACTTGAGGGACTGAATGGCCTGTTCTTTCTTTCTTATGCTCTTGTGCTCTGTATCCAAGTATCAACCCATGAAGCACAGCAGGCTGCAAGCACCAACTGGTCCTTAGGTTTACAATACTGAAGCCTCATTCAAGACTAACTCATTTGCCTTTTGGCATCTTACTGGTAATCAGAAATATATTAAATACATTTAAATTATTTGAAAAATAATATCCAAGAAATTAATTAAAACAATTAAGATTAACGTAAGGAAAATTTACGAACTATTTGCTTGCATTTATCTTTTTATCCTAGGTTATGACGCCAATCTAACCAAGGGAAATGACTTGTTTTAAGCTATGGGATTTTATTTGCACTTGATGTTGAGTATTGTCACAGATTGAAGGTCAAAATATATAAAATTAAGAGGGCCATTGACAGGGTAGATAGCAGGGAAATTCTCCACATTACAGAATTGTCAAAAACCAGGGGACATCGTTTTAGAGCATAGAGGTTCTGGAAATAGTTTATTTACCCAGAGAGGTGGTTGGAATCTGGAATGCACTGCGGAGGAGGTGGTAGAAGCAGGTGCTGTCACAACATTTAAGAAATATCCAGATGAACACTTGGATTGTCAAAACATAGAAGGTTACATCCAAGTGCTTGCAAATAAGATTAGTGTGGATGGATTAACGGCTAATGCAGGGACACGATTGACTGATTTATTGATTGAAAGATACAACATGGAAACAATCTCTTCAACCCAATGAGTCCATCCATCGATCACCCAACCACATCAGTTCTATGTTATTCTACTTTCACACGACTCCTGGCAAATTTACAGAGGCCAATGGACCTTCAATTGACCTAGAAAATGTGCAAACTCCACATAGACAGCACCCGAGGTGGGATTGAACATTGGTCTCCAATGCTCTGAGACTACTCTGCACTACCATGCACTTGTTTTCTAATTGTGTTTTGTCATAGGACAATAAGTTAGACTTGATTTGACTTTAAGCAGCAGCATCTCCTTACGACCACATCTGAGTGTTTACGGTTAAATTTCTAGCATGCAGCTTGATTAGGATATCGTCCAATTTAGTAACAAAAATCTTTTTTAATCCAAGATTGACAAATAGTGATTTATGAAAACAATCTTCTGGTTTTTAATATCCTATGTACGTTTATCACCCCTTGCAAAGAAAAACATGATAAAACAAATCATTGTGAAAAGTACATAATTTATTTATTTGGGATTCTCTGCTTTCAATGTGAAAGCTGCAGACATTGCCGAGGCATGATCTGTAGTCTTTGGCCCACAAGGCTTCACAGTCCATGTAGCCATATGATCATTGAAAGGCAAATGCATCCAATCTACGTGAGGAAGAACAATCAGGTAATAACTGCTAGTAGTGAAAGAGCAAAAGTAATAGAATAATTAAGAATAAGAATAAAGAATAACAATTACCCACCACAATCTGTGCAATCTGTTCTCACTCGGGATATCATTTGTAGAAACAAAGAATTTCAGATGCTGGTTTATACTAAACATAGACCCAAAATGCTGGAGTACCTTAGCAAGTCAGACAGCATTGCAATGCTGCCTGACCCATTGAGTTACTTCAACACTTTGTGCCAATCAATATAATTTGATTGACTCGGCATATTTTCTGAAAGTCTCTTGTCAAAATTTGGGTTAAATTGAAATGAAGTATAACACTTGAAGCTTATCAATTGAAATAGTTTTATTAACAATACGTGTTGCAAAATAAAACGTTTTTTGTATTGGCCTGAAAGTTCTGGTAATGTTCTCTACAATCCATTTTCATTTGCTGATATGCTCATCTTGTTCGACAAACGAACAGTGTGATAAAACTCAGGATGACATTTTTGGAGCCTTTAAAGCATGACCACGAGCCAATATTTATTTGCTTTTGCTGTAAAGCAGCAAGGAATAATCACCACTGGCAGTGTTAGCAGCTTTATAGATTTTATGATGATAAGTGCAGACAAATATTGACTGACATTTTCACTTTAAGCAAGCTGGTTAGAATTAGGCGGCTAAGAATGGAATGTCTATTATTGATTGTAGCAGACATTGGAACCCTCTGTTAGAACATTGTGGAAAACAAATAAGCGCACTGCATATGTGTTGCAAATAAATCCATTGAAAAAGCACTAAAAGCCTCAGACTGGATTAGTTAACAGATTGTCCTTTTGAAATGTCCTATAACAATTATTGCCTGGCCTGTGCTTCAGATTCTGGTCTTGATTGCTAAGGATGGAGGAAATGAAAGAACTTGTGTGATAAATATCGTATAGATGTAGATTCCTCTCTCTTTTCCATGAAAATTCTCACAAAGCATTGCAACTATTTAGCAAATGGAAGCAATGTGTTTGTTTTATTGCACTAGGTTATTATTGAGGCTAGATTAATAAAACTATGCTAAGTTGAGGACAATTAAGCTAAATAGGAAATCTCTTTTCCGATAGCGTACATTGTGCTTCAAACATAAGGGATAGGTTGAGCACAGTGCATAATGTGGATGAGGATAGAGCATATAGTGGACAGTATTTAGAATGGCCAAGGGTTCTTCTAGCTTGCCAGGTAGGATTCTAGGGTACCTTCACTTCAAAGATCAGGATAAATTCCAATTATTCAATTAATCGAGAAGTAAGTGGCAAGCTGGCAGCGTTTGCTGCTGACTGTAATATTCTGGTACTTTGTGTCTATTGGGTGACTCCATATTTCTACTTTTCCTTATGAGATAGACAAGGTATATGCCAGCTCTTAGAACAATCCCACCCCTGCAGTAATTTTGAATGTAACTTATTGTCCTCAATTTCCATCAATTACCCATCCACCCCACCAACATAAACACATTAACATCAACTTGCATTGGCCAACCTGCAAATCCTTACTAACGATCAATCTAGGCAGAAAGTTGAATCCTCGACTTCAAGGACACTAACATGTCCAATTCTTTCAATTGGAATTCAAATGTTCAAAAAATCACTGTATCTTAATTGGTACACGTGACAATAAAATACCTTTGAAACCTTTGAAATATTGAATATTAGAAAGAAAAACAGCTGAAGAGATGCCAGAAAAGAGAGACTAAAATAAATTAGATTGACTTATTGATGTGATCGGTGAGCATGGACACACTCATTGTCCTGAATGCCCTGATACTGCACCATCATTTCAATGCGTTCTATTTCAACGATGTTGTACACAATGGCCAATAAATTAACTAATGTAATTACACCAGGGATTGAAATAAATTTGCAGTACAAGGAAAATATTCTACTTGATTGCGCAGACAAAAAAAAACAGCTATTAAGAACCTTAATTTACATCTGTAAAACATATTTGTCCATAAACTAAATTGATTTGTGGATAGGATAGGTTTGGAGGCCTATGGGCCAAATGTGGGCAGATGGGACTAATGTTGGTACAGTGAGGGCAAGTTGGGCCAAAGGTCTTATTTCCATACTGTATCACTTTATGACTATGACTAAAAAACAGGCTTTTGACAACAAACAAAAATACAAATGCTGAGGTGGAAAGTTTCCACAATGATCTCCAGAAATCAAAATGTTAAGCAATATTCAATCATTGTTGGACTGTGAACAGCAGGACAGTGTTTAATGACCATCTTTAAATTACTCCTTGGATATGAAGCATTGACCACATGATACAGTGTGGGGTCAGATACGAGGTATACCATTTTCCATTCATTGAGCATTATGATTCAATCAGATTCAACAATTGTTGAGCATTAGTTTGCCAAAACTTCCCCTTTATCATTCCAGCACATAAATATACTATTTTGACTCATCGAGTCTATACTAACTCGCAGAGCAATCCCATTCAACAATTTATTTTAGTTTAGTTTAGTTTAGAGATACAATGCAGAAACAGGCCCTTTGGCCCACTGAGTCCGCACCGACCAGCGATCCCCGCACACTAAAGGGCCTGCCCCACTTGGCTGTCATTCGCACACCATTTACGCGACCTGCTAGTGTGTGGGTAGCGTGTGGGTAGCGTGTGGGTAACGTGTGGGTAGCACGTGGGTAGTGCGTGCGTAGCGCGAGACGGGCGCATGGAGTGGTGTGGAAGAGTGTGGAGTGGCGTGGACGAGTGTGGACTTCGTCCTCAACAAAATCTTAGCACGCCACCGGCATGTCACATAACTGACGGCCAAAGTGGTATAGGCCCAAGACCCTGGCGCGGCGCAACGTCTCACCTCCAACAGCTGCAGAAGCAGGCAAACGATCTACGAGCTCAGACTGGGGCTCACGGCCGTTGTGGATCCGGATCCGCCCCACTCCTACTCCCAGAGCGGGACCAAGACGATTGGAGATAGACACAACATGCTGGAGTAACTCAGCGGGACCGGCAGCATCTCTGGAGAGAAACAATGGGTGACGTTTCGGGTTGAGACTCTTCTTCAGACTGAAGAAGAGTCTTGACCCGAAACATCATCGATTCTTTCCCTCCACAGATGCTGCCGGTCCCGCTGAGTTACACCTGCATTTTGTGTACAACTTCAAATGATGTCACATGGTGTAGACGGCTATGCGGACGCACAATGACACGCACAACCGTCGGGCGACCGTCGCGAGTCAGTCACTACCGGCCTGTCGTGTAAATGACGGCCCAAGTGGGACAGACCCTTAACACTATCCTACACACACTAGGACCAATTTACATTTGCACCAAGCAAATTAACTTACAAACCTGTATGTCTTTGGACTGAGGGAGGAAACTGAAGATCGCGGAGGAAATCCACACGGTCTCGGGGAGAACGTACAAACTCTGTACAGACAGCACCTGTAGTCAGGATCGAACCCGGATTTCTGGCGCTCTAAGCATTGTAAGGCAGCAACTCTACCGCTGCGCCACCATGCCGCATAGTTAATTAATTTTCCATTGTAACTTCATCTCCCCATATTCCCTTCAACTCACCCAGTTTCTACCACTTACCTCCATGATAGACCCAATTTACAAGCTCCATTTAACATTCCCTTGGCTTTGAGATGTGAGGAATGCAAGGGTAGCCAGAGCAAACCCATGTGATTTCAGGGGACACATGCAAACTCCACGTAGACAGTACCTGGGTTGGGGGTCGATAGCTCTAAAGGGTTGGGGGTCGGTAGCTCTAAAGGCTATTGTGCCTTCTACCTTTCAAATCCATTCATATTTAAGGAGTAGTTTAGTTTAGAGATACAGTGTGGAAATAGGCCCTTTGGCCCACCGAGTCCGCACCGACCAGCGATCCCCACATATTAACACAATCTTACACAAACTAGGGTCAATTTATCATTTATACCAAGCAAATTAACCTACAAACCTGTATGTCCTGGAGTATGGAAGGAAACTGAAGATTTCGGAGAAATCCTACACGGTCACGGGGAGAACGTACAAACTCTGTACAGACAGCACCCATAGTCTGAATCGAACCCGAGTCTCTGGTGCTGTAAGCGCTGTAAGACAGCAACTCCACCGCTGTGCCACCTAAAGACAACATAAATGTCAAAATCAGTCTGCTCTCCTCTGAGTCACACACTTCTCTGACCTGAAAATGTATCACTTTTGCTTTATTGTTATTAGACCAAAATCTTGAAACTCTCTCTGTAATAGCACTTTGGGAGCACAGACTCCAACAATCAGAGAATACACTTCATCGCCAGTTATTCAAACCAATAAATCTTCATTTAGTCAGTTGTATCCATGCCCTGTGAGAGAACAAAACATATAGCTAGATGGTTATAATTGTTCGATAAATTCCTTCATTATCTTCTGGTACCAATCCCTAAATTTAAAAAAAAGTATTAGTGCAATTGGTTTAATTCCACAATTTAATGATTAATAAATTTAAAAATATTCAAATATACAATTTGGATAATGTGTATTTTAAATGTTGCCAGATGTATAGGACTGGTCAGAGTAGCTTGTGCTGCCTGTCGTGTAACTAACACGGTATTTTTACCTTAAGATTACGTTTTTTAATTGTGCAAAACAAATGCTTAACATATCAGGAAGATTTGCCTGCTTATTGTGACAAGATTGGTGAATCTGTGGAATTCATTGCAGGCTGTGGAGGCCAAGTCAATGGATATTTTTTTAAGGCAGAGATAGATAGATTCTTGATTAGTACGGGCGTCAGGGGTTATGGGGAGAAGGCAGGAGAATGGAGTTGAGAGGGGAAGTTAGATCAGCCATGATTGAATGGGATAATAGATTTGAAGGACCAAATGGCCTAATTCTGCTCTTATCACTTTTGAACATGCAGATTGTTGAGTCTACTGTAGTTTTATTAATAGTTTGCATAATTATTTCCTCAACAAGTACATCAGCTGGCTATGTTGTGTCATCTGGTATATGCCTTATGCCTTGCTGTTTATTGATGGCAGTAATATAACAATAATTCCTTACAAAACACATTTTCTATTTAATTAACTGCAATTTGCATGTGTTAATGCGTGAGAAAACAAACTTATTCTGCAATTTGTTCTCAATTAGAAAATTTGAATGTGAGCCAAAAAACAGGAAGCAAAATGTCACTAGGCAGATTATAATTGTCACTGTTGGGACACCACACAATTTAATAAACCTACATTGTTGATGTACAGGTGATGCAATACCAACCGGTGCGTCTTTTACTGAACACATCAATTAGAAAAAAAAGATCCAATTATATTGCACCTTTCTCATCTTCAGGACATTCTGAAGAAGTTTACAGCCAAACAATTGTTTCCGACGTGATGTTACAATTTAGTTTTAGTTTTAGTTCTCGAGATGCTGCATGGGAACAAGTACTTCGGCCGACCGAGTCCACACTGATCAGCAATCACACATACACTAGCTCTGTCCTAGACAATTTACAGAAGCCAATTAACCTACAAACCTGCACGTCTGTGGAATGTGGGAGGAAAATGGAGCACCCAGAGAAAACCCATGCAGTCACAGGGAGAATGTACAAACTCCATACAGACAGCACCCGTAGTCAGGATCGAACCTGGGTCTCTGGCGCTGTAAGGCAGCAGCTCTTCGCTGCGCCACTGTGCCACCCTCTAATTGTAATGTAGGATTTATGCTGAAAAGTACGCTGAAACTGTTCAAAGCCAAGAGTGACCTGGACAATATTGTCACATCAGGTATGTCATCGGCAGTGATTGAAGTACTAAATTACATCTAATTATTTTAAATGATATATGGAATTGCATTTAAAATGAATAGAGACTAGTAAACCTGCAGTTAACTTGGATTCCTTTAGCTGCAGAAAAAAATATTAACAGTGCCCTTGGTTGTCTTTTGTTGGGAATTAAAAGTCACCAAAGAATAATTTAGCATGAATAATTCCTGTGAAGCGTATTTGAAAACTAAGCAATGAGCCTCATATACCTACCACATTATCTTGAATCTACGCCTAATCCCCCCATCACATTTAATCCATTAAAAAAAACTATTGTTGAATATTTCTAATCGCAATCAATGTCTCTAATCACAACTGAATGTATAATAAAAACTATTTTCTTCATTTTCCCTATTCATGTTCTCCAGGGATGCTGCCTGACCCGCTGAATTACTCCAGCATTTTGTGTTTATCTTTGGTGTAAACCAGCATCTGCTGCTCCTTGTGTAGGAAGGAACTGCAGATGCTGAGTTAATTAGAAGACAGACACAAAATGCTGGAGTAACTCAGCGGGACAGGCAGCATCTCCGGAGAGAAGGAATGGGTGACATTTCGGGTCGAGACCCTTCTTAAGTCTGAAGAAGGGTTTTGACCCGAAACGTCACCCATTCCTTCTCTGCAGAGATGCTGCCTGTACCGCTGAGTTGCTCCAGCATTTTGTGTCTATCTGCAACTTCTTGTTATCAAATCCTTCCACATCCCTTTGGGTATCCTCCTAAATATCATAACCTATGCTCTGCAATTTCTATCCATCCCATGCATGAAAACTGTCCCTATACCTTCATAATATTTACATTTTAATAAATCTTCCTTTACTCTTTTTGTTTCTAGGAGAAATATTGATCTTTCCCCATCTCTATCCATTAATGTCGCTTTGCCATTAACTTAGAATGACCAGTGAATGTTGGAACAATCAGAACTGTATGGAGCATGGAGACATCTAAAGGGAGAAGTATGGTTTGAAGCTTTATATATAGTGCAATTTACCTGGAGTTTATTCACTAAATGTGCTTTCCTACTTAAATAATAATTTGCAGGATTCCATGTGGAACACATGATATTGACTTGATAGAATAGAAAATAGCTAGCAGTGAGAATGGGAATCACATAATTGTCAAGGTTTAAAATCCATTCCAAATCACCCTTAATGTGATTATGATGAGCCATAGCTGTTGTAGGTTGCATTGTTAGATTCTGTTTGCAAAGGACACTGAATACAGCTTGGTGTAATATCCTAGAGCTGAGGCCATTAACCTCCAAACATCAAAGTTCCAAGTTCCTTGTGTTAGAAATGACTCCTGCTGGAGGAGCATTAACCCACCTGCTTTTATAAATTCATCATTTCTAGGAGCAGAATTAGGCCATTCAGCCCATCAAGTCAACTCTGCCATTCAATCACATCTTTCCTTTCAACCCCATTCTCCCGCCTTCTCTCCATAACCCCTGACACCCGTACTAATCAAGAATCTGTCAATCTCTGCCTGAGAAATATCAGTTGATGGCCTCCACAGCCCACTGTGGCAACAAATTCCACTGATTCACAACACTCTGACTAAAGAAATGCCTCTTCATCACCTTTCTAAAGGTATGTCATATTCTGAGGCTATGGCCTCTGGTCCTAGATTCTATACCGAGGCCATACTGACCAGTAATTCCCACACACTAACACTAGTCCTACACACACTGAGGACAATTTACATTCATACCAAACCAATTAACCTACAAATCTGTATGTCTTTGGAGTGTGGAAGCAAAGATCTCTGAGAATACCCACGCAAGTCACTGGGACAATGTACATATTCCATACATACAAGCACCCATAGTCAGGATCGAACCTAGGTCTTTGGCACTGTAAGGCAGCAGCTCTACCACTTCACTTCCATGCCATCCATTAGTGCAATCATCCTCTCAACATCCACTCTCTTTAATGTTGATTTCCATTTTGCAAGAGCTCCTTGATGCCACTCTCAATCAAATGCAGCCTTGGTGTCACCTCTGGCATTCAGCTCTATTGTCTATCTTTGCACATAAATTGTAGTGAAGACTGGAGGCAAACAGGCCTTGAAAAAAACAAAGTGAGCATCAGGGAGCAGTGTGAGTAAGTGGTGCATGGTAGCACTGCTTGCCACACCTTCCATGTCGCTGTTGATGAGTGAAAGAAGGCTGATGCAGCATACTTAGCCAGATTGAATGTTCCTTATGCAGAAGAAATGCAAGCATATTTTTTAATTAGCTAATATTCAAAAAGGTGTGGAATAAATTTAAGAACTTAACTGATTCTATGGTACAAATCTTCAGCACTCTATCGGGGCCCCTGGTTTTACTTGAATTCAATGGAATCAGCAGTTCCTTGATATCCTGTGGAATTAATCACATTTGCTGAAAATTTGCGTCTGTGAGGATGGAGACCTAAAATTTCACAGCATTTTGGAGGAAGGTAGCTGCAATCACTCTCCATTAGTACTTTAGCCGTGATTGCAGCTACCTTCCTCCACAAAGTATCTTTAGTACGAAGGCTAAAGATAATTTTAGATCCTCCACCTCTTTCTCCTCAATAGATTTTTAATTTTACAAATTCTGGGATCTTTCGAATGCTTTTTGTGCTACCTTTTCATGTATGCAACTCTTAGTGTAGCCTATCCAGTTTGGCCTACCAGTTTTACCTATATACTGTAGCTCCTGTTGTCTACTTACAATGGTTACAATTGTCACATACTCCAAGGTAAAATTCATTTTTGTATACAGTTCAGTACACGTAGCCCTATACATAAGCACTTAGATACTTCTTAGAAAGGCATCTCAGATACAGTACAAGTGTATAGCAGTAGTAAACTGAGACATTGTACACTTTCCAGTTTTGGCGCCATCTTCAAGCCCAATTTGTATGTGCAGGGTTCTTGACCTGACCATGAAGGCCCATTGTTATGGTGGCATTGCAGGGTTGGTGTAGAGTAGCCATGTCTTCTGCAGTCCCATTTGAAACCAGGTTGGCCTGCTTGATTAATAATAATGTAGAGTGAGAGATGTGCCTAATAGATTGTGGTAGACTACATCTGCATTGCTTCAGATGGCTCACAGCAATATGTGGATATCCAACTGTGAACTGGTTGATCTGTTCTGAATCAATGCCAGTTAGCACAATGTTCAGGTCATACATGATAATGATAGATGCTGTCAGCATAATAATGAAACTACTCAGGTCTCTGGTGATGTTCCTTATCAGTTTTACCATGGGATTAGATATCTTCTTGTTGACAGGTGCATTTTGACAGATAGATTAGCCAAGATTATGTCAAGTAGATTTGACCCTCGTATTCATTGTTTCAACCAAATTCAAATCCAATCCATAAGCCATGTCACACAGGAGTCAGCCAGGATTATTAGTGAAGGTCATAGCTTGTGAGTAAATGTTGAAGTCATCCAGTAGATATTCATTGGCAGGAAATTCTCTCATCTATATTAGACCTGATGTCAAGAGATATCATGGTGTCTGGAATCAATGCTGAGAGTCAGTGTTCTCCCCCAATATTCTATCACTGTGATGCCCTATCAAACATTGTGATGGAAAAGATGTGGCTGTAAAGATGTTATTGTATGATTGTGATTCCATTAAGGTGTTACATATTCAGTCTGTAGGTTAACCTCCCATTGTAGCCACCACTTCTCAGATGGACATAAGGAGGCCTGTATATATATTTGTCATGTCTGAATAAAGTACCAAAATCAAATGATCCATCTGGATATATTCTTGCAATGTTTTATTGTGGCATTTAATGGCAAAGCCATCAGAAGTCTGGAGTCAGATACAAATGCAGCTTACTTTTTCCTGAAGGCATTAATGAACTAAGGCTTCATGACAATTTATGTTCATCTTTCCCCTTCATCCCTTTCAGTGAATGTAACTTCCCCAGATGCCATGATGGAATTGGAACCAATTTCTCTGGGTCATCAGTCTAAAACTGTGGATTATTTATTCAGTAATGAAACTACAATGATATCAACCTCTTTAAATATACACAATCCTACAGTATCTAGAGTGGATACAATGTTGTATAGCACATTGCTCCAAAATGATTTCTGCATTAAATAAGCTATAAATACAAGGACATACAATCACATGCCATTTGACTGGAATACAACCACTTTTAATGTACACTCCGAAAACATTTGACAATTTTATTTCTATCATTTTCATTTCTTCATACACCCACATAGCTCATACTCTCACTGGTAATTTGAATCACTGCAAAACAGTAATGGATGTTACTTTCTATATTATGTCAGATTGTTTAACAGGTTGTAAAATTCACTTTGCAAATAGAGAGCAGAAGCTAATGACAAACTCTGTGTGTAAGGCTGAGAAGCATAACAAATGTTACTATGAACTATTCAGAGGCTGCCATTTACATTTTTCATAAAGCAAAATGAAGGAGGAAGTATTTTTTATATATATTGATATTTATGTCAGTCTACTTGTCTAGCCATTCATTGATAACATTGAAAAACATTGGTTGGCAAACATCAAAAAGATTTAATCTCAGATAATGAAAGGTTGATCATGTTTCCCTTTCCAATATATACAGTACAACATTCACAGTGAATGGATTTTCCCTGACAAAGATGAAATATGAAAAAGATGTAACTCTGTATTGATCATTCACACAGAGGATCCAATTATGAAAGAAGAGTGTTATCAAAGCTGATCAAGTATCCATAAACAAATCAATGGCAGTCACCTAGAAGTTAAGCCACGAATAATTGTTTATTTCTGAACACACAAAATAGTATGAATCTTATTAGTTTATTTTAACAACATATATCTTTCAGGAATATTTATTTATTTTATATTTTCATTTTAGATGCAGCTTTCACTTATCAATAGCTGGATCAATACCAAAGATAACGATATTGGAAATATTTTCATGGTGTGAAAAATTTAAGGATGTACCAAAGATTTTCAGAAGCAAACAACAAAGAAGAGACATGCATAAAATGAAAACTGTTTAGAAAGGTTGAATAAAAAGACAAAGTTGAAAACAACCATTGGAAATATCGGAAGTGATTCGGAAATAATTTTATAGTAAAAAAAGGTAAGAATTAGATAAAGTGGGGGGGACATAAGGAAATTTCACCAAATATGTACATATTGCAAAATTGCCACATGATCTGTTTGTAAATTACAGACAGAGAACTTGAGAAGTTCTCATTATGAATCATTGTGACCTATTGAAAATGTGACATTGTGGGAGCTTGAAGAATCAGAACATTTTGTGAATTTTGCAATGACTGCAACTGATTTACTTAGCACCTTCAACTAAGCTGCTTCAAAACACGACATTGATGATAGTTAGCAGTGATTTGCAAGAGGAAATTATGAGGAAGATGACCAATTGCTTGATCAATTAGTAGCATTTACAGTCATGCTTAACATAAAGTGTGGAGGAGAAAGGCAGAGGGAGACAGAGAGGGAGGGAAAGAGAGGGAGACAGAGAGAGACAGAGAGAGAGGGAGGGAGGGAAAGAGAGGGAAAGGGTCACAGAAAGAGAGAGTGAAAAAGAGAGAGACAGACAGACAGACAGACAGAGACAGGGACAGACACAGAGACAGAGAAGAGATAGAGACAGAGACAGAGACAAAGACAGAGACAGAACACAAACAAAAGAATGTAAAAACAGTGAAATTACAAGTTGTAGGGAATTTCCAGAAAGTTACTATATAGTTTCATCTACTTTGGAGAAATCAAACATAGACTGGGTGACCAGTTTGCACTGTGTTCAGTCAGCAATTTCCAGATGCTTGCCACTTCAGTTCTTCTCTCCACTCTTGCATTGATCCATCTCTCTGTCGACTACTGCACTGTAATTAGGAAGCCCAATGCAAGCTTGAGAAACAACAACACAGCTTCGCTGAGCACACCGCAGCCTTTTGGACTTAATATTGAATTTGACAACTTCAGCTAACTCACTTTCTAGGTTACAGCATCTATAGAGCGAAGGAGATAGGTAACATTTCGGGCCGAAACCCTTCTTCAGACTGATAGGGGGTGGGGGGAGGCGGACAGGGGAAGAAAGGAAATTGAAAGAAAGGAAACAACACCGCAAATTGGAGGAACAGCACCTCATATTCCGCTTGGGGAGTCTGCATCCTCTTGGCATGAACATTGAATTCTCACAATTCTGTTGACCCTTGCTGTCTCCTCCCCTTCTCACCTCTCCCTCAGCCCTCGGGCTCCTCCTCCTCCTTTTTCCTTTCTTCCCCCCCGCCTCCCCCCACCCCCTATCAGTCTGAAGAAGGGTTTTGGCCCGAAATGGTACCTATCTCCTTCGCTCCATAGATGCTACTGCACCTGCTGAGTTTCTCCAGCATTTTGTATACCCTCGATTTTCCAGCATCTGCAGTTCCTTCTTTAACACTTTATCATTTTCTAGGTTGTGTAGAAACGAACTGCAGATGCTGGTTTATGCCAAAGATAAACAGTCTGAAGAAGGGTCCTGACCCAAAACCCCAGAGATGCTGCATGACCCCCCTTGGTTACCCCGACACTTTGTGTCTGACTTCACTTTCTAGGTCTATATTTGAGCTGGCCATTTCCATTGAGCAACATCCATCTGTAATATGGACTATTATTTTTTTCTCTCACCACTGGCACAGCTTGATCCACTGAGCATTTCTTACAGTTCTGTCTTTCATTGATTTTATCCTCCTGTGTTTATGTTCTCCACCTCCAATGTTCTTCAATAACTTATTAACCAAATAATTATCTCCATGGCAACTCTGGCAGCACCTGATCAGAGATAATCCCTGTTCTGCCCCAACCTCTCTGCAATCAAAATTGACTTTTGTTTTTCTCTATCCCAGTTCTGAAAAAGGGTCTTTGACTTAATGATAATTTTGTTACTTTAGTTTAATTTAGTTTAGAGGTACAGCGTGGAAACAGGCCCCTCAGCCCACCGACTCCACACCAAACAGCAATTCCCACTATCCTACACACTATTAACAATTTGCAATGTTACCAAGCCAATTACAGTAACTTACAAACCTGTATAACTTTGGATGTGTGGGAGGAAACTGGAGCACTCGGAAAAAACCCACGCTGATGCTGTCCCTCATGCTGAATGCTTCCTGCATATTCTATTTTTGGATATAGGCCACCAAACCATAGCAATAGTTCAGTTTAGTTTAGAGATACAACGCAGAAACAGGCCCTTTGGCCCACCAGGTCCGCGCCGACCAACGATCCCCGCAAATTAACACTATCCGACACACTGGGGACTTCTTCTTATTCTTATGTAGGTCAACCTGTTCTATTTGATCTTATTTGTGCAAGTCGGGTTGATTGCATTAATCGAAACCGGGTGGACCACGTGAAGGTTGCAATCTCCCACCCCACACTTGGGACAATTTACACAGACACCAAGCCAATTAACTTACATACCTGTACATCCTTGGAGTGTGGGAGGAAACCGAAGATCTCGGAGAAAACCCATGCAGTCGTGAGGAGAACGTACAAACCTTAAAGTACAGACAACAACCGTAGTCAGGATCGAGCCTGGGTCTCCGGCACTGCAAACACTGTAATGCAGCAACTCTACCGCTGTGCCACTGTGCCACTGTGCAGTAGGTGAATGATATTTGCTACCAGTCGGGATTTAAATCTGAGTTTTAAATGAACTTAAATTTGGTGGCAGGTTGGGGAGAATTCTGTATGAGAGGTCAATTAGGATTAAATAGAATCAACAGACAAGAGATAACAGGCATCAGTTGAAATATTATCATTATATATTGCATGAAAATCAATATTGATGTACTGGATTTTAAATGTCAGATCTCAGAATGATAGTGGGAAAAGAGCGACAAGTAGTTTTCAGAACTGCCTGATATGAGTTATCACATAGATAATTAATAAATAGATTTATTTACCTATAAAAACATGTTCCAATATATTTGATGCATTATTGCTTCATACGACAGAAAGAAACACTTAGAATTCATCTTATTTTATGAGTCTATCAAGATGTCTCAAAATGATCATAACCAGTAGATTCTTCAGAATTTACACTTCGTAACTGAATGGTTACGAAGTGTAAATTCTGAAGAATCCACTGGTTATGATCATTTTGAGACATCTTGATAGACTCATAAAATAAGATGAATTCTAAGTGTTTCTTTCTGTTCAGTAACTGAATGGTTTAGTTTAGTTTAGTTTAGTTTAGAGATGCAGAGCAGAAACAGGTCCTTCGGCCCACCAAGTACGCGCCAACCAGCACCCCCTGCACACTCGCATTATCCCACACATACTAGGTACAATTTACAGTTTTACCAAGCCATAACTCTTCAAACCAGTAAGTCTGGAGTGTTGGAGGAAACCGGAGCTCCTGGAGAAAACCTACACAGCTCACAGGTCAACTCCACCACTGTGCTGTTCAGACAATGTTTGAAAGAAAACGTATATATCATGGCCTGACAATTAACTTGTATAAATGCATTGTATGCTTTCTACTTATTATTTACTTCTTGTATTGATTTCTAAAACAAAAACATGCTTATCATTGGCACTGGGCTATATAAAATAAGTGCCATTTTCCAAAGAGTACAGATCAATAAATGATGATCTCAAGAGAAAAAAAGAGGACACATCTTTTGAGTACATAATTGGGGCACTTGGTGCCTATTTATACCCATTTATTTTATCTCAAATTATGTTGCTTGTTAGATTTCTCAAAATTCCAGAGTTCAACTGTATGGTACTTTGTTATTTTTCTTTGGAATGATCAACTTCCATTTTGAAGTTGCAATTTGTCCTTTTGCATTCTTCAAACACTTTCTCTGTTTTCCTATTTCCATATTTTATTGTCAAATCCATCAGTTTATTTGTGTCTATTAAATGACACATTTTAAGCTTCTGCCTATCCAAGTAGCAAAATCCCATGTTCCTTGCCACCATTACAAATGCCATTGATCAACGTTTCTATCCAAACAAGCAGTAATGAAAGAACAACACTAACTTCAAACAGAGACATAAGGAACTAGAGATACTGGAACCTTTGGTAAAATCCAATGCTGGAGTAACTCAACAGGCTAGGTAGCATTTCTGGAGGACATAGATTTTTACATTTTGATGTTTCAAAATGTAAAAACATGGAAAAAATATTAAATAAAAAATAGTTACAGATAAAAAATTTCTGTAAATTTAAAGAAAAACTGTATCTGAAGTGAAATAAAGAGAAATTAACAGAAAACTTAACCTGAATGGATATCTGTGCCCTCGTTCAATTGAAGGAGATTATTGCTTGTGTGCTGCCATGTACAGCTAATGTTCCATGTAAAGCTAAGAGTCCACCACTAAGTCCATTCTCATTGAAGAATTGTGGCATTTCAAAGCTACTTCATTGAAAGACATTTAGATACTTGCTTGTAAGGAAATATTTTTTAAAGTGTGAATATTTTAAGAAAGTGCGACTTGTCTGAAATTGTTTCAATGCTTAAAACCTGGTCCAAACCTGACCAAAATACTGTGCTGACTTTCAAATTATTAAAACTGCATTGTAAAATAAAACCAAAAGTAAGGCATAGAACAAGAAAAATAAGGTCAGTACAGATAGAAAATGGAAGGACAGATGGTAAATTTGAAAATGATTATAAACGGTAATGTTATAAAATCTGAATTTCCAAAAACATGAGTGCTTGGTTTTTGTAGTACTCATAACAGAAGAAAATCTCAGTTATGAACATTTATTTACCATGGTTTATTTGTCTGGGCTTCCCAATTAGTGTTGTCTGCATTATCTGTTTAATTGCTGAACAGCCAACAAAAGACACCAGTGCACCATTAAAATCAGGAGTTGTTACACCCACCAGGTTTTTCCAGTATAACCATTAGCTCATTAAGCCAACATCTGCAACACCATCCTATACCATGCCCTTTGTGCACATTTATTATGCAAGAGGATCTGTTTCGAAAATATATTAATCACTGTTCATTCTACCATAATGTGCTAAAACAACAGAGTATTTAATTTAGCTCAATAAAACCTTTGAGCCATTGCTGTATACATTGGATATGCAAGCAAACAATGTCACTGTGCCTAGTCACATGTGACAATAAAGTATTCCTATTCATATTCCTATATCAAAATTATATTTCTCTACAGCTTGTTAATAGAGCTTTTATGTTTAAATAAATCACTACAATATGCAACGTAACTTTTATCTTTATTTGTTTGAGCACTGATAAATAAAAAATATATAAAAGAAGGATGGCGTTTGTCAGATGCATTAGTATGCAGTAGGTGATCCATTAATTATGAGATGACCAATATTTGAATACATAATTACACATAACATCAGCATGCAATAAACAGTGCATTGTTGATGAGTTCAGAAGTATTTTTATAACAACCTCCTAGGTTACACACTTGCCTGTGTTATATATGCAATATTTTGAGTTGGTAGGGAAATAAAATAGGTAAGATTAAACGAGAACTCACCTGTTCGAAGTTTGATCGTTATTTTACGAGGAGTTACGATGAGGGATTACGTGAAGAAGAGCCCGCCTCACGCTGGTAACGGCATACTTCAAAGCAACGGCATGAAAAACACAGAACACCAAAGCCGGAGTAACATAGTAAGGCTCATAAAAAGACTTAGAACCACCATTTGATCATTTATTTTACGAGGGTGGGAGTGGAGGGCACGTAATCCTCATCGTAACTCCTCGTAAAATAACGATCAAACTTCGAACAGGTGAGTTCTCGTTTAATCTTACTATTTTACTTCGGAGTCACGTGAGTGACTACGTGAAGAGTTTTAAAGCTTTCTGTGTTTTTTATGTCGTAGAATTAATCCGTACGACAGTCCGGCTAAGTAAATACATACATGAGAAAGCACACAAATGTTAGATCTTTTCACAATTAAGTTTTTTAATGGCTGAAAAAACCATATAATACCCTCCTTATATTTGAGGGAAAAATTGATTACAAGTGACAAAAGATATCAGTGACTACATAACTGATTATAGCAATTAATAGCAAACAAAGCAGGTGATTATAGTGCTCCCAACACCGCGTGTCCAAAGCTTGTCATAGTGTGAACAGGTTTGTTGTAGAACTTTGAAAAAGTTTCTTCTTTACTCCACCCTGCGATTTTTTAAAAATATGCTCGAGAGGTACGTCCGCCCCTTCGCCGCGGACGTAGCTGCCGCCCTGGTGGAGTGAGATTTGAAGACATCAGTGTCTACTCCCGCTAAAACCAACACCTGTTTCAACCATTTTGAGATAGTTTGAACTGAAGCTTTTGTGTGTGGCTTTTTGTGCGTAAGCAGCAATGTCTTTTCGTTTCCTCGAAAAGTGTCCGTTACTTTAATACATTGGTTCAAATGTCTAACCACACACAAAGCAAGCTCAATATGAAAAGCTTGAAAGGTTACCTTTGTTCCAGATCTCCCTGGTCTACTTTGTTTGATCAGATCGTAAACATAGAATACAACGTTATCTGTAGTCACATGCATACAGTCTAAACGCAACATTTGTAAAGTTTGCACTCTTTGGGCTGAGACCAGTGACATTAACATGACCAATTTCAATGTTAACCTATCCAATGACAACCCTTCAATTGGCGTCCATTCTCTAAGTAGAGCAAGTACTATGCTCACATCCCAAATCTCTGTATATCTAGGTTTTGGCGGATTCATGTGAAAAATTCCTTTCATGAATCGTGATATTAATGGATGCGACCCAATTGATTTCTCACCAGTCATAAGTCCTAAATAGGACGACAAGACACTGCGTGCAGTGTTAATGGCACTGTAACTTAAATGTTGGCCAAAGCGCAAATTGGCAAGGAATTCCAAAACATGAGTAACATTCACATAATCATCAGAAATATTTTGACTGTGTGCAAAATTCTTCCTATTTCTTAATATGTGTCATATATTGTTTCTGTGTGCTATCTCGCCATGATGTGCCAATAACTGTCAAGTTTGGTCCGACAATCCCAGTTCCTGTAGTGGTCTGGTCAAAACCTGCAGATTAACAATTTCATATATGCATATAATGGGTAATCTTCATTTGTTACTGGATTAGTCAAGATATCACTACAGTTAAGAATCTGCATATACGGTTCTTTAATCATATTCAGCATAACTGGGAACCAAGGTTGAGTTGGCCAATTTGGCACTACCAACAATCCGGAAGCTGAATCTTGCTCTATTTTCTTCAAGCATCTCTGGATCAGAGCAAATGGTGGAAAAGCATAAAAGAACATTTTTCCCCAGTGTAATAAAAATGCATCTACTGCAACTGCGTCCGGATCGTGTTCCCAAGACACATAATGAGGCAAGTGATGATTAAGCCTGGATGCAAACAAATCAATTTCTGGCAACCCAAATCGTCGAACAATATTCTTAAATATTGGTGGCTTAAAACATCCATTTCGTATTATCTTTAAAAATCCTGGACCTTTCATCTGCTACCACATTGTCTTTACCTGGAGTATAGCTTACTGCAATCCATATCTGCCGACCAATACACCATTGCCATATCTCATTGACCAGACAATCACATGATACTGATCCAACTCTCCCCATGTGATTAATGTAAACCACAGCTGTTTTATTGTGTAATTGTATTAACACATGCAGACCTTGTTTAGCACAACAATATGCTTTAAGCCCATAAAAGGCCCCTAATAACTCCCAATAGATTTAATACCATACTCTTGGAGAAACACTTGTTCTTCAGTTTTCCATCTACCTCCACAACTGGAGGATAAATCTGTGGCCCCCCATCCGAGAGCACTAGCATCTGTATGTAAAACCATTTCAGGCTGTTTAATCATAATATTTATTAGCAGCTTGTGGGACATTTTCCTTTTTTAACCCACCATTTGTAAATTCCAATACAGCTTCTTTTGTTAATTACATAGGCCTGTCAAATGGCCTGCCTTCTCTTTGAGAGCTTGTATCTTGTACCTTCGAAGATATCAATAAATGTAATGAACCAAATTCTACTGCAGGAAAATGCTGCTAGCAGTTCACCAATGGTTGTCACCATTTTCTCGGATGGAAGGATAAGGTTTTGAATGAGATAATGACAAGTTACCAAATATCATCGACTTTAACTGTTGGTAAAGGTATTAACATAGTCACTGAGTTAATTACAAACCCCAAAAGTAAATTGTTTGTGCTGGCTGCAGCTGGGGCTTAATTAGATGAATTAAGAACCTTAGCTTACCACAAAGCTTTAGTAACTGAAACTGAGTCCTCAGCTGACTCCTGATAATCACTAATGACCAGAATGTCATTGAGATAAGCCATAATGATGTGCATTTTGTGCTCTAATTGGGCTAAACTGGGTTTCAACAGTTTTGTAAAGAGTAAAAAGCTGAACTCAGTCCATTTGGCAAAGCTTAACTGCCATAATTGTCACAACCAATTAAAATTTAAGTACTACCGAAACCTGATGCATAGGTACAGAATAATAGGCGTCTTTTCATCAATCTTAGCCATATAACAACCTGCTGAATTAAATATTTTGCAGTATTCAATGACTCCATTTGAACATGTTTGTATTCTACAAACTTATTTAGACCTGTAAGGTCCAGAATACTTCTGCAACCATCATCTGTAATGCCTTCTAACATTAAAGACAAATTTATGCTTGTGTTCAAAATCTTTTCCATTACCTCTTTTCCAGATAATTAGGCAATGTGAACATAAATCTCTGCTTTTTCAATTGCAGAAAACACGAAACATAAGCAGGTTTATTCTGTACAGGAGGATTAACCTCTTTTTTTAAAAGTAATAGTAGTTAATGAAACTGCTCGTAATATACTGATCAAAAATAATAGTAAGCCAGTCTAATAAACTTTTTGTAATCTCCTCTAACTGGAGATTAATCCGCAGTTTCTTTAAGCAGGGAACAAGTCTTTAATTCCTCTGCATATGAGCGTGGTGGTCTCCTTATCCCCTGAATTCAGGTAAGTATTTGGTTGTGCAATACAATAAAAACTTCCTTGACATATTTCTGCCTCTATTTCCAATATCAAATCCCCTTCTGGGCGAAAATACCTTTTCGTCCAAAGACGAAGGTTTCATGCAGCTAAAATATTTAGCTTTTCATCCAATTTCAATAAGTTAGGCAGATTATTCCAAACAGATAACCAAGAGCTTAAACACCCCTTGCTCGACACAGGTATGCAACCTTGGGTGAAAAATGGGCCAAATAGCCATTTATATTATATAAAATTTCATAGAAAGAATTGCACAATAGCGTCTTTATTTTATGTTTTCCTTTCATCTGCCCAAAAGCCATAATAGCAGCAGAATAATTTGTGAGGATTTTTAAACCTCACTATTTGACGCTCTCATATTTGGAGTCATGGATGCCCATAATTAACGGATAAACCGTAGGCTCTTCCAATGAGGCACAATTTCCTGTGCTGTGCAATTTTAATATTTCAATCATCACAAATCATGAAGTTGGTGAGATACCATATATATATGTTGGCAGCTAGGATTTCTTCCATAGCCTCACCACTTCCTTCATATATAGCAAAACCTTTTGCTATTCCAGGCATCTTTGGCCTCTTTTCATATTTTTTCATTTTATTTTTATTTTTATTTTGTGGTGTGTGCTTTCAAAATGCAAATCACCATCAACAGGGTCTGCCTTCTGCAGCCCTAAATCAATTGGGATTTCATCCCATGAGACTTCTTCCGGCCCAAATCCTGGGTCCGGAGTTCCAACTTCCAATTAGGCCCATGGCCATATTCAGAATAATTAAACCCCTCAGGGCTAATTTTAGGAACCTTCAGGGTACTTTGACCCTAGTCTCATAATTATTTGGAGAATTTTTCTCCATATGCTCCATAATCAGTTCCACATAGTTTACTTATCTGGAGGACTTTTCAATGTCAGAGTCATCAGAACCACGGGCCTCTCAGATTTTTTATTTTATTTTATTTTCCATTTTTCATATTCGGGAGCATTTCTCTCCGTGGTTATCATTTTGTAAAACTAATTCGCTAACGGGTATATCTGCGGCCACCGGTATCGGAACCGGCTCCGCACTAGCTTTCCCGTATATTTATTTTTTCACCCCAGGAAGCATTTAACCCGCGAATATAAGTTTACTTCATCATCTGTGCTTAACCAGCACTAATATGACTCTGACCTGATTTAATATATTTCCTATACTGCTGGACCTACCCAGCGCCCGCTAAGAAATCCCAACTTTACTGTTCTTACCTGCGGGCCGTTCCGACCGCTGCGAGGAGCTGCTCCTTACTGCAGCTCTCCACCTTCCTGCCGTCAGCGTCGACGTCATGCCGTTTACCAGCGTGAGGCGGGCTCTTCTTCACGTAGTCACTCACGTGACTCCGAAGTAAAATAGGTTAGTATATTTAGTGCATAATTAGGCCTCTTCAGGTGCTAAAAAAATAAAGTTGAAAGATCAACAGAAATATAATGATATTGATAAAGCAGAAGGAAAATCTATAATCGAGATTGTACAAATAGTAATATATAAGATTAAAAGAAAACAGGTTATCCATAAGATTAATTTATCTTCTATTATATCTACAGAAGATTATTAGAGATACAATACAAGGCTGCCAACTCTCACGCAAGCGTGAGACTCACGCATTGCACAAAATTCTCACGCTCTCACGCAGATGACAGAATGTCTCTCGCTCAATAAAATATTTTATAATAATAATAATAAAAAAAATAAATAAAGTCACAATCAATTAAATTCACCCAAGGCTTCCAGATCTCCTTCACACTCACCAATGAGAATAGTTTTCTGTCGGTGGGTTTCCTGTAAAGAACGAGCAATTTGATTGTTTTAAGCCCATCGCATACTATTTAAAATGGCATTGTAATTGCAGTACTTAATGATTCCATTTGACATTCATGGAACCAAAATCTGCAGGTGCTGGGAATTCAAAATTAAGCAAACATTGTTTTATAGGCGAGCTACAACCATGAGAGGAAAATATAAGGTGCATGCATAATATTTTTCCCGGGATATGTGATTCAAGAAATTGGTTTAAAGCAGGGGTGTCAAACTACCGGCTCGTGAAGAGGTCCAATCCGGATGATTTGGGGGAAAAAAGGGGGGTGGAGGAGGGGGGGGGGGTGGGGGGGGGGGGGGGGGGGGGGAGACAGGGGGGTGGGGGGGGGGGGGGGGGAGGGAAGAGGGAAACGCTCCGCGGACATTGCCAAGTCCATGAATTTCTGCTCACTCTGGGTGATGTTGCCGCTTCTCTGACACACACTCTCACACACAACCTAACACACACTGACACCCTTACACACACACTGGCGCACACGCTTACACACACACTAACAGACACAAGGTTTAAAGGGATATGGGCCAAATGCGGATAACTGGGACATCTTGATAGGGCATCTTGATCTGCATTGACAAGTTGGGATGAAGGGCATTTTTCCATGCTGTAAGACTATGACATTGTGGAAAGGATCCAATTGCTTTGGAGAGGATCCAGGGGCGATTTATAAAGTTGTTAGCAGGGCTGGAATATTTTTTTACTTTTGAGAAAGATTTGATAACTGGGATTGTATTCTCTGCAGCAATGGAGGTGAAGAAAATACTTAGTTGAGGTGAATAATATTATGAGAAATGGACCTGTTTCGCTTGGCAAAGAGTGTAGGAAGGAACTGCAGGTGCTGGTTTAAACTGAAGATAGACACAAACAAATGGAATAACTCAGGTATTCTTCTCTGGAGGTAGCATCTCTGGAGAGAAAGAATGGGTGATGTTTTGGGTCGAGGCATTCAGACTGAAGAGGTTAAAAACCAGCCATATAGATGTAAAACACAATGACTGGAGATGTATGTTATCCAACTGAGGGCAGAAATCAGAATCATGTGTTCATCTTTATTGACGTGACACCATAATAAATATATTACAGAAAAAATAATTTAATGGGGTAAATTGGGGCGCAGCAGTAGAGTTGCTACCTTACAGCACCACAGACCCAGATTTGATCCTGATTACGGGTGCTGTCTGTACAGAATTTGTACATTCTCCCTATTTTCACCGGATATTTTGGTTTCTCCGACATCCGAAAGAAGTGCAGGTTTGTAGGTTTATTGGCTTCTGTAAATTGTCCCTGGCATGTAGGATAGAACTGGTGTATGGTAGATTGCTGCTCGGTGTGGACTTGGTGGGCTGAAACGCCTGTTTCCATATATATGTTTTACATATATATCTTAATTTCATTGAACCGTACACTTGGTTGAATATGTGACATTATATTTGTCTTGTTTCTATAGTCTAAAGGTAAGATTGATTAATTTGTTTGTGCAGAACAGTGATGGAAGTCCAACTCCTTTTGCCTTGTTTCTTTTGGGTTTTTTTCTCTCTATATATAGGCATAACAGCATGAATTATAATCTGATTTCCATACACGAATATACAAAGGTCATTAATGTGCTGCACCTGTTGATCAGAGCCTGGTTCTACTGTGGAATGTAATTAGGAATGTAATTTAACCTAACCTTATTCATATCTAACCCAATTTAAAGTTTAAATGTTGCATTCAAGTGTAAGTTAAAAGACTCGCTACAGTATGCACCAGATTGCACAACTTCAAGCTGAAAAATGCAAAAGCTCCCTACTGTAGGAGGGGGACACTAACCCCTCCCACCCTCCTCCCCTCGGTCGCTACACTCCCTCGCAATTTCTCACTCTCAACTCTCACCCAAAGCTGGCAGCCCTGTACAATAGGATGTCAGGAGATTAATGAAGGGGTACCTGGATTGCCAACTAGTTCAGGCGAGGTTTTGGATTGACTGAGGTTGAGGAGGGACCCCATAAAATATATAAGATTGAGATAGGTTGTCAGTCAAAATCTTTTCCCATGATAGGCCGGTCAAAAACAAGGGGGCACAAGTTTAAGTGAGATAAAATAGTTTTAGGCTAAGTGGGACCCGTTGGGTCCCAGCTTCACATGGGAGGGCTGGTCACCCAACGCAATATTCCACCTCTCCACCAATTCCAATATATACGCATAGAATCACACACACACACACTCACACGCACACACACACGCACACACACACGCACACTCACACACACACTCACACACACACTCACACACACACTCACACACTGACTCACACACCATATATATGACAGTAAACTTTCTTGAATCTACTCTCACGGTTGAGCGCGACCTATCCACTGTGGGGCTTCTGCAGTCAGCGGCACTTCCTGCAATCAGCAGCGACTTCTGCACTCACCAGAAATTACACAATTGACCTGTCCACTAAGCGGATGTCACGAAATGAGTGGGACTTTTGGACTGAACACAGGCGAACCCAATAAAGCATTTATTCCTTCCAAACACAGTCGGACCTAAAAAAGCATTTTTACCTTCCAAAGAGTCAAACCTAATAAAGCATTGCAGTTTCAAGCACAGGCAGGGCAGCAAGCGAAACAAGTCATGGCATTGTCATTTAAATACATTTCATTTCCAATTAAGCATTGCACTTTCAAACACAGGCAGGGCAGCAGGCCAAAACTAATGGCATTGTCATTAAGGGCTAACAAATAATTTATTGCAAGTACATTGCAGACTCACAGTTCAGTTGATTCACAGCTTAGAATGACAGTCGTGGCCTCTCCCTAGCGATCTTACAGTGGCTGACTCATGTCCAGGCATCCGGAGATTTATAGTCCTGCCCCCCCCCCCCCCCCCACATACCTTAATCACGGTGATTGACAGGCGAGAGGACCAATAAGCTAATCTCAAGGTTTTTTAAACACTCATAACCTTTTTTATTTTTCATCGATGGGAAAAATCCTCAGGGCTGGCTCAGCAGGAGGAGGACTGTGAGTAAGATGGCCAAAAATCACAGTGATGCAGGTAGCGTCTTTTTCTATAATCAATATTTTTGGACTGATTGGACTTGGACAGGTTGAGTGAGTGGGCAGATGCGTGGCAGATGCAGTATAATATAGATAAATGTGAGGTTATCCACTTTGGCGGCAAAAACCAAGGGGGCAGATTATTATCTCAATGGGGTTAGGTTAGGTTAGGTAAGGGGGAGGTACAGCGAGACCTGGGTGTCCTTGTACACCAGTCACTGAAAGTTGGCGTGCAGGTACAGCAGGCAGTGGAGAAAGCTAATTGAATGTTGGCCTTCATAACAAGAGGATTTCAGTACAGGAGTAAAGAGGTTCTTCTGCAGTTGTATAGGGCTCTGGCGAGACCATATCTGAAGTATTGTGTACAGTTTTGGTCTCCTAATTTGAGGAAGGACATCCTTGTGATTGAGGCAGTGCAGCGTAGGTTGATGAGATTGATCCCTGGGATGGCGGGACTGCCATATGAGGAAAGATTGAAAATACTAGGCTTGTATTCACTGGAGTTTAGAAGGATGAGGGGCTATATAGAAACATATAAAATTATAAAAGGACTGGACAAGCTAGATGCAGGAAAATTTTTCCCAATGTTGGATGAGTCCAAAACCAGGGGCCACAGTCTTAGAATAAAGGGGCGGTCATTTATGACTGAGCTGAGATAAAACCGTTTTTACCCAGAGAGTTGTGAATTTATGGAATTCCCTGCCACAGAGGGCAGCGGAGGCCAAATCACTCGATGGATTTAAGAGAGAGTTGGATAGAGCTCTAGGGGCTAGTGGAGTCAAGGGATATGGGGAGAAGGCAGGCACGGGTTATTGATAGCTGATGATCAGTCATGATCATATTGAATGATGGTGCTGGCTCGAAGGGCCGAATGGCCTCCTCCTGCACCTATTTTCTACGTTTCTATGTTTCTAATATACAGCACAGACAGGAAGTGGTCAAGATGAGACTTAATTATATATATTTGAAAGTAAATATTTTTGCACAGGGAATCATTAATATCTGTACTAGTTGTAGAGAGTCATTACAGCATGGAAACAGGCCCTTCGGGCCAACCTTCCCCCACCGGCCAACATGTCCCATCTACACTAATCCCATCTAACTGTGCATGGCCCATGTCCCTCTAAACCTGTCCTCTCCTTGTGCCTGTCTAATTGATAGAGAAAGTAGTGGAAATCGGACCTATATTTAAGAGGGAAGGCACTAAATGCTGGAGTAACTCAGCCGGTCAGGCAGCATCTCTGGAGAGAAGGAATGGGTGACATTTCGGGACGAGACCCTCCTTCAGACTGATGTCAGGGGAGGGGGCGGGACAAAGCGAGAATGTAGTCAGATACAGTAAGATTAGTGGAAGAACTGGGAAGGGGGAGGGGATGGAGAGAGAAAGCAAGGGCTATCTGAAGTAATATCTATATTTAAGAGGCATTAAGAAGTAATTTAAGAGGCATTTAAATTGACATTTATATGCAAGGCAGAGGGGAATATGGTCCCAAGCATGCAAATGGGATTGTATGGATAAAGAAGTCATCATGGACATGGTGGGCTGAAGGGTCCATTTTTGTGCTCTATTACTCCATGACTCTAAAACAAGAGTAAAGAAAATTGAAAGCAAAGTTGATAAAGTTTCCCAGTCTAGCTCAAAATAGGAAAAGCAGCAACATTATCATATGCATATAATAAAATAATTTGTACAGAATTGGTACAAAAAGGTTCCAGCTAAAATATGAGGCTAAAAAAGATCTTTATTGTTTGTTTTACAATACTCTTTATAAAGTGAATACCTCTCCATAAAACGTTTACCCACATGAAATTATTACATGGCTTACTGACAGAATCACGTCTCATTCTCCTCTCCCACACTTTCTCAGCTTCAGAATTTGCTTAAAGTGTTTAAAAAAGTCACTGGTTCTGTCAAACTGTTCTTTACCTAAAATGATCAAATTTTATTCATTTTTGGAACATAGCGACTTCTCGCAAGAGAAAGATTTATCTGCAGTGTTGATGGCCCTGGGAACATGGTACTGTGTTAGTGAATGATTGGAATCCATCAGATGAAGGCAATCCCTCAGTGCTGATAATCAGGAGTTCCAAAAATATGATACACCAACAATGAGCGAACAATGATGTGTTTCCAAGTGAGAATAATGTGTAATTTGTCGATATGCAAGAACATAAGAAAGTGAAACAGAACAACACATTGGGTATGCAGAGAATGGAGGGATGATGGATCATTTGCAAGCAGATAAGAGTTGGCCTTGACACTATGTTTGGCACAGATATTAAAGTAAGCATGTAGGTACAGCAGTCAGTGAAGAAAGCTAGGAGCAAGGAGGTCCTACTGCACTTGTACAGGGCCCTGGTGACACCACACCTGGAGTATTGTGTGCAGTTTTGTTCTCCTAATTTGAGGAAGGACATTATTGCTATTGAAGGAGTGCTGCGTAGGTTCACCAGGTCAATCCCTGGGATTGCAGGACTGACATATGATGAAAGAATGGGTTGATTGGGCTTGTATTTACTGGAATTTAGAAGGATGAGAGGGGATCTTATGGAGACATATAACATTCTTAAAAGACTGGACAGGCTAGATGCAGGAAAAAAGTTCCCAATGTTGGGGGAGTCCAGAACCAGGGGTCACAGTTTAAGAATAAGGGGTAGTCCATTTAAGACTGAGATGAGGAAAAACTTTTTTCACCCAGAGAGTTGTGAATCTGTGGAATTCTCTGCCACATAAGGCAGTGGAGGCCAATTCACCGGATTTGTTCAAGAGCTATGGCTAAAGGAATCAAGGGATATGGGGAAAAAGCAGGAACAGGGTACGGATTTTGGATGATCAGCCATGATCATATTGAATATGACTCGAAGGGCTGAATGACCTATGCCTGCACCTATTTTCTATGTTTTCTATGGACAGAAGGGCCTGTTCCTGTGCTGTACTGTTTTATGTTGCATTTACTCCATATGAAACGTTAATCCTGCTCCACTCTTCAACAAGTCTATGGTTAATTCTTTACATAATTCACTCTCTACTTTTCTCCCATATCCATTGACTCTCCAAGTGACCAATCATTTACTTCTATCAGTGTTGGAGCAACCAGGTGTGGTTCTGGTCCTTTTGGGTTCCATTCCTGTAAACTGTTTGTAACCTGGACAGTTCAGAGGTTAGAACTGCTGCCAGGAACCAAGGTCCCAATTGGCAGAAGATGTTTGCATCCCTGCAGCAACCAGCAAATCCATCCTGCCTGTCTGCCAAAATATTCTGGTTTGACCCTGAATGGGGTAAAAGAGGCAATCACAGAACTATCAGCGGACATAGTGGCCATTTGCACCATAGCCCTACAGAACCGCATGGCCCTAGATCTCATCCTGGCAGAAAAGGAGGGCATGTGCTTAGATCGGGCGGGAGTGCTGAACTTGTATTACAGGTGATTCAGAGAACATCACCAACCTTGCTGACCACATCCAGGAAGCCATTGGGAAGATTCGAAGGGTCGGAGAACAATACCACGAGTACAATCGCGCGTGAGGATGGTGGTCTTTTGGGATATTTGGTGGACAACAGTGGTGCATTGAGGACTGACCATTGGGACAATGTTGGCCATAATATTACTATGTTGTATGTGTGCATTGGCATCACAACCGCATGGACTTTACTAAAGTCTGTGGCCCAGATGTAACGAGGTAATGCCAGCGGGCTGGATGTAACGAGGTAACGCCTGTGGGCTGGATGTAACGAGGTAATGCCTGCGGGCTAGATGTGATGGTAACCAGATTGCTTGAGGGGTGGAATGTAATACGAGCATTTCTCCTGAACAGTCCGTGATCCATAGTGCTGTGGCCCATAGCGCTATATTGAAAGCCCATAGCGCTGCGGCTCATAGCGCTACATTTAAAACCCATAGTGCCGTGGCCATAGTGCTATATTTAAAGCACATTGCACTGCAGCCGACAGTGCTTTGTTTAAAGCACCACGTGCTAAGCCAGTAGAGCATTGTTTAAACCTTTGCACGCCAAGCTGGCAGCGCTGTGTGTATTACCTTTGCCCGCCAAGTCTGTGGCCGGTAGCACCAAATATCCTATAGCAGAGCAAGATAGACCACTCCTGCTAAATGCAATAGGCTGACGTGTACTACACAACGGAACGGAATGTGGGCCTTTTTTTCATCCATTTCCGTAACCGGACCGGACCCGACCTGACTCGCGGTGTAATCAACGTTGCGGGGGAACAGTTTGTGTCAATAAATTAAAATTCTGAAAATGAGGAGAAGATTTTTACCAAATTACTTTTATTTTTACGAGGATGTTTCCGTAACCGGCTTCCGTCTCCGCACTAGTATCCTATTGGATTTTTGGTGCGGAGACAGAAGCCAGTTACGGAAATGGGGCCTTAAATTACCCATGAATCTGCCCATGGCCGTACTACATATTTTTAGTCGAGTGGACTATCTTGCTCGCTATAGGATCTTTGGGTAGCACTGTGCGTATTGCTTTATGTGCTCAGTCTGTGGCCGACAGCACTTTGTTTCGGATGCAGGCCCCTTCCCATTAATTGTAGTTTGAATTTGGGAACGCGCTATTGGCCAGGACATACCGGCGGTTATTTCAACGGCTGATTTCTGCCTTTATAAAGGCATGCGCCGGGTAAGTCTTAAGTTAGTTCATGCACAAGAGGGGCTCACCGACGGGCTGAGTCGCGATCAGCGCCGCGGACGGAGACAGAGAGAAAGGGAGGTGTGCTACTATAAAACGGACCTTGCACATACGAAGACAAGCATTGCTTTTGTTCTCTCTCTTGCCAATGAATCTGATTTGTAATTAAACGAGTGAGCCTTTTTCTGTTCTGCTTGTCAGATCCTTTAACCTGTTCCCTTGTAACAGTCATGTAGCAGTCATGTCCCTCATTGCATTGGACAGTAGATGAAGTGTTATTGTAAATACAGCCTCCAATATCCTGTCGGGCTAGTTTCTAAGTAGAACAATTTCAACCACAATGACAAACATTCGTTAACAGCAGCACCAGCATATTGTGGTCAAGTTCAGTTCCAACCAGCTCAAAAACACTATTGTCACCTCTGTAGAAGCTTTTTTTCTCAGCAGTCTAAATTTAAAATTGGAGATTGCCCAACAGATAGATTCAGTGATAAATATTTTGGCGCCCCTTTTAATTTTAGCATTCTGACGCACAACTGATAGATAGGAGAGAGAGATGCTCACATGGGTGTTAAAATACAAGTTGGTCCTCAGCAAAACAGCAGAAGCAAGGTCTGAATTTGGAAGGAATAGTAATTTACATGTGGAAGAACATTGCTAAGTGGACAAAAATATATAGAGAAATAGGAGATAAATGTAACTGTGAACTCCACTCAATGTGAAGGTGAGAGTTTGCAAGATGATATTGACGCACATCTTTACAGGTCTCATGGGGTTCTTTTCCATTTTTAGCTGAAACTTAGTGAGAGTTAAATTACCTAAAAAGTTCCCGTTCTCACAGTTAATTGAGCTGGATTTATTCTGGACTCATACAACAGTCCACAGTACAACAGAAGTTGCCCACCTACACTCGGTTTGTGAATAAAGCAAAGCTAGATCAGCAGCAATTAGGCATTACGCATATTTAAATATTAGTACATTATTAAAAGTGTTAAAATAAACTAATAAATAACTTATTGTTCCCTCCTAATCTCCAGGTTGAGACATGATGACATAGGACGCCATAGGACATCAGCATCAATCCCAGGACATCTTGGCTTTGCTGGTGGAATCCTTTTGAACAATTGGAATGACTGGTGAATCCTATGTCTTGGGTTTAGGGCAGGTCATAGTGAATGAGACCTATTTACCACCTGTAACACAGCCAACATGATTCAATACATAAAACTCCAGATAAGTCTTGTAACAGGTATTGTAACAGGTATTTCCTATCCAATTTGCCCATGGTAGTCAACAGACTCACAAAATGAATTCCCCCCTCTCTTTTATTCTGATGGAATTTGATTTTTTTATTTCAATCATCCATTATGATAGTGAGTCCCACACTCTGTGAGCAAAGAAGGACCAACACATCAGCCATTCTCAAAGAGGAGATTGTTGCCGTTGGTGCAGTTCTGTTTGTGGAATGCAATCTGACATCCCACCTGAAATGGAGAATGGCTGTGCCTGCTGCTAAATCGAATATCAGGTTGCTGAACGTATTTCATGTTTAAGATAGCATCTTATTCTACATTAAATGACTGGGGATAGTATAAATTTATCTCTGCCTTCTTGTAGCACTGCAACATCTGATCTCAAGATTTATTATCTGTTGTATAATTGGCGTCTATTATGCCACCGCTGCTTGGTAAAAAAAAAGCCCAATTCTCTGAAGTACTTTCAGCATCTCTGCTATTTTCAAATAATGGCCTAAATTTTACAGGTCAATGCCATACGTTCCCAATGGAACCACAACCATTTACCAATGTAAGTGACTATCAGACTGAGCTCCTACCCACGCAGAGTCAAATACAGAAATGTATTCAGCATTAGTGGGTATGCATATGTATCACAAGTCTATGTGTGATAGTCGCGTAGTCTAGCTCAATTTATACTGGGAAATTAGGTCTCAGGTGCAGAAGCAGGAGAGGTGTGTGACTGGACCAGTAAACCCAATTGGAAGAAGAACAAAAAAGGATGATTTGATTTATTTTAATCTTCAATTTGTTCAATGTTTTACTTGTATTTGTAGTTGTGTTTTTTTTATTTCTGGAAATTTTAAAACTTTGACTCATAGAGTGATACACTATGGAAACATCCCCAGTGGCCCAACTTGCCCACACCAGCCACCATGTCCCAGTTATACTAGTCCCACCTACCCTCGTTTGCCCAATTCCCTCCTATGTCCTTATGTGTGGGGGGAGGGGGTGGGTGGGGGTGGGGGGAGGGGGAACCGCATTTTCAAGGCCCTACCTGGTCGGAGAGGCTGCCTTTCTCCAAGCAGCAACTTCGACAGATCCTCGCAGCCTACCAGCAGGGCCTGGAGCGGCGTTTCCAGAGGGGACCTGGCCAGAACTTCGGCTTCGGCGGCAGCAGAGCGCTGGAACGCTACCGCAGAGCCGAGCGGGCGATGCCTTGCCTGGGCTGCCGCGCTGGAGCTCTGAAATGCTGAGTCCGCCGATTGAACATTGCGGAGCTGCGGGACTGTGGAGCGGCCAGCTGCAGGCGGCGGTGCTGAACTTTTACATCAGGAGCCTGGGATCTCTTGCAGAGATCACCAGTGGTGGAGCTCCATCCAGTGCGGCCTTGTTGGCTTTGGAAGCCGCGGTCTCCGGTATGGAAGCGGTTGTTCCAGGCATCCCAAGCCGCTGAGAGGGTCTACAGACGCCGGAGCACCATCACCCTGCGAGAGGGCCTGAAACATCGGGCCTCCGTGAAGGTTTGATTTGATTTGATTTTGATTTTATTACTTGTCATTCGAACCTCAGAGAGGCTCGAACGAAACTCCGTTTCTACAAGCCATACAAACAAACAAACAGAACAATTCATAAAAAAACACGCAAACAATTAAATTCACACAAACATCCATCACAGTGGATCTCCTCCTCACTGTGATGGAAGGCAAAGTTCTTCTCTCTCCCCCGCACCATCTCTCTCCCGATGTCGAAGCCCCAGGCGGGCGGTGTTAAGTCCCATGTCCATTGAGGCCGCGCCGGGTGATGTACGGCCCCGCTCCAGGCCCAAAGTCACAAAGTTGGAGCCCCCGGCGGGCGCGCTGGAATGTCCCGCAGCCATTAAAGCCGCGCCGGGCGACGCTCGGCCCCGCTCCGGGTCATTCCAACCCCGTGACACGGGCCGGAGAAGTTGTGTCGCGGAGCTCCGGAGAGCGGTCTCCCACCCGGACCCGCGCGCTCCCGACACCCCAACAGTCCACCGTCAGCAATCTGCAGCTTGAGCCGGAGCCGGAACCCTGGAGTCGGGCGGGCCGCAGCTGGAGCCGGAGCCGGAGCCTCAGAGTCAGGCCGGAGCTAAAGCCGGAGCTGGATCCCCGGAAGTCGGGCCGGAGCTGGAGCCCCAAAGTCGGCCGGAGCTAGAGCCCTGGAGTCGGGCTGGAGCTGGAGCCCCGGAGTCGGGCCAGAGCTGGAGCCGGAGCTGGAGCTGGAGCCGGAGCTGGAGCTGGAGCCGGAGCTGGAGCTGGAGCCGGAGCGGAGCTGGAGCCGGAGCGGAGCTGGAGCCCCGGAGTCGGGCCGGAGCTGGAGCCCCGGAGTCGGGCCGCAGCCGGAACTGGAGCCCCGGAGTCGGGCCGCAGCGGCCATCCACTACCGCTCCCCACACTCCGAGGCCGGCCAGCCCCACGACGGTAAGTCCGCAGCTCCGCGACTGGAGCCCCCAGGTCGTCCCGGTCGGAGGCCGCTCCACGGCACCAGGCCCCAACGACAACGGAGACCTGACAGGGAAAAAGTCAGGACTCCCGTGCAGGGAAGAGATTAAAAATGTTTCCCCCTTCCCCCCCCCCCCCCCCCCCATCCCCCACATATACACAGTTAGAAAACAATACAAAAAAAAACACAAACAACTACATTTAACTAGACAAAAAACAAAAAAAGACAGACAGGCTGTAGGGGCCGCTGCAACGTGAGTCGCGCTCGCCCTTGACGGCGGAGGCCTCATTAGGCCCGACTATGGGTGGACATCAGGATGGGGACTGGACTTTGTGCCTTCCCCCACAGTGGGAACCATTGTGGGGGGATGTTTTTTTATGTTAAACTTCTTCTTTAATGCTATGTTGTATCTTTATTAGTGTGCTGCAAGGACATCTGAATTTCCCCTGAAAAGTGGATTAATAAAGTTTCTTTCTTTCTTTCTTTCTTTCTTTCTTTCTTTCTTTCTTTCTTTCTTTCTATCTATCTATCTATCTATCTATCTATCTATCTATCTATCTATCTATCTATCTATCTATCTATCTATCTATCTATCTATCTATCTATCTATCTATCTATCTATCTATCTATCTATCTATCTATCTATCTATCTATCTATCTATCTATCTATCTATCTATCTATCTATCTATCTCTTAAACATTGGGATAGTCCCTGCTTCAAATACCTCCTCTGGCACTTCATTCCATACATCAACCACCCTTTGTGTGAAAAAGTTAACCCTCATATTCCTATTAAATATTTTTCCATTCAGCTTATACCTATGTCCTCTGGTCATCCATTCACCCACTCTGTAACTCTGTGCATCTTCCCAATCTATTCCTCTCATGATTATAAACACCTCCATACGATCCTCCTCCTGTGTTGCAAGGAATAGTGTTCCAGGCTACACAACCACTCCCTTTAGCTCATACCTTCTAGTCCTGGCAATGCCAGAATTTTTTGATACATTTCATTAACCATTTTTCTTTAACAGTTAGCAAAGCTAAAGCTACTAAAAGCTTTAAGTTGAATTGAATTGATTTATTATTGTCACATGCACTGAGATAGTTAAAAACATTTTTTATGAGCTATCCCGACAGATCGTTCCATACATAAGCACGTCCAGTTAGTCCAAGAGAAAAAAAAGGAAATTAATACAATGTATGGTGTTATAGCTACAGAGAAAGTGCAGATAAAAAAAAAGTGCAAGGGCCACAACAAGGTAGATTGGAAGTTTAGGAAAGTATACTTAACATATGTGAAAATGTAGAAAAAAGGAACAGCAAATAGTGGTTTTCCAAAGAAAGACACAAAAATGCTCTGGTAACTCATTCGGTCAGGCAGCATTCCTGGAGAACATGAAAATGTGGCGTTCGGCTCGTTCTTCAATCTGAACAAAGGTCGCAACCCGAAACGTCACATAGAAACATAGAAAATAGGTGCAGAAGAAGGCCATTTGGCCCTTAGAGCAGGCAATGCCATTCAATATGAACATGGTTGATCATCCCAAATCAGTACCCCGTTCCTGCTTTCTCCGCATATCCCTTGATTCTGTTTGCCCAAAGAGCTAAATCTAACTCTCTCTTAAATACATCCAGTGAATTGGCCTCCACGACCTTCTCTGATAGAGAATTCGACAGATTCCCAGCTCGCTGGGTGAAAAAGCTTTTCCTCATCTCAGTCCTAAATGGCCTACCCATCATTCTCAAACTTTGACCTGGTGCCATGGAGGGCTAGGGAGCAACGCCAGCCAGCTCCTTGAGAAAACGCTGAAAAAAACGGGGAGAAAACGACCTACCTGCTACCTGCTGCTTCTGTACCGACTGCGTGAGTGACGTCATCAGGCGCGCGACTTGCAATGTCTATGCAGCGCAGGCCCCTCGCTGAAAAACCGAAAAGTCGAGTTACTAGGCAGAAACTGGCAGAACAAGAAAAAGGCCCGATGGAAGCCTCGGGCTCAGGTAGGGCACTATCCCAAGAAGATGTATCGAAAAAAACAACAAGAAAATCGGAAAGTGAAGATCTCAGAATTTTTATTGCCCAAGAAATTGCAGATTTAAAGGATGAAATAAAGCTGGAATTAAAGACTGAACTTGCAAAAACGAATGAAGAATTAAAGAAAATGAATTTCAAAGAAGAAATTTAAAAAATCAAGGAGGAGATGATGGAGTTAAAGCTTGAAATTAATTCCACGGTTACGGATCTATCGGACAAACTGAGGAAGGAAACTGCAGAAACACTGACTGAACAAGCTGCAGTCATGACAAAAGAGACAAATGTTAAAATCAAAAAGGTGGTAACTGATCTTGAAGAAAAGCTGGATCCCATGGAACAAACACTGAATCAACAGACGACAGCCATAAAGGACCTTGTGGAGATAGCCAAAACAAGTGCTCGGACTGCGGAAAAACTCATCAGAGAAAATCAACGTCTATCTGAACTACTGGGCAAAATAACTGATAAATGCACTGAATTGGGAAGGACACCAGAGAAGACAGAACCTAAGAATTGTGGGTATTCAAGAAGGGAGAGAGGCGAATCAAGATCCCCGAGAATTTACTGCAAACTTACTGCAAAAGGTTTTATCTCCGGATCAAAAGCCTTTACTTGCTCGAGCACACAGAGTGATGAGACGTCAGACAAGACATGACGCCCTTCCAAGACAAATGATAATAAAAGTCCAGTATGACTATGTTCTGGAGGAGATGATGGAAAAAATTGTCAGAAGCAGAAATCTTATATATGAAGGAGATAAGACCAGTATTTATCGAGACTATCCAGCAGAGGAAACGAAACGCGTTTAACGAGACCAAAAGAATTTTAAAGGAAGTGAAGAATTTGAAGTATGGTCTGAGGTATCCAGCTTCCCTAAGAGTCACTTACAATCAGAAACAACATTTTTTCACCAACCCTGTGGAAGCACTGAACTTTGCCCAGAAGACTAATGATCAAGTGGAAGATTGAATAATATCTTTAAAATCGAGCTACATCAAGGAATAAACTGACTTTGCAGGATTGGATGGATCTAAGGACTTGTCTAAGGAAGATGGAGAAAGATGCTGGAGAAAGATGCGGATTGGAAACTCTCCCATGGATACTAATAATTAGAATAATAGCACTATTAATACAAATAACTAATAAATACTAAAACTATAGTACCATTACTAATTAAAGTTAATAATTATCATTAATGACTAGTACTTAATTATAACTGAATTATTTAGAATCAGATAAATAGTAATTATAATTGCACTAATATAAAGTTTGATTTCATTTGTCCTCCTTGGAACCCTTAAAAAAAAATCCTCCTTTTTCTTTCTTTTCTTCATAATATTATTTAATTTGTTTTAAATATATGTATCCTCACAATCCCGACTAATGGAACCCGAATACTTCAGAATTTAATATCCCCAGTAAAATACTGTTATGGAATAATAATTTTAAGAAACCATGGAGATGGTTAAGTTTGTAACATCAACTACGGAATTCGGTAGATGGTTAGCCATGTTAGTATGGCTATCATTAACTACACTAATCCTAGATGTAGTTTTTTCCTTCTTTGTGCACATCACTTACTTCTTAATCTATCCCTTTTTTTCTTATATTATAATCTATCATTCTTATTTTAAGTTTGAATGGAGTTATAAATTAGATCAAAGGAGATATATATGTGAGAGACATCCAACGGTCTTGAAATTCGTCTATTCGGAGTTCGGGTGTAAGGTCGGGCCTGTCGAACTGAACCATTTGCTCTATTATAGACCTCCCTAAACTAAAGATGCAAGACTTAAAAATGAATACAGGGAATGAAGGAATAACGTTTTGTAGCTGGAACGTTAAAGATATTAATGAACCAATTAAGAGAGGTAAAGTATTAACACATTTAAAAGCACTTAAAGTAGATGTAATTTTTATCCAAGAAACACACTTATAAAAGAGCATAGATTGAAAGCTAAATGGATAGATAAAGCGTATCATTCTTTTTTTACACACAAATCCAGAGGTGCAGCAATATTATTTCATAAAGGTACTTTATTTGAACACACATCAACTATAACTAACAGTGAAGGTAGATATATTATTGTAATAGGAGAATTAAATGCACAAAAATGATCTTTGTTAATGTTTACGGACCAAACTTTGACAGCCCATTGTTCTTTAAGAAAATATTTAAGACCATCCTGGAATTAGCACAACATAACCTAATAATTGGAGGAGATTTAAATTGTACCCTAGATTCTTATTTAGACAGATCATCAAGACAATGGAAAATCAAATCGCATTCCAGTGACTTATTAATTGCATTCAAAACGTATTCAAGAATAAATTATTTTTTGGTAGACTCTAAACTTATCTCACTCACTTACAATTCAAAATACCATAATATTACAATCTCAGATCATGCACCTTTAACATTTATGATCAAAATAAATGGTAAAACAGAAAAACAGGGACAATGGAGACTTAACCCACAAATTTTAAAGGACAAAGTAACTCAGGAATACATTACAGAACAGATCAAGATTTTCTTTGAAATAAATGATATGCCAGAAATATCTTCTTCTCTATTATGGGAAACTTTTAAAGCATATGCCCGTGGAATTATGATTTCTTCTCAAGCATTTTATAATAAAGAGAATCGGAGGGAACAACAGGCATTGGAAAAGGAGATTAAACAATTAGATACAGAGAACACTGCAAATCCAACCATGATAAAACATAATAAAATCACTGCATTGAAATATAAATAAAATAAAATATATTCAGATCAAGTTGTAAAACTCTATCAATATACTAAACAATTACAATTTGAATTCTGAGATAAACCCCAAAAATTGTTGGCTCGTCAATTATGGAAATTGGAGGGAGAAAAATAATCCATAGGATTAAATCACAAAATGGTGAACAACTAGTACAACCTAAAGATATTAATGAGAGATTTTTGCAATATTATAAAAAATTATCTAAAAGGGTTGGATTTAGAAAATAGAGATTCACTAAACGCTGAAGTAACAGCAAAAGAAATCGAAGAATCTATCAGATTATTAAAAAATGGTAAAACTCCGGGACCATACGGTATTGGTTCGGAATTTTATAAAACATTCTATGATCTGATTGCACCATGTTTGAAGACACTCTATGAATACATTTATACCCAACATAAACTACCAGAACGTTAAATGAATCTATTATAACACTTATACCTAAAATAGACAAGGATCTGGATGATCCAGGATCATATATAGTTATAGCTCTTTTAAATACTGATCAAAAAATATTAACCAAAATACTAGCACAAAGACTAAGCACAGTGATCAATAAATTAATTCACCCGGATACAAAATTATACCAAAATGATATTCCTCATATAACTTGAGATGATTATTCAATATTATATATTCGAAAAGAGGTATTAATAAAGACCTAGTAATTATCTCGTTAGATGCGGAGGAAGCCTTTGACCAGGTGGAATGGTCTTATCTGTTTTCGGTCATGGAAACATTTAAGTTGGGAGAGAAGTTTATTACATGGGTTAAATTATTATACACTAATCCAACAGCTAGAATACTAACAAATCAAATGTTATCAACTAAATTTAATTTATTTCGAGGCTGTAGACAAGGTTGTCCCTTATCCCCACTATTGTTTGCACTCGCAATTGAACCATTAGCTCAAAGCGTGTGATTACATCCTGAAAAATATGGGTATGAAACTAGAGAAACTGAAAAAAAATGTCCTTACATGCAGATGATGTATTACTGTATATTATAAAGCCGGGAATTAGTATTTCAAATTTATTAAATTTAATAACTGAATGTGGCTCATTCTCAGGATATAGCATTAATTGGAATAAAAGTGAACTTATGTCAATAATGGTAAATAACCCACATATATTACAACAATTTCCTTTTAAGATAGCAAACGAAAAAATCAAATATCTTGGAATTTATGTAACAAAAAGATTTGATTCTTTATTTAAATCTAATTTCCAACTCTTACTGAATAAATTACATAAGAATATCTTATAATGAAAAACATTACCTATTTCAATGCTAGGTAGAATTAATGCAATAAAAATGATTTTTCTCCTGCAATTACTATATCTTTTCCAATTGATTCCGACATACCTTCCTAAAAATTGTTTTAAGAAGATTGACTCCATAGCACCAACTTTATCTGGGATTATAAGAGCCATAGAATAAATAAAAAACTTTTATGTAAATCAAAAATAAATGGAGGTCTAGCACTGCCAAATTTTATGTTTTATTACTGGGCAGTTAATATTAAAAATAGGAACTTTTGGTTGGAACAAATAGATAAACAACCAAATTGGTTAAAAATGGAAAAAGAAGATTGTTCACCTTTTGAAATTAGCTCAATTTTATTTGCCAATTTTAAACTAGGTAAGAAAACCTTTAGAGAAAACCCTATAATTGAAAGTGGGATACGTATCTGGAAACAACTAAAGAAAACATTAAAATTGGAATCCATACCACTAGCTCTCTCCATTGTAAACAATGTTACATTTAAACCCTCAATGATGGACAAAGGTTTTTTACAATGGAAAAACTATGGAATTAATAAGATGGGCGATCTCTACAGGGAAAACTCCTTTCTTTCATTTCAAGAACTACAACAAATTTATGGATGACATTCAAAAGATTACTTTAGATATTTACAAATCAGAGACTATGTAAAATGAAATACACAGGAATTTAGAAATAGAAAGACAGAAATTTTAGATGAATGTCTAAATAAACACCCAAACACAGAAAAATTGATATCATATAACATTTTATTGGAAACGATGTACCAATGACAGAAATATATAGGCAATTAGGGGAAAATGAATTAGGTCAAATAATCAGACCAGAAGTATGGGATGAAAGTTTACAACATATACACCACTGTTCGTTAAATGCTAGACACTCTTTGATACAGTTTAAAGTATTACATAGATTGCATTATTCAAAATCCAAATTACATAGAATTTTTTCAAATGTATCTGCCATATGTGATAAATGTCAGCACTTAGAAGCTAATTTAACACACTCATTCACAAACTGTATAAAAACTATTAACTTTTGGACAGAAATATTTAAGATAATTTCGAATGTTGTTAATACGAATTTGGTTCCTTACTCAAAATTAATAATATTAGGAATATTAGAAACAGATCAATTAATAACAACGAATCAAATAATTTTTATCGATTACAGTTTAATAATTGGGAAAAGGTTAATATTGAAATTTTGGAAAGGTCCTACATCCCCCACAGTCAAAATGTGGATAACAGGAATGTTGGAGACATTTCACCTGGAAAGATTAAGACTTGTCCTATTGGACAAGCTGGATCATTTCAGAGGGATATGGTCTCCATTTATTGAATATTTAAAGGGTCAAAATAGCTCGGTGCGAGAACCTGAGTGAAGCCTGAATGAAAGAATAGATGAAGAATCACATATTATAAAACATAGATATATCTCCAATGATGTGTAACCAGCTTAGCACTTCATTCATCTTTTTGATTTTCTATTTTTACCTTATTTTTCTCTATTATTTCCTACGTGTATTAAAAATAAAAAAAATGCATAGAAGTACAAATAAGATATAATTGTTAATATTAATAATATTAAGAATGTATGTGACATGTATATTCTTCTTTTAATATGTACTTACTTCTAATAAAAATATTTAACAAACAAAACAAAAAAAACTTTGACCTGACCCCAGGTTCTGGACTTTTTTTTCTGCATCTAGCCTGTACAAACCCTTAAGAATTTTATATGTTTCTATAAAATTCCCACTCATCCTTCTCAATTCGAGTGAATATAAGCCCAATCGACCCATTCTTTCATCATATGTCAATCCCACCATCCCGGGAATTAACCTGATGAACATACGCTGCACTCCGTCAAGACCAAAACTGCCTGCACAGAATACTCCAGGTTAGTTGCTCCAGCATTTTGTGTCTACCTTTGATTTAAACCAGCATCTGCAGTTCTTTCCTTTATATATCTATAAACTAAAAGTTTCATCTTGACCACTTCCTGTCTTTGCCATCTTACTCACAGTCCTCCTCCCCTGAGGCAGCCACGAGGATTTTTCCAATTGATGAAAAAATGTTATGTCTGTTTTAAAAATCTTGAGATCAGCTGACTGGTCTGCTCGCCTGTCAATCACCATGATGAAGGTAATCCCCCCTTCCGGGTGGGGGGGGGTGGGGCAGTACTATAAAACCCCGGAAGCCTTGACGTAAGTCAGTCACTCTGGAAGATCACGAGTGAGAGGCCATGACTGTGATTCTGCTGTGAGTCTACTGAATAGTACATGCAATAAATGACTTATTAGCCCTTAATGAAAATGAGATGAGTTGCTTGGCCTGCCCTGTGCTTGAAACTGAAATGGCAATAGAAATGAAATGAAATGAAAATTAGATGAGTTGTTTGGCCTACCCTGTGCTTGAAACTGAAATGGCAATGGATATGAAATGAAATAAATGAGATGGGTTGTTTGGCCTGCCCTGTACTTGAAACTGAAATGGAAATGAAATGAATATGAGATGAGTTGTTTGGCCAGCCCTGTGTTTGAAACTGATATGCAATGGAAATGAAATGAAAATGAAATGAGTTGTTTGGCCGAAAATGCCCGTATTAGCCCAGGATGAGCATTTTGGCTCAAAAGGCCTGTGCCAGGCCAGGAAAAATCCAGATAAAGTACCTTTCACTGAGATTGTCAGCACTTCCAGCACAATAATCCATTTGGCCTACAATGTCAATACAATGTCCACACGTTTGATGCAAACATAATTAGGAAAAAAAAAGTCAATGGTAGTGCAAGAGTTCAAAATGGTGGAATGTCGAGATAGGATTAGAGATGGAGGCTGTGTCCTTTACCCAATTATCTCTTACTACTTCATGAATGATCTTTTTTCCATCATAACTTTATTCACATTTCATGAGATATTTAGTACATTCAACAAATACAGGGAAAGGAAATCTATTCTGAACTTTAAAAAACACTATTGATTACTACATAGAAGAGTATAGCATAGAAATAGGCCTTTCAGCCCACATTGGTTGTGCTGAATATAATGCTAAGACCAACTCTTATCCGGCTACACATGATCCATATTTCTCCATTCCCTGCATATCCATGTGCCCACCCAAAAGCCTCATAAGTACCACTATCTTAACTGCCTCTGCCCACCCAAACTCCCTGGCAGTATGTTCCATCCATCCACCATCCTACATGTAAAAAACCTGTCCTACACACTTCCTTTAAACTTTGCCCCCTCACTTTAAAGCTATGCCCTCTTGTATTTGATATTTCAAAGGTTCAAAGGTTCATTTATTGTCACTTACACCAATTGGTGTAGTGAAATTCAAGTTCCATCCTAGGAAAAAGGTTCTGTCTACTCTATCTATGCCTCTCACAATTTTATATAGTTCTATCGGTATATCATGCAAACTGTTCACTCGCTCATTATTAAAAGTCATAATAAATCATAATGTTTCATTGGGATGATTACCATTATCTAAGTGCAACATACCATGCAATATGATTAATTACAATAAGCAGTATCGTATTCCAACCACAAATTATCTCAGTGGAAAAACCTGACAATTTAGTGTGTAGCATTTATTTCCAGATGTTTGAAGCATTTTTATTGTTCTTCTGAGAATGCCATAATTCATGTATTACTGTTTCCACTGAAAACATAATATAGGGAATCAGTTTTAAGGTGGGAACTCTGCAAGTGGTGCATACTTTATCACTTCATTTTGTTAGTTTGTCATCAGAAAAAAAGAGAAATGTTAATACAGAACATTTTAAGAAACAGAAAGTTGAAGGGGAGGGAAAGGACAGAATGGATATAGGAATGAAAACTGTGCTAGATTCAATAACAATAGGACAATGGCTATAAAGGATGATAGCAGGACAAGTAAAGGGATGCAAAATAAATGGGACGAGAGAAGATGTAAATAGGTAGAGCCAAATAATTAGCAGCGATTGTCAGTTTTGGGGTTGAGTTTAGAAGGCACACACAACAAATCAAAAAATGATGTTTCATTCCATGAGGTTTTATTTGTTCCACTAGCATCAATTTACCTTGCATCATCATCTCTTTTGTCATTTAACATCTGCCTTGGATTTCCTTTGAGTGCTCTGGTTTGCTCCCACATCTCAAAGATTCATGGAAATCCATAGAGGTTCATCGAATTATTCAGCACAGAAACAGGCACTTTCACACAACTCGTCCATGCTGACTACAGTGCCAAAATATGTAAATTGGTGGATTAATTGGTCTCTGTGGGCTATGCCTAATGTGTAAGTTAGTGGTAGAATCTGGGGGCAGTGAATGGAAATGTGGGAGAATAAAAATCAATTAATTGCTGTTGGATTAGAGTAAATGTCTAGATGATGGTCGGCATGGATCTGAAGAGCTAAAGGACCTGTTTCTGTGCTGTACCTATGACTCCATGATGCTATCTCCTGCTTTTCGCTCTTCTCTGCTTTTCTGTTCATTTTTTCACCCTTCCCCTTCTCTGACATCTTGATACCATCCACATGTCCAATTACTCCCCGATATAATGAAAGGTCACTGACTAGAACCATTGTCACATAGAACTTATCTGATTTTCTGGATTAATTCAAGCATTTTCCCCCTCATTTCAGATTCCCAGAATTGCTTTTGATGCACACATCTGTATTTTGCTTCTCATTAACAGATTGCTATTAGAATATTTTAATTGTGTATGCTCTGCAGTCAACTTACTCAAGAGAGGATGTTGACATATTACAAACCTCATCAAAATCCAAGAACCAGGAGTAGTTGAGAAAACAATTAGTTATTCAATAGGAATTTGCATGTCAGATTTAATGAAGCAATTTTGCATTTTACAGTCAACTTCTTTACTGCATGATTTCTATTGAGGGTTGTTTGATCAAAATAACTTGTCAGGTAGTCAAGAGGGAAATTATACTGGTCATTACAATAATTGTAGATGTTTGAAATTTCTTCTGCAGATTTTTTGTATGTTTTTAGTGAAATTAATATATATTTAACAGAGTTAGAACTATATTTCAATTCTTTAATAAATCTCTACTATTATTATATATGTTATTTTTGGATTTCTAATATCTGAATAAATCCATGTGCAGATAAATGCTCTAAGACTTGAACAATCCAGGATCCAACGGATCAGAATTCCTGATGGTTTAACATGAGACAGACTCATTAGTGTCAATAAATGCTCTAGGCCATTCAGAACCAGTCTGTCATTTTCATTTCTGTCAAACACAGAGTTGTTTTCAAGATATCCTCAAATAATGGTGGATGCTGATGTAGGTGTTATTATTTGCATTTATTGCTTTATGAATTTTGATTTATTGCTACATGTCAGTATAAGACAAGATATAGGAGCAGAATTAGGCTATTTGGCCCATCAAGTATGCTTCACCATTTGATCCTTGCTGATCATATTTTCTGTCTCAACCACATTTTCCTGTCTTCTCCCTGTAACCTTTGGCACCCTTACCGAACAAGAACCTATCAATCTCCACTTTAAAAATAGCCAATGACTTGGCCTCCACTGCCCAGCTGTGAAATTGAATTCCACAGATTCACCACCCTCTGGCTAAGGATATTCCTCCTTATCTCCGTTCTAAAGATACTTCCTTTTATTCTGAGGCTGTACCCTCTAGTGTCAGACTCCCCCACTACTGGAAACATCCTCTCCACATCCAATCTATCTAGGCCTTTCATTATTCAGGAGTATTCAATGAGATGCCCCCTCATCCTGTTAAGGGCCTGTCCCAATTACGCAACTTTTCAGCAAGTGTCTTCGACCTTCAAGCTCGACGGCACTCGCTGGAAAAACCTCGAGCTGGATTGACTGTCCGTGGTGAAACTGCGAGTTGGATCGACCGTCAGCACACACACAAACCCATCGCAAAGGTGGGGGCCAGGGAAAGCGGGGTAGGGCTGTCTGAAATTCACACCCGCGATGAACAGGAAGGCAAAAGATGGCTGGCATAGTGTACGGTAACTCCTTTCGAGAGTGGGGGGGAAAGTGGAGAGAAGGGGAGAGAGGGGGAGAAGGGCAGAGAAAGGGGGTGAAGGAGTGGATACACTTTTAAGAAGCCAGACAACTTTTAATAAAGTTTACCGGGCATTTAACATTACCAGATAGTTTTCCTTTGTTCTGAAAACTCCAATGAGCTAATTAAAATGCCCAGTCAGGAAAGGAAATTGATTACGTCTACCTCGACTGCCTATAACTACATGGCAACCCCACCACCATTGCACTACGAGTTCAAAAGAACCATGCCAACCAATTTTTACTCGCGGAAATTTTTTCAGCATGCTGAAACATGCGAGTATGCGGGAACTTCTCTTGAGCATGAAGGAGAGTTACAGCGACCATGCTGTGAGTTTGTGGCGAGCGCAAACTCTTCTATACTCGCAAATTAGGTCGCCATAGTGGTACAGACCCTTTAGCAAGTGCAGGTCCAGAGGGGTATATAGCTTTAATATATAGAAATTATTTTGCTTGTGTGGTCAAAGCAAGGTTGGTGGTTTAGATAGGTTTCCATGATGATGAGATGAACATGTAATTTGTGTGGTTGTTAAAAAATGATGGAACAAAGACACTGATCTCAGGGAGACAATTGAATACTATTTTATATGCTGACATCACATAAGTAAAACTACATATTTCTTTTGTTCCGCATTGTCCTGAGAAGTTAGAATAGATTGGCACATGATGGCAGAATGTGGATTGCCATTTCACAAGGAATCTAACACATACTGAAAGTTATCATTCCACTTTACCGATTAACAATGTTAATTAAGGTCCTGCCTGCCTTCTCCAGTAGATACAGATTGGTAGAGCATTGTGGTGCAGTTGGTAGAGACCCAGGGTCAATCCTCACCTTGGGTATCATTTATGTGTAGTTTGAACATTCTTCCAGTAACCTTCGGGTTTCCTCCGGGTACTCTGGTTTCCTTGCTTGTCCCAAAGGTGTGCAGGTTTGTAAGTTAATTGGCCTCTGTAAATTACAGTTACTGAGTCGGGATTGATTAGGAAAATAGTATAATGTAGAACTAATGGGAATGGATGATCAATGGCTGACATGGACCTGGTAGGCCCAAGGTTCCCATGCTGCATTTCCTAGCTAAAAGATCTCCTGGCACAATTCAAAGAAGGACAAATGTTTTTTGGCCAACATTTATGCCACAAACAAAATCACGGAAGAAAGAGTGTTTCATGTTGAACATCATCGTCGCCAAATTGGCTCCCACCATTATTACAATTTCAAAAGTACTTCACGTGTCCCTATACAGCTTGAGATATGTTGAAGGTTTGAAAGGTACGTGCATCTGGCAATATTAGCAGGTATACAATTTGGGTAAATTAATCTGAAAAGCCTTTGATTTGTGCTCAGCGCTGTGATGAATGATGTCCATGGACCCCTACTTGCAGCACACTGTACTGGACAGTATCTCAGTGGAAGTCATTAAAGAATTCTATTAACCTGGAGAGTATGTGCAACAGAAGACCTAATTATAAGTGGTAATAGAGTACTTCAGTGGAATGCATTGATTAGACGGCTCTGATTCTAATTAGTAACATGTATTGGCAGCACTGGAAAATAAACAAATCTATACTCCAGAAAATGTTATTGTGAATGTTTAAATCTGTCTCGGCCCAGAACATAGGAAGGTCAAAAGATTCCCACAGTATTAAAGTTTCAGTGTTTGTAAGATTCTTTATTCTCTCCACTTTTTTTTAACAAAGATCTATTTTCAGCTTATACAAGCCTTCGATAAAACAAAGGTTTCATGTGGATGTATTAATGGATTCATATTCTAAAAGTACTTGCTATAATTGATACCTTTCCAGCACTCACGATGGATAGAGTTGGCTGAGCATATTTTAACAGGTAATTTTAAAGTATGTGCATTGAAGCGTGCAAAATAAATTACAATTGAATAACGGGTAAAATTTGAACAAAACAGAAGAAGTCTTAGCAAAATTAAAATGTTACTACTCAGACTAAACCTCACACTAGAAATTTGAATCATAAATGTAAATAGTCACTTTAAAAGGTTATGGAATTAAAGCCTTTTGTAAATGTTTGTGCACATATATGTGCAAATGTATTATTTTATTAACTCCGTAGGAAAACGTTTGTCAAAATATCATGATCTGATTAGATTTGGTTATACATGTGTTGCCTTTCCTAAAACATTGCATATTTAATGCACATTTGCTGGTTATAATAGATTTTATCTTGCTAAGTGACAGAATGATGCTGACAGCTCCAGAAAGCAAGTTTTGATCCTAATCTTTCATGCTGCCTCCGCAGAGTTTATACGTTCTCTGTGACCACGTAGGTTTCCCCTGGTTTTCCTTCCATATTCCAATAACATTCAAGTTGTTAGATGATTTGTCTACTGTAAATTATCTCCAATTTCAAGAGAGAGTTAGATTTTACTCTTAGGGCTAAGGGAATCAAGGGATATGGGGAAAAAGCTGGAATGGGGTACTGATTTTGGATGATATTCAATATGATCATGGCTGATCATGATCCCATTCAGGTGGTGCTGGCTCGAATGGCCTACTCCTGCACCTAATTTCTATGTTTCTATGTGCAGGTGGAAGAATGAAGGAATGGTTAATGTACCAGACGGAGAGAACGGGTTGCTGTGAAATAAGGAGATAGGGATTGACAGGGTTTCTTTGAGACTTGGCATATGCTTGATGGGCCAAGTGGATTCCTTTTATATTTTAAGAAAAAAAGGGGGAATAATTGTAACATGTGTTTTTTTAAATTTAGGAATGATGTTAAATGTGTGGAATTTAAAGCAAGATTATGAAACATACAGAGAGAAGAAGTAGCAAGAAGAAAGTGAACAGTTGAACAGAGGAAGTCTCATTGAAGAAGTGAAGAATACTTTGGAGAATTTTTGAAGAAAGCTGCATAACTTAAAATGATACACCATAACTACTTTGAAATATCTAATGCAAAGAACAAAAGTAGACAGAAAGACCACCCCAGAGGAGAATCATCTATGTTTGTGACTGGCAGAAAATTAATTTCCAGATTTAACTGAGATTTTCGTTAAAGATACAGTGTGGAAACAGGTCCTTCAGCCCACCGAGCCCCATTCGACCTATTATCACCCGCACACTAGTTCTATCCTACATGCTATGAACTATTTTGCAGAAGCCAATTAACCAACAAACCTGTACATCTGAGATGTAGGAGGTAACTGGAACAGCTGGAGATAACCCACACAGTCACAGGAAGAACAAATTCTGTAGAGACAGCACCAAAGGTCATATATAATTATACTTCCATAATGAGTACTAATGCCATCAAAGGGATCTAAACGAGATGCTGCCTCAAAGAGATAGCCATCATCAAAAAGATAGCCTCACTCCTGCCATTGGGAAGAAGGTACAGGAGTCTGAAAACTATGACCCAAGTTCAAGAACAGCTTCTTCCCTTCAACCATCAGGTTCTTGAACACTCCAAACTAACAATACTCAACTAAACAAACAACAAACTCAATTGGTTCCACTGGGAACTTAGGACTTTTGCCTTGCATTAATATTGTTTTGTTTTTTTAACTTATTGAACTTTCTTTTGTTTATTGAGTTGTATAAATACTATGTTTACTGACCAATTATTTTGCTGCAAGTAAGAATTTCATTGTTCTGTTTTCAGTACATTTGACAATGAAACACTCTTGTCTCCCGACTCTTTCCTCACAGAGTCTTTCATTCCAATCATTTTAATAATTTCACTATTTTCATGAGCAAGTCAGCAGTTTCATGGTCTCCATTTCACTGTGTTCATGCCAGGTTTGTCTGCTGATAAAAAAAAGTGCTTTGTGGTGGAAAGAAATTACTGTGTATTTTAGCTGGACTACATGAGGAAACTGAAATTAGACTACAGCTAACATCAATTGTCAGTAGATGTTCATTTACACAGATAAGTAACTACAGTTATGTGCCTACCTGCCTCGATTTCCCAAAACTACAGTTACAGGGTATTTGGTGAGAATGCTTCTTTGTTAGAGAAATTACAAAGTTATTCCAGAATTACTCAAAAAATGGAAGTGGTAATTAAATTATCTATCTACTGACTAAATACTAAAATTGCATTAAACCATGAACTTTAAGAGGTTTGTATCTTATATTTGAAAAGAGTATACAATGTCAAATATGTGTCATTTTGCCAACTAAAGAGCAACAGATGTTTGCATTGAGGTTGGATCAGACATTCTATTCACAATTGGTTGCTCTGGATTTTAGTCAAGCATTGGAAAAATCTTCTCTTTAACTTGCGTATCCATTATCGGTAGTATGTCATGTCTGCCAGCACCTTGAAACGTGTTGCTCATTGAATGGTTGAAGAACTTTTATGGAATCATTTAAAAAAAAAGGTTACAAATGGTATGGAGCATCTTGGACAGCATGGTCAAGTTGGGCTGAAGAGCATGTCTCTATGCTGTGTGACTCCATGACTCAATATATAAATCGTTATAAATAGTTATAAAAATTACCAACTGCACTGGTTAAAAAAAAACTTGGTGAAAAGTTTGCACTCTGAGGTTTTTATTAATTTACATATGGTATTGGGCAAACAGAGTTGTTCCGAGAATTGAAACTTCTCAAGAAGGAATATTTTTAATATCACTGCCTTTCATGCTATAACGATACAGTTTATTTTCATACATTATTGCCTACATTGCAAAGATAACAATAATAATTATTCTGCCATTTCATTACACTTCAAGGTTCATAGATAACAACATAATTGCAATTTATAACTGTAAAAACATCATTAATGAAACTGCTTTCAACCTGTGCTCATAATTTTGTACATAATTAAAAACACTCAGCAAAGACACAAATTAATTAGCAACACTTTCTATAGACCAATAACAATTAATAATTCAATAATTTTGTATTGCAATGTATATTAACAGCCAAACATGGTTCCATAGTGATTAAAATTTAAACTACATTTTTCAACAAATTTGATACCATGTAAGGTAGACAAACAAAGAGAGGAATGGAGACACACTTGATAGTTAGTATGATGGAGGTATGATAGTAAAGAACGACATTGGCTCCATACAGTAGGCCCCTTAACTATTAGACGAATTAAATGAGAATATGAAGCTCAAAGCAAGTATTTATTATAAAGGTAATGCAATATTAATGGGGAACTTCAATTTCAAATAAAATTTGTAAAAATATTTTCAGAGGATGAGTTGACAACCATGTTCAAGATGATTTAATGTTCTTGAGGCCAGCCAGGGAGCAAAATATTTTAGATTGTGTCATGTGTAATGAAAGATTAATTTGTAATCTCATAGTAAGGAATCCTCGATGGAAGAGTAATAATAATATGATGGTGACTATCAGAAACTTGAGATTTAAACTTCAATATCTAAATTGGTATTAGAAGTATAGTAGATATACTGGCTAAGGCAATTTAGAAAATGAATTAAAAGATACTGTAAAAGTAGATAATCAGTGGGAAACAGCTTTGTAATTTTCCAGGGATATATAATTTATTGCGATAATACTCCAAAGAAAATGATTCTTTCACAGCTCACTAACAGCTAATGAGAAGTGGCATTGTCATTAAATTGCCAAAATTATTAATAAACCTGAAGATTGGCTGAATTTTAGGAAGTAATGAATTAACAAGAGTAAGAAAATCAGATGCAAAGTTAAACTGTCACATAAAACAGATTGCAAATGATTTTGCCAGTAAGTAATGGAAAATCAAAAAAAGTTAAAAGGGTTCCTCAGGGAATGTTGAGAAATTATAACGAGACATAAAGAAATAACTAATATTAAAAAAATATTGTCTAACTGCACAAACAAAAATTAATCACACCCGTGATATCAAATACATGGTCCAATGCATGTGTGGAACTTAGTTTCAGTTATAAATTAGTATCAGTGCAGAAAATGTACTGGAGAGTATAATAGGACTGACAACTCATTGTTAGAAACCTAACAGTTAAAACAGTTAGGACTGCATCATTAGGCCTAATAGATCTAACAGCAAAGATTAAGAACCAAGCAACAGGTCAATTTAAAACTAATAAAATGGTTTGGGAAAGTCATTGCGTCTTTAAAGAAGAGTAATTGGGTTTGCTAAATTTAATAGGTAGTATTATGAGGATATGTAATAAAATTGATAAAGGGAATGTCATGGATGTAATGTATTTGGGTTTTCAAAAGAAATTTAATAACTCACCACATAAAAGACCTTTCATGATTGCAACAACATATTCGCATAGAAATAGCTTTGGTTAAAGGAAGGAAAAGGGAAAAAGAAGGAAAAAACACAATTCATTTTCAGCTTAACTAACTATTATGTTTGTGACCTTTTCCAAATTGGCAAACTGTGACTAAAGATTCATTAATCCACAAACTGATGGAAAGATGTGCTGAAGCTAGAGAGGATGTAATACAAACATTCAGAAGGCTGTTGCCAGGACTGGTGGGCTTGAGCTGTAAGGAGCCTGTATTTTCTCTGGAGTCAAGGAGGTGAAGAGGAATCTCAAAGATATATAAAATAATGAGGAGCATTGATACATTTTTTTTCATGGATAGGAAGTCTAAAATTAGAGGTTTAAGATGAGAAAGGAAAGATATAAAGAGGTCCTAAGGAGCAAGTTTTTCACACATAGACTGGTGTGTAAATGGAACAAATTACCAGAAGATGTGGTAGGCAGATTCAATTACAATGTTTAAAAGGCATGTGGACACATTCATGGTTAGGAAAGGTTTAGAGAGATAAAGGATAAATTAAGGCAAATGGGACTAGCTCAGCAACGTACCTTAGGGAAATGAGCTGCCGGGCCCGTTTCAATGTAGCACATCAATATGATTCTATGAATCTGGGAAGAAACAGTGTTCAGGTAAATTCTACCTTATCATAGATTTACTATGCTTCATCTTTTTACTATGATCTGTGAATCATAGCTTCACAGCTGTGTATCTCTGGCTGCCCTACCCCTCTCCCCCCCTCTTTTAAAGGACTTACCATACACTGTGCTTTAGCCATCTTTTTACAGCGCCAACCTTCCTGTTCATCGCGGTGTGTGTCTCTATCACCTTGGCTTTGCACCATGTGAATTTTTTAGACAGGGCAAGTGGGGGGAGCGCAGTCTAAAAAATTCACATGGGCTGGTGAAGGAAGCGATGCATTTGTATGTGTGTGTTCCACTCTGACAGTCGCCATTCCAGTTGTTGGTTTTTCAGGCGACTGCAAGCAACTTGCTTCAACCAATATATTTGCCCATCCTCCTGATCTAATTCATTTCTAACTTACAGGTCATGTTGTCTGTTTTCTTCATTGATAATCTATTATATTTAGGCACCTGCACAGATTTTAGATACTGTTTTTTGAAGAATTAATCTAACAATGAGCTCATAACAATCTATACACAATGTATTCAGCACGCCAGATTTAAATAAACAAATTCACCAACCATTATAAGGAAACATTATTCGTTCCATGGCAAATATGAAGAGATAATGTATTGTCTTATTCATTTAACTGGCTAAATTGTAATTCTGGATTCGTTGTTGACTGAAAAGTAAAAACTAAACTTAGGAACCCAAACTATCTGAACCTATCTGAAACTATCTTGTATTTGTGAATGATGACTAAAAATGTCAGCATCATTATAAAGTATTTTTAATGATCAAGCCAGGTGATGGTAACTTCTTTGGAGGGAATTACCATTCAAACCTTCAGATGGCTTGAACATTGACCAAACATCAAATGTTTAGACAGTACCTTAACTACAACCAGGTAGGACAAATCTATATTACTAAAAGTCTGATCTTGACCGCTTTTGGCTCGCTGTGCTGTGAGTTCCGAGAGAACGCCGCCACCAACAGCCGTCATTTTTGGCCACCTCGCTCAGAGCCCTCCTCCGCCTTATCTGCTGCCCCTGCTGGAGGGAGGGGTAGGGTATATAAAACCAGGAAGTGGTGTGCCTCACTCAGTCTCTGCAAATGGAGGAAGCCAGTGGTGTGCCTCACTCAGTCACTCTGAGCCCTGAATAGCACTGAACACATGTCTATTCAACTGTGAGTGTACTTAATGTAGTTCAAAAAAGGTTGCAAAAAGTGTCTATTTGTTCTAAAAGGTTGCAGAAAGTGTCTATATCGGTTCTAAAAAGGTTGCAAAAGGTGTCTATTGGTTCTGAATGGTTGCAAAAAGTGTCTATTGGGTCTAAATGGTTGCAGAAAGTGTCTATTGGGTCTAAATGGTTGCAGAAAGTGTCTATTGGGTCTAAATGGTTGCAGAAAGTGTCTATTGGGTCTAAAATGGTTGTAGAAACTGTCTATTGGGTCTAAAATGGTTGTAGAAACTGTCTATTGGGTATAAAATGGTTGTGCAAAGAGTGCGTCTATTGGGTCTGAAATGGGTGTGCAAAGAGTGCGCCTATTGGGTCTGAAATGGGTGCGCAAAGAGTGCGTCTATTGGGTCTGAAATGGGTGCACAAAGAGTGTGTCTATTGGGTCTGAAATGGGTGCGCAAAGAGTGCGTCTATTGGGTCTAAAATGGTTGCGGATAGAGTGTCTCCATCTATCTATCTTCTATCTATATTACTAAAAGTCTGATCTTGACCGCTTTTGGTCGCTGTGCTGTGATTTCTGAGAGAACACTGCGACCTACGGCTGTCATTTTTGGTCACCTCGCAAGGACCCCTCCACCGCCTTCCAGGACCAGAGGATTTTTCCCATCGATGAAAAATCAGAGATATATTACTGTTTTTAAAATATTCCTCATACTCTCTGCTGCCCCTGAGGGGTAGGGACTATAAAACCAGGAAGTGGTGTGCCTCACTCAGTCTCTGCAAGATGGAGGAAGCCAGTGGTGTGCCTCACTCGGCCTCTCTGAGCTCTGAATAGCACTGAACACATGTCTACTCAACTGTGAGTGCCCTTAATGTGGTTCTAAAAAGGTTGCAGAAACATAGAAACATAGAAATTAGGTGCAGCAGCAGGCCATTCGGCCCTTCGAGCCTGCGCCGCCATTCAATATGATCATGGCTGATCATCCAACTCAATATCCTGTACCTGCCTTCTCTTCATACCCTCTGACCCCTTCAGCCACAAGGGCCACATCCAACTCCCTCTTAAATATGGCCAACAAACTGGCCTCAACTACTTTCTGTGGCAGAGAATTCCACAGATTCACCACTCTCTGTGTGAAAAACGATTTTCTCATCTAAAGTGTCTATTGGTTCTGAATGGTTGCAAAAAGTGTCTATTGGTCCTAAAAGGTTGCCGAAAGTGTCTATTGGTTCTAAAAGGTTGCAGAAAGTGTCTCTATTGGGTCTAAAATGGTTGATGAAAGAGTGTCTCTATTGGGTCTAAAATGCTTGCTGAAAGAGTGTCTCTATTGGTTCTAAAAGGCTTGCTGAAAGAGTGTCTCTATTGGTTTGAAAAGTAAAAAGGCACTGCCTGCAAATGTTTGTTTTGGTGCTTTGGCTTGAAGTGAAAAGGCACGCTGCAAATGTTGGCTTGGGGGCGTTGGCTTGAAGTGAAAAGGCACGGCTAAAATTTCAAGGAATAGCGGTGAATCAACTGCCAGCCCACCAGCCGTGACTGAGCTGCCAGCACATCAGGCTTGAGGGACTGAGCTGCCACCCCAAGAATCCATTTGGCCCACAATTTCCATATCTGGAGACCCTGCAGCCAACAACACCCATACCAGCGCTCCAGAAAGCGCGCCCCCCCCCCCCCCCCCCCCACTCTGGATGCTGTCTGTACGGAGATTATACATTCTTCCCATTACCACGTGGGTTTTCTCCTGGTGCTCCGGTTTCCTCCCACACTCCATAAGGTTTGTAGGTTAATCAGTAAATTGAGTAGGATTGTGTTAGTGTACAGGATGATCACTGGCCAGGATGGACTCGGAGGACTGAAGGGCCTGTTTCCATGCTGAATCTCTAAAGTAAAGTCTATTGAAATGCAGGGTCGCCACACAGATTCATGGACAGTGGTGGGGGCCCATCTCCTGGCTAAATGGATAAACCTGCTCTTAATAACTTTGACATTCACTCAGAATCCATAAAAATATAAACTAATAGTAGAATAAATAGAATATCATAACGCTTAAACATTAAAAAATGCATGCACATTTAAAAGCAATTACAACCAAATAAATTAAAAGAAGAAATCAAATAAAAACCTCCACTTGCTACCAGCAGTCAAAATCTTCTATTCGTTTCAATGGGCTTGCTCTGCTTGTATCAGGCACGTCTGCCCTGGACTCGGGTTCCCTGCCTGGAGGCCAGGAACTCCATGGACATTTAGGCTGCCATGGGATGTACTGAAGTCTCCATTTTGGCATTGGTCAGCTGTTGGGATATCAGCCTGTAGATCATGCAATACGCAGAAGAGATGTATCCTTAATAGCTTTTGATTAAAAATACGTTTTTAATTTTTGTTATTATTTTGAGAACTAGTTCAAATTGTTTAAATCAAATTTAACAGTTCATTTAATGTTTCTATTCGAGTAATTTAAATGTAGGTATAGTGACCCTTTGGAGTGTCATAGAATCATAGTCATATAGCATGGAAAGAGGCCATTCAACCCAATTAGCCCATGCCAATCAAAATGCCCCATCTAAGCTCGTACCATTTGCCTGAATTTGGCGCACATCCCTCTAAACCTTTCCCATCATGTACCTATCCAAGTGTCTTTTAAATGCTGTTAGAGTATCTGTCTCAACTACCTCCTCTGGCAGCTTGGGTCTATATACCCACCACCTACTGTGTGATAAAGCTGCCCCTCCAATTACTATTACATATTTCTTTTCTCAACTTAAACCATGTCCTTTGGGATTGCCCTACTCTGGATAAACGAGTTTGTGCAATCACCCTTTCTATTCCCTCGTGAATTTATCCATTTCTATAACATCACACGCCATCCTCCTGTGCTCCAAGGAATAAGGTCCTAGCTTGCCCAACCTCTCCCTGTATCTCAGGCTCTCAAGTACTGGCAACATCCTCATAGGTCTTCTCTGCACACTTTCCAGCTTAACAACATCCTTCCAATAATGTCTGGAAGCAGAGGTGCAGATTGTCTGCTTATTTGTTTCCATTTCTTGTGTAACTTAAGTAAATTCTCCCTCAACATAGTGTATCCGTTCGGTCCACCTAAACCAACCTGAACTCCCAGTTGCTAAACCCTTTAACTCCCCCTCCCATTACCACATGGACCTTTCTGTCCCGGGTCTCCTCCATTGTCAGACTGAGGCCCAGAGCAAATTGGAGGAACACCTCATATTTTACTGGGGCAGCTTACACCTCAGCGGTATGAATATTGAAGGTAGACACAAATGCTGGAGTATTGACTTCTCTAACTTTACATAATCCTTCCTTTCCCTCTCAATTCCATCCCTACCCCCTTCCCAGTTCTCCAACCAGTCTGACTGTCCTTGATTACATTTTATCTCTGTTTGCTTTCTTGCTACCTTCTCCTAGCTAATAATGATCTAATCTAAATTTTCCTTGATCTCTATTCACCTATTCCTTCTCTCCGGAGATGCTGCCTGTCACACTGAGTTACTCCAGCATTTTGTATCTATCTTCGGTTTAAACCAGCATCTGCAGTTCCCTCCGACACTTTTAGTCCCCTACATTGTTCTAGCCAGGTTCAATGCAATCTTCCTGGCTGTGGGAATGCCGGGAATGCGATCTGCTTCTCCCTTGAGGAAAGGCAGTGGAACTTTACCACCTGTTGTTAATAATAAATATCTCGGGTTTGTGATTCTAAATTTCAAAATGGGCTTTCAGTGAGCTCTGCACCCCAGATAGTTATAAACTGCCTGTTGGGAAAACCTCTAACCCTGTGATCTGTACATTTGCTGCAATTATTTGAAGATTAATCTGAAAATTGTGAAGCTTTTGATTTTTCTCTCTGAAGGTGACTGCCTAGCCAAGTCCTTCTGTGATATACTTGTCTAAATTGCATGGGTCGCTTTGATCCATTGATTGATAAATGAGATATAAAATTTAAAAATAGAATAAATTCCAAGTACTGAATGCAATTATTTTGGTTATGGATCTTTCACTTTTAAAGACATCCATCTTTAGGAAATCGCAGGACTGCTAATAACTCTGGTGTAAATCTAGTTTGCTGAGAAACAGCTCTGAGCTCTTCTCCACTGGAGAATGCTATGAATTTATAAATTCCCCCAGGGTAGACTGATTGTGAAGGGCATTGAGTATAACAGTCACCAAGTCATGTTGCAGATTTATAGGGTTTAGGTCAGGTCTTATTTGGAGTTTTTGTGTGCAGTTCTGGTTGCCCCATTATGGGAAGGATGTGGCAGTTTTGGAGTGGGTGCAGAAGAGGTTTACCTGCGCCTCCATCTTCTGCCTCCGGGATTCCAACTCCGGATCCAGACCTCCCAGTTAGGATCCAATCCAGATTATCCAGAAATGCTGCCTGACCCGCTGAGTTACTCAGCATTTTGTGTCTATCGTCGGTGGAAACTGCAACTGCAGTTCCTTCCTGCACATTTTGTCTGCTCCACTGCAAAATCTGCTCAAGGTAAGTCTACTTTGAACAAGTTCCCCTCATCTCACCAACTGGTTCTTCAACACCCTCTCACTGCTCACCCTCTGTGTTTCTTCCTGCTCCCCGGCTCTCCTCGGTGCTTGCCTGTGACTTAATCTTCGGCCGAAGATCCAAATAGAGTACTGAATATAGTACTAAGAGATTTGAAAGTGTGGAATGGTTGTAATAGATCTATGTAGATTCAGTGTCTCCAGCACGTTGGGAGGCACACAATCTTGGGTAGATATCTTGGTAGTTGGTAATGTCCAACTGGATGAAATATTGTCTGGTAACCTATCCTTCACAATGCTGGGGACAGGTAGAACCTCAGCACATAGTGACCTTTGTGTTTGAGTTCCATGTACAGCTTGATGTAGCCACATACACAAAGGTGATCATCAGGATGATGGTGGGGTTGGGTATTCATATTACCTAAACCCCTGATAGACACAAAATGCTGGAGTAACTCAGCGGGACTGGCAACATCTCTGGATGGAAGGTATGGCTGATGTTCTGGTTGAGGCCGGCCCTTCTTCAGCAGAAGGGTCGAGACCTGAAACATCACCCATTCCTTCTATCCAGAGATGCTACTTGTCCTGCTGAGTTACTCCAGCATTTTGTGTCTATCTTTGGTTTAAACCAGCATCCTTCCTACACATTTCCTAAACCTCTATTTCACTGGGGATTTGGTGACATGATCTGTGGGACACACTCCATCATAGAAATGGAAAATGGCTTTGGTCACTGTCACAGAAGAGGAATAAACTATGGACTAAACCTGTATGGCAAGAGCACCCTGCACCTAAATACCAGCTTCCTGCCTGCCATCAAAAGTGGGCATCAATCCTAAAGTCTGTTAGCACCCCTCTTTACACAGAACACTCCTGTGGCCTCACTGGGATGATAACCCTTCTCTTGCTCCACTCAGTCCTTCAATCTCCAGCAGCAGAAGGACACTAGACAGTGGTCCTTACCCAATTTGCATTGGCTGCACTTAAGCGTCAGTGTATCCCTCAGAAAGTATGTGGCACCATGGCATATCAGTAAAGTTGCTGCGTTACAGAGCTTGCAGCACCCGAGACCCGGGTTCAATCCCGACTACGAGTGCTGTCTATACGGAGTTTGTATGTTCTGCCCGTAACCGCATGGGTTTTCTCCGAGATCTTTGGTTTTCTTCCCACACTCTAAAAGATGTACAGGTTTGTCGGTTAATTAGCTGGTATAAGTGTAAATTGTAGATTGTCTCGTGTGTGTGTGTGTGTGTGTAGGATAGTGTTAATATGTGAGGATCGCTGGTCGGTGCGGACTCAGCAGCCCAACGGGCCTATTTGCATGCTGTATCTCTAAACTAAACTAAACTACTCCTGCAGTGTCGAACGGGCCCGATTGTCTTACAGATATCTTTTTGTATCTGAAGACCAACAAGGTTCGGCCAGAGCAAGAGCATATTTCACCTAATTGAGTGCTGGAACTTCCAGCAACGCTTGCTGTTTGAATCTGAGCATGTCGCGGGGAACAACCCATAAACATACTCTGTTGTGCAGCTGTTCGAGATGAAGCGTGACCAAGACCCCTGCATCCTTCTCCAGGCTCTCTTGGCAAATCTGTAATATTCAAAGTCGGCAACAGACACCTCTCCATTGAAGTCGTCCTGAGGGAGGATAAAGAGCAGTGTAGCTAAATCCATTAGTTAGCCATCATTTTCCATTCCTCAGTGCTGCACACAGCCTTATTTATTAGTCGAAATGGGGCCATTTACACATTCAAACCAAACACAGTTGATTAAATGCCACTTTGAATAATCTAGAAGACATTACTGAATTGTAAATAATAATGCCTACTCAACTGAATGTATCCATATTAAATAAAGATTCAGCCAAGGAAACATGTGGGTGATTGGACAACTTGCAATTTAAAGAATGTATCGACTGGGCTTATATTCACTGGAATTAAGTAAGATGAGAAGGAATTTTATAAGAACATATACAATTCTTAAGGGATTGGACAGGTTAGATGCAGAATAAATGTTCCCAATGTTGGGGGAGTCCAAAACCAGGGGTCACAGTTTAAGAATAAAGGGTAGGCCATATAGGACTAAGATGAGGAAAAACGTTTTCACCCAGAGAGTTGTGAATCTGTGGATTTTTTTTTCCACAGAAGACCGTGGAGGCCAATTCACTGGATGTTTTCAAGAGAGTTAGATATAGCTCTTAGGGCTAACAGAATCAAGGGATATGGGGAGAAAGCAGGAAGGGGTACTGATTTTGGATAATCAGTCATGATCATATTGAACAAAGGGCCGGATGGCCTTTTCCTGCATCTATTTTCTGTGTTTCTATGTTTCTAAGTTCAGGAAAGCTATTACCACTCAATAAAGACACTTATTTTTAGTAGTTTCTGAGTTGTTTGGACAACTCGGTGTCTCAAAGTCAATTGTTACAGGATTAAATATGTTTTAAAGCTTAATTTGCACCTTACTTTTCTCTTCCTTCTGCGACACTGATGTGTTAATTCCTTCCTATTAAAATATAGTGAGGGAAACTCACACAGTGCTCATCAAGTTAATTATAGTTCTTTTTCACAAGAATACATTAACTTTATTAACATTCACCCAGAGAGTTGTGAATCTGTGGAATTCTCTGCCTCAGAAGGCAGTGGAGGCTGATTCTCTGGATGCTTTCAAGAGAGAGTTAGATAGAGCTCTTAAAAATAGCAGAGTCGAGGGATATGGGGAGAAGGCAGGAATGGGGTACTGATTGTGGATGATCAGCCATGAGCACAGTGAATGGTGGTACTGGCTCGAAGGGCCGAATGACCTACTCCTGCACCTATTGTCTATTGTCTATTTTGCTTTTAAATTTGCTTTTATTTGACCATAATTTTTTTTATACTTTTATTTTTGTGCTGTGTTATGTCATTACCAATTTAAACCAGTAAACCTTTGAAGAAAATATGTACGGATTCAGTAAAACTTGATTTTATTTTGGAGACGTGCAGGTACAAGTGTACACATACCGTTTGGTTGGGAATCCAGACACCCCAAGTTGCCTGCATTTACCACAGTATTGAGTGATTACTCTCTCCACAGCCAATATCGTGTATCCATCTTTGTCCTGGATTGAATACTGGTTCATGTTTGCATTAATGGCTGCTATCTACATAAATTCTGAAGGATGTTCCAGGCCTAACAATCCCTAATAATTCATAAGAATTCAGCGAGACGAGTGACGAGTGACTCAAATGCATGAAAACGGATCAACCGTGATCTATTTGATAGATGGAACAAGACAGAAGAACTGAATGGCATCACAAGTTCACAAGTTATCGGAGTGGAATTAGGCCATTCGGCCCATCGAGTCCACTCCACCACTCAATCATGGCTGATCTCTGCCTCCTAATCCCATTTTCCTGCCTTCTCCCCATAACCCTTGACACCCATTTTAATCAAGAATTTGTCTATCTCTGACTTAAAAATATCCACTGACTTGGCCTCCACAGCCCTCTGTGGCAATGAGTTCCACAGATTAACTAACCTCTGACTAAAGAAGTTCCTCCTCACCTCCTTTCTAAAAGAGTGCCCTTTAATTCTGAGGCTATGACCTCTGGTCTGAGACTCTCACCAGTGGAAACATCCTTTCCACATCCACTCTCTATAGAAACATAGAAAATAGGTGCAGGACTAGGCCATTTTGCCCTTCGAGCCAGCACTGCCATTCAATATGATCACGGCTGATCAACCAAAATCCGTACCCCATTCCTGCTTTCTCCCCATATCCCTTGATTCTCTTTTAATAATACCTTTCATTATTCTGTAAGTTTCAATGAGGTCCCCCCTCAACCTTCTAAACTCTGGCGTGTATTTAGTTTAGTTTATTGTCACTTTTACCAAGGTACAGTGAAAAGCATTTGTGTGCTATCTAGTCAGCGGAAAGACTATGTATATTTACCATTTACATCCTCTTCCAAAGAACCCTTCAGGTCTCTGCAGCTGTGATGATAAAGCTGCCTTAATCAAATGTCATATGCCACTCAATCATTGAGTTTTTTTGTGAGGAAAAACAATGATTTCTGCATCTGTAATTGATTGCGAACTCGGCATTACAGATGTCATTTACATGCTTAATAATATGCCAGGGTGGAAATGCTGTGTTATACTAATTTCATTACCCACACCCTCCCGTGGATGAGTTAACAGAAAGTAAACATAACGTTTCCACAGGAAGAGGCCCACAATGTCCTTGTCGAACATGATGCCAAGTTAAAGTAATATCATCTGCCTGCATGTGATCCATAATGCTCCATTCCCTGCATATACACGACATAGAGTTATACAGCATGGAAACAGGCCTGTCGGCCCACTTACCCATGCTGACTACACCATCTACACCAGTCCCACTTAACTGCATTTGGCCCAAATCCCTTTAAACCTATCCTATTCATGTACCTGACCAAATGTTTCTTAAACATTGCGATAGTACCTGCCTCAACTACCTTCTCCATAAACCCACACCCTTTGTGTAAAAATGTTACCCCTCAGGTTCTTATTAAACCTTTGTTCCCTCACCTCAAACCTATGTTCTGTGCCCTCTTAACCCTTCTAAAACCCACTTAAATGCCTATTGTATCTGTCTCCACCATCTCCCATGGCAGCACATTCCAGGCACCCACCATTCTCTGTGTAAAATTCCTGCTCCACTCATCTACATTAAACTGTGCCCTTCTCAGAGTAAAGCTGTGCCCTTTAGTCCTTGACATTGCCACCATGAGGAAAATATTCTGACGATTACCAAATAGTTAGCATTCAAGGTTTTGTGTGAATATCCGGAACATTTTCCATTCCAGTGTACTGCATTTGGTTCTCACAATGTGTTTTCTCAAATAACAAAAATGTTTGCTTGAGTAACATAGTGGGTTGTGCTGTATCTGTAGATGGAAAGGAATGGTCACCTGTGATATTGGTTCAGTTTCTTCTTTCTCCTGTTCTGCATTGCACAACTTTTTACATTCCATTGTGTGTATTCTCACTCTTTAACTGCCCTCACCTCATGTATTTAATTCGATTAGTTCTCTCTCCTACTGCTCTCTTTAATCCATTGACCAGATGATTACCGCAACATATCCCCCCAGCAACTCTGCCCTCACCCTTTCAGAGATATTCCCTTTATCCCGTCACTCCCTCCTTAACTTTCCCTGCAAGTTAAAACTGACAAGTTTTCTCTCTTTCATAGTCTTTGACCTTAAAGGTTAACTTCCTTTTTCCATTGGTGTCTCTGACCTGAATATTTCCAGCGTTTTCTGATTTTATTTCAGATTTGTACATCTGCACTGTTTGATTTTCATTTAATTTTGAATAGCTTAAAGCAACATTTGTATACATTTAAATATTCTAGGATACCATTAAATTGGATATGGACACAATTTTACTCTTGGATTTCTCTGTGTCTTTACCCATCACATTGATGGCTTGTGACAATTTGCACATTGTGTCAAGTGCAAGGAAAGATGGTAAAGAACACAATTGAAAGCACAATGTTTGATGGTTTATAGAGTTTTTTGAATAATTCGAGAGAGAATACAATGACAGATTTAGAAATTGATATTTCAGAGAAATAAAAGCTGGTGGAGATCAGTGTGGCAAGGTGTTTTTTGCAGATTTTACATTGAAAAATTAAGGGAACTGACATTTGTGTTGACAGAATGTTTTTAAATTATTAAAATAATGAAGGTTATAACATGGACAGGTCAATGTTATTCAAGAGACAGATTACATATGCAATGCATCATTCCCTCAATATAATTATCAAATGAAAAGAACAGACTTTGATTACCTTGCAACAAAAGGATAGCAACATAACTTACAAATGTAGATGAAGTACAATGAACAAAATAACCCCTCCTGATTGTTCGAAAAAGGATTAAATCATTTTGAACACCAACAATGCACAACACAAATGGCACTTTAGTGAGGTGGTTATTCATGAGGAAATAGAAACTGAAACGTACATTTTCTTACAGCTCTCCAGAGCTTAATTTTCAATTGAAAATAGTCAAGGAGAAAGAATATTAGGAATTTAAAGTACTTGCTACTCAATTCCCGATTGAACTGTGTATGCGTGTTTGTAATGCTAATAATATATTCAAGTTGTTGGAAGGAACAACTCTTGCAATCTGAAATATACCTAATTTATATCCTTCACCAAACATCATTTAATCTAATGACAAAGGTAAGAACAACGCATTGAGACACTAGTCTCTGTGGAATCCATTATGCTCGCAGTGTTAAGAAAATGAAAAAGTCGAGAATGCCCATAAATTGTTTGATTTCCTGATTTTAGCATGTATTCATTATAAACACATTGCAAAACATTTTCCCAAATGTCAATGCTTCAGAGATATAATTAACAAACAATCTTCTGCATTTGAACAGAGCCTCAAACTACTTTGCAAAACACTAAAATTTGACAGTGGCATTTTTTTCCAACATTGACAGACATGCATTCAGTGCCAAGGGCCCAATTCTGGAATTCCTTCCTTAAATCACTCTGAATCTTTCTACTCTCTTCCCTTCATTAAAACACTCCTGAAAACCTCTCTCTTTGACCAAGCTTTCTGTTACATGCTCTGATATTTTCTTATGTAGTTGAGTGCCAAACCTTGTCTGATTCTAGTGAAGTGCCTAGAGACGTTGATTTAGAGTGTTACATAAATAACCGTTGTTTTTGTGGTACATATGAATATCGAAAACAAAAAGTTGCAACAAAGTGAAGTGATATTATCTCCAATACGGAGTCTTGTTCTGCTTCCTTCCTATTCTGATCAGATCCTGATACGGGATTCACGTGTTATTTGTACTAAGTCTGAAGAAGGGTCTCGACCCGAAACGTCACCTATTCCTTCACTCCATAGATGTTGCCTCACCCACTGAGTTTCTCCAGCATTTTTTGATTTTTCCAGCATCTGCAGTTCTTTCTTTAACATTATTTGCACTATGACTGTTACTGAGGTGGAAGTCCATCTTTCAACTAATGAAGTATGGAACCAAACTAAAAAAACAGCCTGCTGCAGGATCACAACTCAAAATGTTATCTTCTTACCTCCAAAACTGCTGCTCAGCCCTCTGAGTTCCTCAAATAATTGGGGGTTTTTTTGCTCCAGATTCCAGCATCTTTTTTTGCCTTGTCTCTAGAAAATACCCTTGCCTCCCATGAAGGAAGAGGTTGCAGATCTAGATTTTGGCACTTTTGTTAAGTCAAAAACATATTTGAGGTGAAACAGTGAGTTCCACAATAAGCATGTCTACAATCACAAAGAATAAATACCCATACCCAATTCTAACCATTACAGAGAGAGAATCATACCCTACCCCACTGCTCGGGAAGTTGCAGAGATATTGGGACAAATGGGAAAGAACAATCAGGAGCATCTGTTTCACGGTGGCTGGATGGGTGAACGTCTGATGTGAGGTGAAAGAAGGACTATGCCCTGACTTTTTTTACTGCAATTTAACTGTAATTCATGTTATTCCATTTATCATGTATCTGTACACTGTGGATGGCTCAAATGCAATCATGTATTGTCTTTCCGTTGAATGAAATTTAAGTTTACAGTATCTGCCGAATTCTGCTGATCACGAATTTTGGATCTCCCGTTGTTTTGCAGACCATGAAGTACTTTTGATGTGTGTTCGTTGTTGTATGGAAAATATTACAAACCGGCAGATAATATCTGGCAATGAACAGTTAATCCATTGTTTTAGAAGGACAAATATTTGTTAAGACACCATGGAAGAACATACTTGTTCATCACAATAATATCTTATATCCACCTGATGGGTTCTACTGCATTTCAAATACACTGGAAAATGGGTTGATATTTTATGCCCAATTTTCCAGTGTATTTGAATCACCAGATACTTATAAGTATAACTTCAGAAATGTGCAAAAGATTAGTTAGACCACATTTTTACTATTGTGGTTGGTTCATGTCACCACACAATGAGAAGGATGTGGTAGTAATGGAGAGAGTGTAGAAGAGATTTACCAGGAAAGACACAAAATGCTGGAGGAACTCAGCGGTTCCGGCAGCATCTCTGGAGAAAAAAAAACAGACCCGAAACATCAGCCATTCCATTTCTCCAGAGATTCTGCCTGACCCGCTGAGTTACTCCAGCATTTTCTGTCCATCTTCAGTGTAACCCAGCATCTGCAGTTCCTTCCTATAGATTTACCAGGATGTTGCGTAGAATTAATGGCTTTACTTACAAGGAGAGATTGGATAGGTTGGATTGCTTAAGTGATGACCTTATAGAGCTTTATAAAATTATGAGTGGCATAAATAGAGAAGATACTCACAATCTTCTTATTCCTCAGAACATGGGATTGTAGACTAGAGAGCAAAGATTCAGGGTGAGGGTGGAGAAATTTAAAAGATGCTTTTCAGACAGAGATTGGTGAATATCTAGAATGAGCTGCCAGAGGTGGTGAAAGCAGATATAATTAAAGAATTTAATGGGCAGTTGGACAGGTACTTGGATGGGAAAGGAAAAGAGAGATATGGGCTGAATGTTGATAAATGAAATTTGTGAGAAAATACTCAAGAACACCGTGGTTGAGGTGGACCTAAGGAATCTGTCTCTGTGTTGCAAATTTGCATGCTGCTATGATTCTAAAATGCACTTCCCACCCAAGGTTGGTTTGAAGACTTTTTATGCAGCTCTGTCCTGAGATCTGTATCTAACAATACCTGTTGGAAGCTTATCAGCAATGTTACTTTTGTGTCAATTATAGTTTAACTATCTTTGGAGCGTTTTATAGTCATGAGGTAGGTATGAGAAGATGTCGGAGAGCTGGGGCCTGGCCTCAGCAGTGTAGAGGTCAGCACCTCCTTTGTCCACAGGTTTAATAACAATGTTGGGATGGCTGCTGAGTGAGCAGAGAGCTGTGCATTCAAAGGGGGTGAGATTGTAGTGGGCAAGGTAAGTCGAGGAGTCAAGGCGGTTAATGCTCACGTTCACATTTATTGTCAAACGCACCAATTAAGGTACAGTGATATTTGAGTTGCCATGCAGCCATACAATTAAAAGATCACAATACACGCTAGAACTTAACATAAACATTCACCACAGTGATTACTGTGATAGAGGGCAATAAAATTCAGTCACTCTTCCTCCTTTTGTTCACCCGCGTTTGGGGCCTTGACCTTCCGTAGTCGCCGCTACGGATGGCCCGATGTACAGGCCCTCTCGTCGGGATGACCGAAGCTTCGACGTTGAGATGGATGGAACACACTCCGCGGCTTGGAGTGCCCAAATCGGCCACTTTCTTACCGAAGACCGCGGCTTCTCGATGTAATAGGCCGCAGGCAGGCCAGTGGTCGGAGTTGTTCTCTGGTGATTACTGGCTGATAAATCTGGCTAAAAGCTACGCAGATCACGGCCTCACGATGTTAAAGTCAGCAGGCCGGCGGTCAGAGCCTTTCTTCTGGCCCGGCAATGTAAGTCCGCGCCGCACCCACTGCTGACGCTCTGGGCCATCTCCGGGAAAAGCCGCACCAATCAAAGTTGGTAGGCGAAAATGCGACTGGGAAAAAAGTCTCATATCCGTTGACTACCACCCCCTACATAAAAAACATACTGAGAAACATTAGCATATACATTTAGACATACTAAAAAAAAAATCAAAATGACTGACACGCTGCTGGCAAGGTAGCCGCTCGCGGCGCTACCCAATGATGTTCACTGACTGCCGACAGCTGGAAATAAAAAGATCCAAATGAGGTAGAACCACTTTTGGTAGCACCTTACCTTATACCTCCTCTCTCACCTCCATTCAGAGATCCCAGCAGCCCTTCCAGGTGAGACAGAGGTTCTCATGTATCTCATCTAACTTCACCCGATGTGGCCTCTGTACATTGGCGAGACCAAATGTAGAATTGTTGACTGTTTCACAAAACACATGCTTGGTCCAACAAGACCTACTGCATCTCTCGGTAGAGAACCATTTTAACTCCTCTTCCCATTCCCTTATTGACCTTTCCATCCTGACCTCCTCCATTGCCAGAGTGAGGCCACATGCAAACTGGAGAAAAAGCACCTCATATTCAGCTTGGGTGGCTTACAACCCAATGGTATGAACATTGAATTCACCAATTTTAGGTAACTACAAACCTAACCTCCACCTACACCCCCCCCCCCCCCCAGCCCTCCTTTCTAACCTACCCCGACCCCGTGCCCCACATGGACTCGCACCTAATTTTCCCCTTGCCCTCCCTTTCACCTACATTCCTTCCTCTAGCTTCATATTTCACAACTCTTCAATCCTTTTGTCTCACTTCTTCTGTCTTTTCATCTCTCGCTTTTGTTCAACCATCTGCCTATCAGAATCCCCTCCCCCCCTCCCCCGCTCATCCAAATCTACCTATAATCCTGCCAGGCTTTGATCTGCCTACTGTTTATTATCTTGGGCACTGTGCACTTTGGTGGAGCTTGGACTTAGATAGTAAATGGTAGCGCACAGTCAAGTGTTGTAGAACAGAGAGATCTGGGAGTATATGTGCATGGTTCCCTAAAAGTTGCAAGCCCAGTGGAGAGTGTGGTGAAGGAGGCCTTTGGTACCCTTGCAGTCATTGGGAAGGGTATTGAATACAACTTTCAGCAGCCAATTCTTTCAGCAGCCAATTCTTCTTCTGGAGCTACTGTACGTTTGACCGGTTTAACCCAGCATAGGCTCAGCTACCTGAGAGCTGTAAAATCTATTGGTGAGTGCTGTCCATTGTATTCTGCGGGCAGTCACGCAGCATCACAGGTGCTACAGCAGAGATTCTTGCTAGTGGTAGGCATTTGTGGGTGGCACAATGGTACAGCGGTAGAGACCCGGGTTCGATCCTGACTACGGCTACTGTCTGTATGGAGTTTGTACATTCTTCTTGTGACCGCGTGGGTTTACTCCAGATGCTCCGGCTCTCTTCCCAAATTTCAAAGACGTACATGTTTGTAGTTTTTTTTAAATATTTATTTTATTAGAAGCAATTATACAAGGAGAAAGTAATCAACATAACAATTATACAATTTTCGTACAGCTTCAGTTTTAACATTTTATAAACTGATATATGAATCAGAAAAAAGTAAAAAGGAAAGAATGAAAAGAAAGAAGAAAGATACGAAAAAGAAAGAAGAAGAAGCCCCTGAACTAACAAAGAAGTGAAGAACAAGGTTTCAAAATCTATCCACCTCCAATTGATCTGGACAGCCCTTCCTCCTTTCTATCTCCATTCATTGTTATTCTGGAAGACACTCGTAGACATCTATGCAACATGGGTTTTTTTTATTGCAGCACTTCATGCATCACACAATTGACAATTAGAGGTGTTATTCAAATAAATGTTTGGAACCATCAAACCCAGCAAAAGATAATTTATTTCTACTTGGGATTTTTCTAAGTAATCTATATGACTTGCAGGAGAAATACATTCAACTGATTTAAATTGCTCTTTCTAGCATTTTGCAAACGGTTTTCATGTCTTGAAAATGAGGTCAGTATACTTTGTTATTGTTTATTTGTTCAATCTCCATCACTCTATCTAGAGATTTTCTTATCAGGTACCTCATAGATGTAATATTTAATCAGCTGCACCCACTGATTTATTGCCAGATGATAGGTTGTTATTTGCCAATTCTAATTTGTAGCCTTCAGTGATCAGATATTTATCAAGCTACAGAAAAACAAAACAATCACATACAGCCATAAGAGATATGGCTTCTTTATATTCAATGTTTTCATAGTGTACATAATAGTATCTAGTCGTGATTAATTAAACTCATTTTAAACCATTTTATATTTTTGTGTAACACAGAGGAATGACAAAGTTTGAAGGGAGGTCGGATAGGTACATTAAATGATGGGAGGCGTAGAGAGGGTCAGAACCTTTATCCCAGGATGGAAATATCAAATACTAGAGGGCATACCTTTAAGATGAAAGGGGCAAAGTTTAAAGATTTGCGTGCAAGTTTTTTTACACAGAGGGTGGTAAGTGCCTGGAATGCACTGCCAGAGGAGGCGGTGACACCAAAAATGAAACTTTTAGATGGGCACATAGGTATGCAGGGAACGAGCAGGTATAAATAACGCCTGGGCAGATGAGAGTTGGACTTAGCATCATATTTGGCACAGGCATTGTGGGCCGAAGGGCCTGTTGTTGTGCTGCACTGTTCCATGTTTCTTGTTCTATGTAACATCTAGATTTAAAAATACTTTATATCTATTTTAACTTTATAGGGTATGAGGGATTTTACACTGCAACTGGTGTTATACGTGTCAGTTACTGACACAAACTAAAAATGGAGCTTTATCCAACACTACATTTAATTCATTATGAATAATGCTAATACATTTATAACATAACCTACATTAACCATAACTTCACAGGCAAGTATAATAGAGCTGTAGTTGGATTACTAAAGATCTTGCCTACCAATTTTAAAACAAATTGTTTAATTGCTTCTGTGCAAAAAAAGTGTATTTTAATTCAGTGGGAACGCAAGTATCATTTTAATTATTTCATTGAGAGCAGAGGCAATGAAGCCATTAACTCTAGTGGTACTCATGCATAAACTGATTCTATTTATTTCTTTTCTGCTGTGGGACCAGAACAGCCCAGTGGTTGTAAATTCAAATTTCACCAAGGCAGGCTGTGAGATTGAATTTAATAAAGATGGCGATTTATGTGTTTATCTCCAATCACTTGACCAAAAGACTACACCTTTAATTTCTCTTGGAATTCCTCAATTAATTAGGAAGTAAATATTATAATTTAATGCTCCCAATGCAGTTTTTCACAGCAGCTCACTTAAGGTATTTAGATTCAGAAGAATTGCAATCCCGGTATTTTTTTAAATCTGCTATTATTAGCAATAGCCACGTTTATTCAAGTACAAATGACTAAAGTAACAATTAATTGAGAATTTTAAAAAAATGTATTCAAACCTACCCAATTTAACAATGACAATTATTTTTGAAAATTGAACTGATTTTTGGTTTTCTTTTGAGTGCCCCAGTCTTCAATGTTGGTTTACAGAAGAAATGCCACACCTCAAATCTGCTGGTTTATAGTGACCCAGAAAAGATCACCAATACATTTCAATGTGCTTATTTGTCAGCAAAAAAGGACTCACAAAATGCTGGGAAACCTCAGAAATTCAACCAGCGTTGCGAGGACAGGAAGAAAATTGAACTATTTCAGATCAATGACTGTTCAATAATGTTGTAGTTTATTGCATGAAATGATACATTATACTTTGTTCTCTCAGCATTGGTACCATCTCAATTGCTACGTTTGTTTGTTAAAAGCAATCTTAAGACATAATGCTTGCTGAGAATGGCAGCATGTGATGCTATTTCCAGTTACTGCACAAAAGAAATGTTTTTTAATTTTAGATTTCTGCAATAGGGCAGAGCTACTGCCTTACAGTGCCAGACACCCTGGTTCGATCCTGATTATGGGTGCTGGTCTTTACGGAGTTTGTACATTCTTCCCGTGACCTGCTTGGGATTTCTCTGAGACCTTCAGTTTCCTCCCACATTCCAAAGAAGTAGAGGTTTGTAAGTCAAATTAAAAATTGTCCCTAGTGTGTGTAGGGTAGTGTTATTGTGTGGGGATTGCTGGTCGGTGTGGATTTGGCGGGTTCAAAGGGTCTGTTTCCACGCTATATCTGTAAACAAAATTAAACTAAACTAAGAGGAGTATTTCAGTTTGTGTTCTGCAAAATATTGTGACCTGGATAATTACTTACAATTTGTTTCTTTTTTTTGGAAACTGATTAACATTCCTCACCGTTATTGAATGTTAAGTAGCTTTAAACTAATTAAAGGGCATATAACAAGCTTATTTATAGGTTGACATTGTTTCACTGACTTATGCACATCTACATAATAAATACCATTGAACAAAATAACCTAATGGAAATTTTAATGTTTCAAAAAAAAATGTTTGAAGATTAATACTTTGATTTCTAGAAACTGTGAAAGCACAGCCCATTGTTTAATTTTAATGAAGCCAATTAATTGCTACAAAATAGTGGCAACACCATTAGCTCTCATTATTTATGGTCAAGAAACATCAGGTGAGAGCAGATATGTAACAGATCTCAGAAACCCAAAGTAACTGACTGAATTGTATAACAATGGTTTCACAGTTCTTAAACAATTTTCTTATTACCTTGTTAAAAGCATGTTATAGTGTTCTACCAATCGGTGGTAGCCAGTGCCATCTTCTTTGCTGTTGTGTTGTAGGGCAGCAGGGCAAAGGCCGCGGACGGCAACAAGATTAACAAGCTCATCAGGAAGGCTGGCTCTGTCCTGGAGGTGGAGTTGGATTCATCGGAGGTGGTCTTCCTGGATGCAGAGCATCTTGGACAATACAGCCTACCCCCATGTCACACTGGTCAACCTGAGGAGTACCTTCAGCAACAGACTGGTCCCACCAGGAGGCAGTACAGAACGCCACAGGAGAGCCTCTTTCCCAGTGGCTATCAAACTGTACAACTCATCCCCCTTCTGTTGTGGGGTCTTAGACTGATTCCCCTCACTCTCCGCCCCCCCCCCCCCCCCCCCCCCCCCCCCCCCCTCCACATCTCCAATCCTTTCCACTCGTCACTTTAATTTCATGTTTCATGTATCTTGTGTTTTATGACTGTTGGCAGATCAATTTCCCTCCTGGGATACATAAATTTATATCGTATAGAGAATCACAGTTGCTGAAAATCTACATTAAGCAAAGAAAATATTGGAAATTCTCAGGGTATTGGACCTCGAACCTTAGCTCAATTTATCTTCCCACAGATGTGCTTTAACCAGTTGAATATATCTAGGATTTTCTGTTGTAATGTACACATTTTTCTCTTCTTCTTTTTGTTATCTATCTTTATTTCCTGCTGTTATAAAATAAAAAAAATATAGAAGTACAAATAAGATTGACTGTAAATTTTAAATATATTAAGAATGTATGTGACGATAATATTTTCTTTTTGTATCGCTTTGATTTTATATTCCTTCTTAATATGTAATTACTTCTAATAAAAATATTTTACAAATTTATTTCCTTTCATGAATGGTGGACACAAAATTAGCTTTTCATCGAAAGTTATAGATTTCCGACTAAGTATTTTTTAATGCTGCACTTGGTACTATTTGTTTAGTTCTGTTTAGTGTGGTGATACAAAATGGAAACAGAACTTTTGGACCACAAAGTCCATGCCAACCATCGATCGCCTGTTCACATTAGTTCTATGTTATCTTTCTTTTGCATCCACTCCCTACATGCTAGGGCATTTTACAGAGGGCAATTCATGTATAAACGCACACATCTGGGGAATGTGAGAGGAAAATGGTGCACCCGGAGGAACCCACTTGGTCAAAGGCAGAATGTGCAAACTCCATGTGGACAGCACCCAAGGTCAGAATCGAACCTGGGTCACTGACACTATGGATCACCAGCTCTACTTGCTGCGACACTCTGATCCATCGTGTCACCCTCCTGCTTGTCAGGTAGCCTCTGGCTTTGAAGATTAACAGCTGATGGACGGAATCTAATTTCTTTGGATTTCAACTATTCTTGAAGATTTATTTCATAACCTTTTAAAAAACGTTTTCTTCTGTCTTTTCCCCTCATTCTTCATCTGAATTTTACTTATTCCTCCTGATCACTCCGCCTGCATCTGGCTTGGCATTAAATTAAATACTTTCATTTACATAACTTTTTTCTGATACAGGGCTGAACAAATGTCATTGCTTGGCTGTGAATGATTAAGGAGAGCTACAGCTATTGCCCTACTTATTCAGGTTTGGATCGCCTGTAAAATGTGCAGCACATTTTTTCTTCCATTATTTCCTGCAACTCACAGTACAAAGTAGCATTGGTGAAAAATGGCTTGTGCAAATCTAGATACAATTCCTAATCAGCAGAAAGACTACACATGATTACAATCAGGCCATTCCGCTATGTACAGATACAGGAGCGTCTACTCAACACGTTTTGAGCTTGAGTTTAAGGTAACAGTTTATTACGTGATAAAAAGATGGACATGTATTTTTATTTTTTTCTGAATCTGGCCAATGCTGGCAAGTCACTGGGAAGACAATGGTAAACTCTCTTCTTAAATTGTTGCTATCCGTTTGGTGAAATTGCTCTCATGATTTCCTTGGAGAAGGAAGTTCTAAGAATTAGACCCAGAGAAAATGATGCAACCACGGAGTCAAAATGGTGTACTGATGGGAGATTGAAAGTGGATGTCTGGTCATTTGCCTGACACTTTTGGCTTTATGGATAGCAGAGGTCATAGGTATAGGTGTCACTTTCAGAGTAGCCTAGGCAAAAAACTGCATTGTATTTTGTAACAGATACACACTATTATTGCGGGTGACTGTATGTTTGTGATGGAGAGAATTAATATTTTGTGAAGTGCATGTGGAACCTATCAAGAGAGCTATTTTGTTTCTGATAGTCATAGCATCATAGAGTTGTACAGACTATCTTTAATCAGACTTTACTGGACTTTATGTTGCAGTTGAATGTGATATCTTTGTCCTGTGTCTGCACACAATGGTTGGCATGATTGCAATCATATATAGTCTTTCTGTCATCTGGAGAGCATGCAACAAAAATATTTTCACTGTACCTTGGTTCACGTGACTATAAACTAAACTGAAGAATCAGTACTTTAGGCTCATCTTGTCCATTCCAGCCATGTTGTCAATTTATGCTAATCTTGTTTGTCCACATCAGGCCCATATTGATTGACACCTTTAAAGTTGGTGTCCAAATGCCTTTTAAGCATTGCAATTGAGTCTGCCTCTACCACTTCCTTTGGCAGCTTGTTCTCTATATTACAGCTGCTTAGAACATTAGTAAGACTGCATCTGGAATATTTTGTGCATTTCTGGTGGGAAGTATATACTGTATAGGAATATATATACCATAGGAAGAACTTGATTAAGCTAGAGCGGGCACAGAAAGATGGATGTTCACAGTCTTGTTTTCCCACAGTTGGGGAATTTAAAACTGGAGTACGTAGGTTTAGTGTTAGAGGGGAAAGATTTAAAGAGGTCTGGAGAGGCAGGATTTCCACACAGAGGGCAGTGGGTCTATGGAACAAACCTCCGGAGGAGGTGGTAGAGGTGGGTATAATAGTAAGATTAAACGAGAACTTACCAGTTCGAAGTTTGATCGTTATTTTATGAGGAGTAACGATGAGGGATTACGTGAAGAAGCAGCGCCTGGCGCTGGAACGGCATACTTCAAAGCAGCGGCATGAAAAACACAGAACATAATAGCCGGAGTAAGATAGTAAGGCTCAACATAGATTTAGAACTACCAGATGATCATTTATTTTATGAGGGTCGGGAGTGGAGGGCACGTAATCCCTCATCGTTACTCCTCATAAAATAACGATCAAACTTCGAACTGGTAAGTTCTCGTTTAATCTTACTATTTTACTTCGGAGTCACGTGAGTAACTACGTGAAGAGTTTGAAGCTTTCTGTGTTTTTCATGTCGTAGAATTTATTCCATACGACAGTCCGGCTCATTCAACACAGTAACGAGCGAATAACACATTTTTCCCCAAACATTGCCTCAAGTTATGTGATAAATTATTTCACATCATAAAGAATAAAAGTAATGCTCTTTCCATTGAAAGGCAAGTTTATCACAAAATATCAATTGATATATATATTTTGATGGTATGACAAAGCAACAATTATAGAGAACCCAACACTCCGTGTCCAAACCTGACACCATGACTGGTTCCTTTTACTTTAACATTAATTTACACCCTCCTGCGGCCTTGCATCTCTGCTCGAGCGGCTCATCGCGTGCCATTCCTGTGAATGTATCTACCTCATTAACAGAGTGATTTTCCACCTTTCAGTGTCTAGTTCCACTGAATGTATCCAATTTCTAACCATCTAGAATACATTCCTCTAGAACCATCAGTTTTACTGAAACTAATGTGGTTTTTGTGTGTAATAAGTAGTGCTGTCTCATTACCACAGAGACTGTTACCTACTTCAACATATTTCATCAATGTTCACACACACACACACAACTTAAGGCCGACAGGATATGCTTATAGGTTTACCTTGGTTTCAGCTCCTCTTGGTGTGCTTTGTTTGGTAAATTCATAAACATATATGATAATGTAATCTGTATCCACATGCAATTATAACGTAACATTTGCAATGTTTGCACTCTTATATTGATACTAAAGTCATCAGCATTATTATTTTCAATGTTTACTCTTTTTTTTTTTTTTTTTTTTGAATCATTAGAATTAGAGTCCATTGCCTAAGGCAATTCAGGACTATTTATCTCCCGACTTATATATTACATATTTTGGACACATATATATATTTATATTAATATCCACATATATATCCCTTTCCATATCGGGATATTATGAATGCACCTGATAACTTCTTGGTTAATATATTGTCCGTTAATAGGATGGTAACACTCTGAGCCCTATTATTGGCTCTATCAATTAGATACTCAGAAAAATGCAATCCACAAGGAACTCACATATATCTAATATGATAAAATAACTTTACTGTATACACAGACTTCCAATTTCTTATAACAAAATATTGTTTTTTAAAACTTATTTCTGCTAATTGCAGGTATAACACGTCTTTTATACATAATTATTTTATTGTTATGTTGTTATATTAGTTAAACATTCCTAGACTTCTTTGACCATCAAACTGTTTGTAATGGTCTGGTCAACCTGCAGATAGTCAAATTCATATTTTCATGTCATGGATGCCTTTGTACAACAATAAATTACTGCAGGGTTACACAAAACTGGAGAACCCAGCAGGTGCAGCAGCATCCAAGGAGCGAAAGGAGACAGGCAACGCCTCGGGTCGAGACCCTTCCTCAGACTTCAATAAATTACTGCAACTATGAATCATCACAAGTGGTTCAACATCACTCAATATTTATGAAACCATTAAGGATCCGTATTGGGCCACCAAAATGCCTCTGGCAGTGTCCTGCTACATTTTCATCAGACACTGCCCTATCAACAAAATGAGGAACACAAAAGAACATCTTTTGCTCATGTAATTGAGAGAAAAGCATCCACCTTTCCTGTACTTGGTTTACCCACAAGAAACATTTGAAAGATCGGTGATTTAATCTGTATGCAACCAGATTAATCGTAAGTAATCCATATTAATGACAATGTGTTTTCCTCCCTAAATTTGTTGTCTCTGATACCATTGTCTCTTCCTTAGAGATAAACAGCTGGACTAAAACTTTTAAAAATATGCCACATCTGTTTACTCAAATAATCCCATGATTATTATTTGACTTATCTTGTGTGTTTTAACATATGCCACAGCCGTGGTATTGTTCACCTTGATATGACATGGACACTTCCATAATAAAACAATCAATATTTAATCCATAACTCCTTATACTTCAATAATTAATACAAATGTTTGGAAAAAATTTTAGGACAATCCATTTATGCTCAGCTGGTATTATTGTCCGCAGTCCCAACAAGAGACGTATCAATTATTCTTATAAGAATAGATAATAATCTTATTTTACCCAAACATTCACAGAAACTGTACATCATCTGTAACACTTGCTTCAGTTTGCAACAGCTGTTAAGCTTATAGTTGAAGCAGCTTGTGAACCTTTTTTTTTACATTACTTTAATAATGATAACGTATCATTTGATATTTGCATAAGCCTCTCACAAAGGCATACATATTCTTATAAGCTTCTGTATTCCTTCTTTTGGAGCTTTATTTACTCTTTACCTAACCTAATGGAGGGACAAAGTATGTCAACAACAATGAGACGTATTTGTATCATGGAACAATTTCCCCCCTCTTATGGTGCTGAATTACTCCTAAATTCAGAATAGTAATTTATGAATATTTTATTAATGCCTAAGCATACGCTTTATGTAATGGGTCAGGTCCTTGCCCTCCAACAGGTTTGTAATTGCAGCACTAATTTGCAGCTGACTCTTATAACCTTCCAATTTAAATGTAATCAAGATAACCCATGATCATGACCTCATTAGTGCAAGTGCTGATCTTTTATCAGCATAATTGTTCTTCCAGTATTCTGTTTAACAGCCTTGAACTGGTTTAATCCTTTGGACAATGTTTTAACTTGCACAGCTTGACCCATTTTAATTAATTTCAAGCACCTGTAATATTGATTAACAATTTGTTAATAACAACTGTATTTCAATGTTCAAGATGTTTCCATTTTAATAAAATGTTCTTACACTGTGAAAGTGTATATACAATGATGTTTTGTATGGTTTATTTTTGTTCTATTTTAATCTTTTATTTTATTTTTGTTTTTAAATTCATTTTAAATCCTGGTTCAATACACCAGGCACGGAGTTTTCCAGACCCTAAAAGTTTTTCAACTGCACTTACCTGCCGGTTCCGTACCTACCGCTGTCGACGAGCTAGCCTCTGCAGCTCTTGCTTCTGCCGTCAGCGTCGACGTAATGCCGTTCCAGCGCCAGGCGGGGCTTCTTCACGTAGTCACTCACGTGACTCTGAAGTAAAATTAGAATGTTTTAAAGACATTTGGACAGGCGTGTAGACCGGATAGGTTTAGAGCAATATGAACCATCTACAGGCAAGTGGACCTAGCTCAGGAAGGTCTGAAGAAGGGTCTCGACCCGCAACGTCGCCTATCTCCTTCGCTCCTTAGATGCTGCTGCACCCACTGAGTTTCTCCAGCTTTTTGTGTAACCCAGGAAGGTACCTTGGTGGTTTGGACAAGTTAGGCTGAGGAACTGGTTCTATGCTGTACAATGCAGCATGGTGATGCAACAGTAGTTGCTGCCTTACTGATTCAAGCTTCATCCTGACTACAGGTGCTGTCTGTATGGAGTTTGTATGTTCTCCCTGTGACCATGTGGTTTTTCTCTGGGTATTCTTCCCACATTCCAAAGACGTGCAGGTTTGTAGGCTAATTGGCTTCTATAAATTGTCCCTAGTGTATAGGATCGGACTAATGTATGGGTGATTGCTGGTTGGCGTGGACATGGTGGGCCAAAGAGCCTGTTTCCACGCCTATTCTCTAAAAAGGGTGGGAAGGTGGCATAGAGCTACGGCCTTACAACACCAGAGACCTGGGTTTGATCCTGACAACAGGTGTTCTCTATATGGTGTTTGTTTGTTCTCCCCATGACACGTGTGGGTTTTCTCCGAGATCTTCGATTTCCTTCCACACTCCAAAGACGTATTGGTTTGTAGGCTTGGTGTAAATTGGCTTGGTATAAATGTAAAAGAAAATTGTGCTTGGTATGTGTAGGGTAGTGTTAATGTACGGGGATTGCTGGTCGGTCCGGACTCGGTGGGCCAAAGTGCCCGTTTCCACACAGCATCTCTAAACTCAACTAAACTAAATACAGTATCTGCCATTTTTGTTTGCTGTTATTACTTCACCAACCTCACTATCTCATGCTCCCTCATTTACCTTAGCCACAGTCTTTCTATTTATATATCCAAAGAAACATTTACTGTTCATTTTCACAATACATGAAAAGGTTCTCCCAAAATTCATTTTATTTTTTCCTAGATTTTAAAAACTGCCCTGTTCTCTGGTCTACCCTTGCCCTTTCCACTTTGTATAATCTAGTTTACCAGTTAACCTTATCCTTTCCCTGGATAGATGTAAAATTGCAGAATCATGAGCAAAACACAGAGTGCTGGAGAAAGGTTATGGCTGAGACCGCATATTTGGAGGGGTCCACAGGTAGACACAACATGCTGAGTAACTCACTGGGTGAGGCTGCATCTCTGGAGAGAGGGAATGGGCAACGTTTCAGGTCGAGGCCCTTCTTCAGTGATGGTCAGGGGAGGGGGCGGGGTAAAGATAGAAATAGAGGCGGAGACAATAAGACTAGTGGTAGAACTAGGAAGGGGGAGGGGGTGGAGAGGGAAAGCAAGGGCAATCTGGAGTTAGAGAAGTCAATGTTCATTTAAATTACCCAAGCGAAATATGAGGTGCTGTTCCTCCAATATGCGCTGGGCCTCACTCTGACAATGGAGGAGGCCCAGATCAGAAAGGTAGGATTGTGAATGGGAGGAGGAGTTGAAGTGCTGAGCCGCCGGGAGATCAGGTAGGTTAAGACGGACTTAGCGGAGGTGTTCAGCGAATTGATCGCCGAACCTGCGCTTGGTTTCGCCGATGTAAAGAAGTTGACGCCTGGAACAGCGTTGGGGTTGAACAGGTGATGTTTTGGGTTGTAAACTTTCTTCAGATTGATTAGAGTAGGTAGCAGAAAGTTGGATACTTCTCACTGTGATTGGGTTAAAATGACTAAAAAATGTAAAAAATATTCACGTTAGATTGCGATGCATCTTCTTAAACAGTGATAGAATGTTGGAAGAATGATGATATAATCAGGTCAAGATTGAGGACAGTCCAAGAATAAAATAAGGTAAAAAGTGCATCTTGGCGATGCACAGATGATGTAGTTTACATTCTTTAGCCCTTGAAAATGGACATGGAGATTAGAATAGGCTATTAACTCAAGCTCTTTCAACGGACTGTAGATGCTCTGAGAATGATAAACATTCTCCATCACAGAGCTTTAAGGGCCTGTCCCACTGCGGGGATCTAATTTACGAGTTTAGAAGAGATTGCGCTTGACTCAAATTCGCAGCATGGTCGACACGTGGTCCTAGGAGGTCTATGTAATTCTCCTTCATGGTTGAGAGAAGTTCCCGCATACTCAAGGCCTTGGTTTGGTCAAGGAATATTTTTTAGCATGCTGAAATTTGTCCGCGAGTAAAAATCGGTCGGCATGGGAAAAAAATCTATGTACTTTTTACTCATAGGTTTAGTCGAAGTAGGTCGGCATGTTATTCGTAGGTAATCGAAGGCAATTAGTGGAATATAATTGAAGGTAGTGGAAGGTAGTCGTAGATATTCGAAGGAGGTCGTCTTCACTCTCCACTATTCGGTGTCTAATTTTCCTGAAGCTAGTCGAAGCTAGTCTTCAACATAGTCGAAGGAGATCGAAGGAGGTCTTCTACATAGTCGAAGGGGGCTTTCTACATATTTGTAGGATGCCCTTTCCACATCTATTTCCCCCACCTTTCTTTGAGTAAATAAAAGGCTAACTTTAAGAAGTCAAAACATATTTGAATATCTTCATGCTATTAAGAGGTTCAAAGGACTGTCCTAAAGGGGCTGTCCCTCTTGGGCAACCTAATCCGCAGGTTTGACCTCGAATCATACTCGCAGCATGGTTGACACGAGGTCCTAGGAGGTCTTTGTAACTCTCCTTCATGCTCGAGAGTGGTCCCTGTGTACTCGAGGCCTCTGCTGGGTTGCGACATATTTTTCAACATGTTGAAAAATGCTCGCGAGTAAAAAAAGGTTCGCGAGGAAAAAATCAATATTTTTTAACTTGTAGGTTTAGTCGTAGTAGGTCGGCATGTTAGTCATAATCAAGGGTAGTCGAAGGTAGTTGTAGATAGTCTTCATTATAGTCAAAGGAGATCGATGGAGGTAGTCTTCACTCTCCACTATTCAGTGTCCAATTTTCCCGAAGCTAGTCTTCAACATAATCGAAGGAGGTCGAAGGAGATTTTCTACATAGTCGAAGGAGGTCTTCAACATGACATTTTTTTTAAATCTCCTAAACTGTTCTAAACTCACCAATTAGGTCACCCAAGTGGGACAGCCCCTTAACATTTAAGTTGGAGCTGTTGTTATTCTGAATTGTATTTAAAATCAGGACGTTTACTTAAAAACTGATAGACATGTGATTAAATTGTAAAATGTAGGACTGTTGTCATCTCATAGGGCTTGCTCTCACAGGTAGTAAATAAAATCCCAGAAGAATCAAAGACTTAGGCTTGGGATGCACAGTGGCGCAGCGGTAGAGTTGCCGCCTTACATCGCCAGGTTTGATCCCGACTGTGAGTGCTTTCTGGTACGGAGTTTGTACGTTCTCCCCGTGATCGTGTGGGTTTTCTCTAGGATCATCCGTTTCCTCCCACTCCAAAGACACAGGTATGTAGGTAAGTAGACAAAATTGCTGGAGAAACTCAGCAGGTGAGGCAGCATCTATGGAGTGAAGGAAATAGATGCTGCCTTCGCTCCATAGATGCTGCCTCACCCACTGAGTTTCTCCAGCATTTTTGTCTACCTTCGATTTTCCAGCATCTGCAGTTCCTTCTTAAACATGTATGTAGGTAAATTGGCTTGGTAAATAAAAATGTCCCCAATGCGTGTAGGATAGTGTTAATGTGTGGTGATCGCTGGTCAGCATGGACCCGGTGGCTGAAGGGCCTGTTTCCGTGCTGTATCACTAAACTAATCTAAGCTAAACTTAATTTTGTTTGGCAAAAATTGTATTTATTTTTTGCTATGCCACCGCAAAATGAACAGAGGAATATTTGATACTAAACAGCGAAATGTTTCACTATGTAATGACCAGAATTACTACTCTTTGTATTGTGATTTTACTTCGGAGTCACGTGAGCGACTAAGTGAATAGAAACCCGTACAGCCGTTGGTGCGTCATGACGTCAGACGCTGGTGCAGTCGGGCGGTTGGAGCAGCAGCGCTCCTTCCGAGCGGTAAGTTTAAACCGCGGGTTATTCGAAGAGCTGGAGAATTCGGCGGGTGCAGCAGCATCTAAGGAGCGAAGGAGATGGGCGACGTTGCGGGTCGAGATCCTTCTTCATACTTCACCCTCGATTCTCCAGCATTTGCAGTTCTTCGTTAAAACAAATTTAAAGAGGTAAGGTTTTTAAAAAATTTTACCGCATGTTCAAATTTCTGCGACGGTTTGGGTAGAGAATGTTGCAGAAAGGGAAGAAGGGTGTCGGCGACGCGCTCCGGGGGTAGAAAGGAAAACTGGCAGGAGAGTGTTGAGAATGGAGGCCCGTCTGGTACACCTGGTCCGGTGCTGGCTACACAGCCAGTGGTTGCGGACCCACTGCCGGGGGGCAGTGGAGGTTGTCAGTAGGGTGGAAGGCCACTGGCAAGTCTCTGTGGCCCGTAAATGAGTCGGGCCTGGAGGTTATACCCTCCATAGGAGAGTCCGTTTGCTCATGGCTCTCCCACGTCGAGATTCTATTTCAAAAGAATGCTCGACAGGGACCAGCTCCGTGGGGAGGAGTGGTGCCCAAGCCAGGCTGATGGAGAGCTTGTGCTAGCAGCATCTGTTTCAGGGCTGCAGAACTATCCTGCCTGTGAGGAGGATGTTCCAGCTCCGTGAGGAGGAGTGGTGCCCAAGCCAGGCTGATGGAGAGCTTGTGCTAGCAGCACCTATTTCAGGGCTGCAGAACTTTCCTGCCTGTGGGGAGGATGTTCTATCAGGGCAGTTTGCTGACACTGTTTCTATGCTGGGGGAGAGCAGTAAAGGTGTTCGGTTGGAGGTAATTCCGAACATTGCTGGAAGTTTGCTGAGTGTAGAGGCAGGAAAGGCGATTGATGTAGAATTGGCCGAAGCCATTCAGTATATGCTCTCCCATCAGTTACAGGAGCTAGCTATGGATGAAGTAGCAAAGAACTATAAAGCTCCTGTTAATTGTGATCTCCTGAAGGTACCGGTGGTTAATCACCAAATTTGCATAGATGGGTTTGCCTGCTAGGGCCCAGGAGATGAAGTTTAAAAAAAAAAAGTGCTTAAACTGTTGTCAGCAGGTATTACAGCTGCGGTGAAAGTTATTGATACAAATGATATGGTTGAAGCACACCAGGATGAACTGGGACTCCTTTGTAATGCATTTTGAAATTAATAATATCGGGAGGGCCGCTATTAGGCCAGTGCTAACCCGAATTTGGCGAGTTGTGCAAACCGACCAGTGTACCACCACAAAATCTGTTGTTTGGTGGTAACCTTGCAAAAAGGGTCAAAGACTATTATGAGGTTGTTATAACCATGGCCCTCATTAAGCCAGCTGGAAGCAAGGCAAAAAAGGTTCTCTACAAGAAGTCGAGGATAACAAGGCCGCAAGGAAAGATGCTGGTAAGGAATATAACATTTGACAGACGATGAATTAACTGATGTTCCTGTTCAAATTGGGGAAGGTTAAAATTGTTCTCAAACAATGGCAGCAGTTGACATCAGATTTGTTCATACTTAGTGTATTGAAGGGGTGAAAAATTGGATTTTACTATGACAGTCTACCTAATCAACATTTTCCTAGTCATAAACTTATTTTTCAGATGAGGAAAATGTGCTTATTCAAGCAGAGATTCAGTCGTTACATAAGAAGGGGTAATTGAGCCTTCTGTCTATCAAAGTCAACAATTTCTGTCAAGTATATTTCCCAGATCTAAAAAGACTGGGGGATGTAGAATTATTCTGGATTTATCGAACAAATTTGTTTGTTATAGGCATTTTAAAATGGAGACCTTTACCACGGGGAACCATTGATTTAAAGAATGCGTATTACGCAGTGTCTATTCATGGTGATGATAGAAGATATTTGAAATTTATTTGGATGACTGAGCTGTGGCAATTCAGGACATTGCCGAATGGATTAACTTCAGCTCCTAGGTTATTTACTAAATTGGTAAAACCTGTGTTAGCATTACTTAGAGCTCAGGGCATGTGGTAATGGCCTATTTAGATGATATTCTGATTGTTGGAAAGACTCATGCTGAAACTCAATCATCAGTTTCAGTTGTTAAAATCACTTTTGAACAAATGGGATTTGTTATTCACCCAGATAAATCTAAATTATCACCAGTACAAATTATTGATTATCTGGGATTTACCATTAATTCCAATCACATGTTGGTAACTTTGCCCAGGGATAAATTGAATCAGTTAATTGAGGACTGTGTTAATCTCGTTGGAGAACAACGGCCTTCGATTAGACAAGTAACCAGTTTTATTGGGAAGTTTTTGCAGCCTTTCCAGCTGTGCAGTATGGTCCCTCTGCATTATCAACAATTACAACCATCAAAGGAACAGGCACTGAGAATACAAAGGGGCCATTTTTGATAGGCCTATGCAGTTGTCAGCTGGGGCGATTGCTGACATACAATGGTGGATAGTACATGTTTCAAAAAATTTAAGGAAGGTTTGGTGGAATCACCGTCACTGATATTACAGACTGATGTAAGTGCACTGGGTTGGGGTGCAACAGATATGTCTTCTAGTTGTGGAGGCAGATGGAATGTGAATGAGACATCGCTTCCTCAATTAAGAGGGATTAATTATTTAGATTGTTGGGCACCTGGTATGGGCTCAAGGCTTATTGTTCTACAAGGAGGGATCTGCATGTGCAGGTCAGATTGACAACACCACAGCAGTGGCATGTGTAAACCACATGGGTGGAGTTAAGTCACAGTCTTGTGATAGACTGGCTAACCAGATTTGGAGATGGTGTATTGACCAAAATATCTGGCTTTCAGCACTTTATTTGCCAGGAAGAGGTCACGTCAGTTTAATGACAACATTGAATGGATGTTAAATCAGGATGTATTTAACCAAATGATTGATCAGTATGCATTGCCAGATATTGACTTGTTTGCATCTCGATTAGATCATCGGTTGCCTAGATGTGTTTCATGGTAACCGGATCCTGGGGGCAGTAGCAGTGGATGCATTTTCGCTGCATTGGGGGAGGAATGTTTGTGTATGTATTTCCTTCATTCTGTCTCATCAGCAGATGTTTGCAAAAGATCAAGGAGGACTCCGCTTCAGGGGTATTGGTGGTGCCAGATTGGCCTACACGAGCATGGTTTACCGTTGTATTACAAATGGCTAGGGAGCCTTACATGCTTATGCCCAAGAATAAAAATCTACTGGTAAATCCAGTCACTGGGGATCAACATCCTTTATAGGATCGTATTGATCTGTTAATTTGCAGATTTTAAGGAGGCCATACCTGGGGAGAGGACTGTCTCATCGGACGGTGGATGTTCTCACGTCGGCCTGCAGGGATAGTACACAGCAGCAATATATCACCTATATAAGGAAGTGGGAGCAATTCTGCCTACAGCAGGATATTGTATATCACACTGCAGGGATCACGGATGTATTGGAGTTTGTCAACTCTTTATTTTGACCAGAAAATTAAGTTACAGTGTGATTAATTCAGCCAGAAGTGCTCTGTCTTCTTATTTACCTATGAATGCAGAATTGCATACAGTAGGGACACATCCGTTAGTTCACGATTCATGAAGGGAGTTTTCAATTCTAATCCTCCTAAACCAAGGTATGCCGGTATTTGGAATGTGAGTGAGGTTCTTATGCTTCTTCGCCAGTGGGCTCCGGTTACAAGCCTATCTATAGCCAAATTAACTATGAAGGTGGTCATGCTTATGGTGTTGGTTTCAGCCCAACGTGTGCAAACATTGCAAAAGCTAACGGCTAGATAGAATGCATGTGTCGGCTGATGCCATTATATTTTATGTCTATGATTTGCTTAAACATAATAAAAGAGGCATGACAGGATGTAAGATTGTGTTTTCAGCATACCCCGCAGATGATCGCTTCTGCATAGTCTCACATTTATCTCGTTACATTGAGATTACTAAACCTCTGAGAGGAACAGAGTTGGCTTTGTTTATTAGTCACAAAAAACCACACAGTAAGGTGTCGGTGCAAACGATTTCAAGGTCCTCGCGGCCGCAGGATGGTCTAGTGAGCTAACTTTTCAGAGGTTTTATCACAAGCCGATTTCAAGGCTCGGGGTGTTTGCTGATTCTGGTGTCAGTACTGTTACATTTTTCCCCTAAGTTAGAGGGGTTTGTTATGATTTGTTTGTAAATAAACTGTTATTTCATTTAACAAATGTATTACTGATGCATGATTGATTGTTAACGACTTTTGAGTCAATCCAGGCAGTGTGAACGTCGGATTTGAGTCTGCGGCGTGAATTCACAGTGCTTTGAAGTCTTCACGTAGTCACTCACGTGACTCCGAAGTAAAATAGTAAGATTAAATGAGAACTTACCAGTTTGAAGTTTGATCTTTATTTTATGAGGAGTCGAGTTGAGGGACTACGTACCCTCTGCTCCCACCCTCATAGATCTCATCTGGTAGTTCTAGTTTTATCATCTTACCGTTATACTTCGGTCATTGTTAGCTGTGAATTCATTCCGCTGCTTTGAAGATTGACGCACCAACGGCTGTACGGGCTTCTATTCACGTAGTCCCTCAACTCGACTCCTCATAAAATAAAGATCAAACTTCAAACTGGTAAGTTCTCGTTTAATCTTACTATCTTTAACTACTCAATGAGGGGAAGAATTCAAAATTTCAAAGGATATTATTGCTGACTGACAAGGAATTTGTGTTAGATAATTGATGGTTTAGGCAGAAGAATTAACACTACAAATATTATTTTAATGGGATATGATATTGGTAATTAGGGAACTCAATTCAGCATCAATTTGGTGTGCTAGAGGCTGTGGATGATTGAATAAGTATCTAGATAAAAGGAGGATGAGTGGATGATTGAATAAGTATCTAGATAAAAGGGGAAACAAATAGTTCACATATTTGTTATGAAATATCAAAATATTTTTTGTTTACTATTCCAATGATAGGAGGTATGAATAACATTTAAATAATGTTTATTTTGGACAAATACTGTTAGTAATACTGCTCGGGTCAAGAGCAAACTAGGATATTTGATTTACATCTTTAGTCAAGTTAAGCTTATTGTCATATGCACGTACCGTGAGGTGCAGGTGCAATAATAATTCTTCCTTGCAGCAGTGTCACAGGCACATAAATTCGCACAGACAGATGCAAATTATACACAAATTATACATAAAGCACACATACAATTAAAAAAAAAAAAAGTAGACTTTGCAAAAAAAAGACCTATTTGCAAAATCATAATAACAAAAAAATAACGAGCTCATGGTCGTGCAAGAAATTGTATGGAGTGTTCCGTTGTTGAGGCAGGATTAGGGTTGTACAGGTTAGTTACCTGACAATTGGAGGAAAGTAGCTGTTCCTGAACTTATGGTGTTGGACATCAGGCTGCGGTGCCTGCACGCCAATGGTAGCAATGAGAAGAGGCATGGCTCAAATGGTGGGGATCCTTGATGATATTATCGATGCCGCCTTATTGAGACAGTGCCTCATATAGATGCTTTTAATGGAGTGGAGAGATATGCATTTGATGGACCAGGCCGAATCCACCACTATCTGCAGCCTCATGTTCCTTTGCATTTAAATTGCCATACCTGCCATGCAAACATTCAGGATATTTTCATCAGTACATCTGTGAAAGGTTGTTGCAATATTCAGTGACATACCAAAGATACACACAAAAAGCTGGTGTAACACAGCAGACCAGGTAGCGTCTCTGGAGAAAAGAAATCAGTGATGTTTCGGGTCAGAACCCTCCTTCCAAATACCATATGGAATAATAAATGGTGATATACCAAATCTCCTCAAACTTCAAAGAAAGTGGAGGTGCTGACTTGCATCTGAGATGTTAACGCCCTGAAGCTTTTAAATCTCTCCACCACCGACCCACTGAATAAAGTGGAACATGGTCTGTTGAATTCTTTCTGAAGTTAACAATTATCTCCTTGGTCTGGTTGACATTGATCAAGAGGTTGATGTTGCGGCACCACTCAACCAGGTGTTCTATCTCTCTTCTGCATATTGACTAATCATCACTTGGGATATACCAACCACAGTGTCATCATTGGAGAACCTATAGATAGCATTGGAGCTGTGCCTGGCCACACAGGCATAGGTGTAAAGAGAGGAGAACAGTGGGCTAAGCATGCAACCTTCAGTTGCATCCGTGTTGATGGTCAAAGTGGAAGAGATGTTGTTACTGATTGGCATTGATTAAGGTCTGCCAATGAGCAAGTTACAAACCATACAATCCCATTGTGTGAATGATATCCATTCTGAAGTAATGAGAGAAAAAGAAAGAAAAATATCAGGAATAGGTGTCATTTAATCAAAACGTCACCTATTCCTTTTCTCCAGAGAGAGAGAGTCTAATGAAGGGTCTGTAGCTGAAATGTCATCTACTCCTTTTATCCAGAAATTTTGCCTGACCCGCTAAGTTACTCCAGCATTCTGTGTCTATCCTCTGTGTAAATAGACATCTGTCATTCCTTCTAACGCAAAGAAAAAAACCTTTGTTTTCATCAACCCAGAAACCACAGAAGAAATAATTTGCTTTGCCATGTCCTTCATACTTGAGAATGACAGTTGTTAAGTTAAGGGGAAGAGCAGCCATTACCATGCATTAAGTAACCGCAAACCAAAAAAAAAAAAAACCAACCAGTTCATCAGACCATCAGTCAGAAGAAGAGCAAATCGGCATCTGAACATTTGGTTCCACAGATGCTGCCTAGCCGAGTAAGTTCATCCTACAGTTTGTTTTTTGAACAGCCAGTTAACCTGTGTGCAGTGGTATTAATTAATAGCAATTTTAGATGAAACATCATCTCCTTCTTAGACTAATATTATGATATCATTGTTCTTCAGCAAGGATAAAAGTTAAATTTGATCTAAAAAAAAAAAAAATACCTTTGGCGATGCGTTAATCATTTAACACACTGAAATATCAGCTGGTCAATTCTCATGAACAATTCAAAATGGAAATTAGATAAATATTTTGCTTCATAAAAAAAATGGACAATTCCCAACCACATGAAGAAACATATCTTTGCTGCTTTGTTTGCGACTAACATTATCAATACACTGAAACTTTTCTGTGAGCTCTTCACATCCAGTAGGAGCAGAGGGATTCAGTTTCCCCACTGTGGGCTCATTTCCAAACCAGATTATGGGGTGAAAGTGTAGTGTGCTAACTTGCTGCAACACCCAGCCCTGGAACAACATAAAACTGTCGATGATGCTGAAATTTAATAAGGTTAAAAAAACTGCTGTGTTGAATTAAAAATGCATGCAAATGTGATGATTCATGAGTTTGTTGCTCATTTAATAAGTGGGTGAAGTGTTTGTTTTAACACGTCCATGTGGTTTTATTATTTGGAACAGATGGTATATTAGTTTTATTAATAAAAAAACATAATTAAGCATGGGAAGGCTGTTGTTCAAATTTATTTTATACCTTTGGTGAAGTTGTCAAAGTTCTCCATAGCTTTACTTTGAATAATTGTGACCCCTAAAAGCCAGAACTATGTTTTGAATATTTATTTTGGATATATTGTGTGTTTAGGTCAATTTTTGGAGATATTTACCCATATTATTCTTTCAAAAGCATAAAATATTACAATCGTTTTAAGGTTTTCCTCTGCACAGTCTAAAAAAGGGGAAAGTTGGGGAACCTGATCCAGACTTCTATCCAGTAAGGCTTCCCGACGGGCTGCGAGGGCCAGAAGGCTTTCCAACAGGTCGCGCGGCCAGAAGGCTTCCCAACAGGCCGTGGCTAAGGGACAGGGAATGTGGCCGGAGGCCTTTATCAAGGGGCTGCGGTCTCAATGCCTCCCGGATCGCCGCTTAACGCCCGGCCTGGGCCTCGCGGGTAGAAGCCCGGGTTGGGCGAAGCGACCAACGGAGCCCAAGGCTGGGGCCCGGGTCAGCACCACGGGGGCATGAAGTGAGGCAAGAAGCGGTGAAGCCTCGCGGCGGCTGCGATGAAGCCTCGCGGGTCAGCTCACATTCGACGGTCGATGAGAGCGTGGAGGACCACCTTGACGGGGGAGCGGAAGGACAATGGGGACACGGCGTGGGGGATCTGTTTGGGGGGGGGGGGACGACATAAGGGTGAACCGGCCTGCTTTGTAACTTTGTCAGCACCGTAGGTGGCTGCTAATTGTATACATTGTGTATGCAATGTATACAATGAATCTCACTGTGCCTCGTCACATGTGACAATAAAGTATTCCCAATTCCTAGTTCCTAGCTGCCGCCAAAACTGCATATATGTGAGTAGATTGATCCTGAGGTGACCTCATCCTTCAACAAGAGACACAAATCTGTGGAGAAAATAATGCAAATCTCACAAAGGAGTTTTAACATAGGAAAAATGAATAATTGATTTGAAATAACACCAGGGTGCAGATTGAATAAACTTAAACTTATCTGTTAAACAGCATTGCAAGCTGTAAATGGAATTGATGATGGCAGCAACTCCAGTACTATAAACTCACCAACATTTTACTCAGCAATATATATTTGCAAAAATTAAATTCAAAATCTGTTTAGTTTTAATATTTTTCTTGGTGATTGCCAATTCTGCCATTTTAAAAGAAGTGGTTTATGGAAACACAAGATATGGTGATATGTTGTATGAAGATTGAAGTGCAGCACCATTATTCTGCAGGTCATTTATTTATTAAAAATCTATTTTTGAAAACCATGATATCCGAATGGTAGAAATTGGATGTTATGAGTAACCACGAGCAAAACACAAGGTGCAGGGGGACTCAATGGATCAGGCAGCATCCCTCCCCAGATACTGTCTGACTAGCTGACTCCCTCCAGCACTGTGTTTTGATCAAGATTCCAGCCTCTGCAGTCTCTTCTGTCTCTCTCTTCATTAATGACCATAATGTATCATGGTTTACGAGCCTGGTTTAAGACCCTTCTTCAAATTCAGTCTCATGGGACTTGCGTCTGCTCCACTCAAAATTCTTTTGTTTGAGAGGCAATCAACTTTGAAAAGTAACTCGATGGTTCAATTATGTTTTTGTCACATATGCAACTAACTGCACAGTGAAATTCTTTTTGCATATGGTACACCTGCTGTCGCTGCCAATTTTTTACGCCATTATTCAAACTCCAAAGTCCGGTCGGCCTGCACGCTCTATGTACTAGAGCAGTTGCTGCGAACCAATGTCCCTCTCCTCACCTCCCCTCACCTGGCCATCTTTGTATCCTGGGGGTGCCTTGCTCCTGCAGCTGACCTTGAAAGTGCTGGAAACATTCCTCTGGTTTGCCCTCCTACCGGTCCTGGCTTCTTGCGCCTAACGTCTCCAGCTCCCTCCCGGTCCTGCCAATAGACGAGCCTTCGGGCGGGTTACCAAAGACCGACGAACCTTTGAGCAAGTCCAGTCCTACCGACGTCTTTCAGTATAAGTAATTGATTGTTCTGGAACTAAGGGGGTGCATTGGTTTCATCAGATTTGCAGAGCATATCAATTAACAATCACTTCATTATTGTTACTTCACAGCTCCATATCATGAGTCATTAGGGCAAATCCAACTTTGTCAAATGATCTACAGAGGTGTTGCCTATACTTCCCATCCTGAGCTAATTAACATATCCATAAAGCTGAAATTACTAGAATACCCATTATGTCAGGAAGCATCTGTGGAGAGACAAACTAATCAGTTCTGTGAATAGGCCACCAACCTGAAAGGCTATCTTAGTTTCTTTGTCTGTAGATACCGCCTGACCTATTGACCATTTCCAGCTATTTTCATATAATGTTAGATATTTAGCAACCATTAGAACTCCCTTTAAGACTAAAGTCTTGGAGCATCAATAAATACAAAACTAGCAAGTGCACACCACTGATCATGAAACATGTAATGCATTGGATCAGCACGGTGGCGCAGCGGTAGAGTTGCTGCCTTACAGCATCAGAGACCCAGGTTCAATCCCGACTACTGGTGTTGTCTGCATGGAGTTTGTACCTTCTCCCCGTGACCGCGTGGGTTTTCTCCGAGATCTTCGGTTTACTCCCATACTCCAAAGACGTACAGGTTTATGGGTTAATTTCCTTGGTATAAATGTAAACGTTGTCCCTCGTGCGTAGGATAGTGGTAATGTGTGGGGAACGCTAGTTGGTGCGGACTCAGTGCGCCGAGGGGCCTATTTCCGCGCTGTATCACTAAACTAAACTAAACTAAACTGAACTAAAATTTTGTGTTTGTATAATCCAAGTGGAAAGAGGATAGACAAATCCTATTTAAAAACCTTATTGGAAAAAAATCATCAGATTGAAATTAATCTTGCCTTTCACAGTCATGTAGTGGAGGGCAGTTGTACACTGTAGTATGAAAATCAGGCATTCATTTTTAAATGTAAAAATAAGGTGAAGCCTCACACAACAGTCTTTAGTTATGTGATAACATTGACCTTGTTTATAATTTAGTAGGATATAAAGGAGCAGACCTCACACCTCAATGATCCATTTTTATCGAGGCTTGTATATCTTTCAGCTTCCGTTTCAAGCAGGGAGATAAATTGAAAATATAATTCCAGCAGTATCTGATTAGTGAGCGGCCCAAAAAGAGCTTTAAGGCCAATGTCAAAAATCAAGGGTTCCATGCACAATCACTTACAATTAATTGTACAGTTTGTTCAAAATGATCATAACAAAGCTTTAGAAAAGCTAGCAAAATACCACTGAAGAAGGGTCTTGACCCGAAACATAACCCATTCCTTCTCTCCTGAGATGCTGCCTATCCAGCTGAGTTACTCTTGCTTTTGGTATCTTGGTACCACAAACAATTAAAACAACCTGGAGAATTCTATAAAAATTACAATAAAGATATAATTCAATCATATCTTTTGCATGACTATTTGATTATATATTTAAGATTGCACAGGCCCTATTGACTAGAAATACAATAATGGATTTATCAAAGCAGCTTTCTCTGAGATTTGTAGGGTTTGCATTGTGTGAGAATCAAGATTATGTGTGCTATATATTTCAGAGTTTTAACCTTAATTTATTTTGTGAGGCCATAAAATTTCTTCCTGCTCTCTTTCCAAATGTGTGATGAATCAATTGGGCAGTCATATCCACAGCCATTTGCTGCCAACTGTTTCATTGTTGTTCAGATTGCTCTCCTGCCACCCATGGGACAGGACATCCAATTCCTTGAGCAATAACCAAAAGGCTGGAGGAGCTCAGTGGGCCAGGCTCTTGTGCCTCATGGAGTCATAGAGTCATAAAGTCACGCAGTGTGGAAACATCAGCCCAACTTGCCCACACAGACCAACATGTCCCATCTACACAAGTCCCACCTGCCTGCATTTGGTCCATATCCCTCTAAAATTATCGTATCTACACACCTGTCTAAATGTTTCTTAAACGTTGCAATAGTACCCGTCTCAACTACCTCCTCCAGAACCTCATTCCATTGACCCCACCACCATTTTGTGTGAAAAAGTTACCCTTCAGATTCCTATTGAATCTTAAAACCCCCCCCCCCCCCCCCCCCCCCCCCCTTTCCTTAAATCTATGTCCTCTGGTTCTTGATTTCCCTACTCTGAGCAAGGAACTGCGTGCGTCTATCTGATCTATTCCTCTGATGATTTTGTAAACCTCTATAAGATCTCCGCTCATCATCCAAGGTATAGAGTCCTAGCCTACTCAACCTCTCCCTATAGCTCAGGCCCTCAAGTCCTGGCAACCACTTTCCATCCACTCTCATTAAGCAATTACATACAATTATGTTATGTGTGCTCTTTCAGATAATGTTGTTATTGTGTCATTGATTAGAGTGAATGTTTACACTGGGACCATTGGGGCTGTTTCCAAGGTGCTATCATGTTGACCTTCTACACTGTGGTCAGGGTCAATCACACAGACCCAGAGAATGATGAATTACCATCTGTTTGGAAAGTGGTCTATGGACAATGTAGCTCCTTGCTATGAAACCTACTGGTAAGACGGTATAGAAGTCTGCGAACCATGGTCTCCAGGTTCAAGGACAGCTTCCTCCCATCAATCATCAGTCTCTTGAGCCATATTGCACAAATCTAACCACAATCCTACGGAGTAGATCTACTAATAACCCTACATAGTGGATCTACATCAGCAAAGATCTACTCTGGACATTTTTTTGGTTACATTATGTGCTTTTATGATACAATACGATACGATAGAACTTTATCTATCCCAGGAGGGAAATTGATCTGCCAACAGTCATAAAAAACACAAAATGCATGAAACATGAAATTAAAATGACGAGTGGAAAGGCTTGGGGAATGTGCAAAGACTGGGGAGTTCGGGGTGGGGAGGGGAGTCAGTCTGATAGCCTGTTAGGTACTTCCCCCCCTCTGGTAAATGCTATGTACTTAACTCTTTTGTTTCTCTCCTGAGTGCAGGCCCCGTGGCTGGGAGTCAGGAATCAAGGGGTTAAGGGCTTCTGTACCCGATTGGCCAAGCTGCGTCATGTGACGGGTGACTCATCGGAAGCTTAAATACCAGGAGTCTCCCAGAATTCTCTCTCTCTTCGTCGACTCTGACTCATGAGCAGATGGTGGTTTGAACTGCAGGAGGCCTGGCCACATGGTATAGAACTTTGTGCATTATTACCTACATTTATAAATTAATATTAAATTGGGACGGATAAGGGCTGACCTGAGGGTTTTCGTGTATTTTATTTAAGGGTTATTTCCATTTAGGCAGGTTAGAGACTCTAGTTCGACGGCCCATTGCGAGGCTGGCTGGAGCACTGTTATCTTTGTTTATTAGTTTATTCTTGTCCTTGACTGGGTTGTTTGAATCAGGTTTGAGTTTTAATTAAATAAAAGACTATTTTCTTGAACTTGAGCCTGGTTTTTGACTATGTTACGCGGCATGAAGTACCTGCATTCGGGAGTCGTAACATAGCCACAGGGAATAAAGATCTCCTGTGGCATTCTGCCCTACATCTTGGCAGAACTAGTCTGATGCTGAAGGTAATCCTCAGGTTGACCAGAGTGGGTCATGGAGGGGATGAGCTGTATTGTCCAGGATGCTCTGCAGTTTGTGGAGCATCCTCCCCTCCAAGGCTTCCCATGAATCCAACTCTATCCCCAGGACAGAGCCAGCCTTCCTGGTGAGTGTGTTGATCCTATTGCATGTAAGAATTGCATTGCTCCATTCCTGATGCATATGACAATTAAATATTCTTGACTCTTGAGTGCCCAGGCAGTCTGGAGCAGGAGTGTAGCTACCTGCAGCCTTCACCCCTGCTGCCCCAGCAATTGGCAGCAAAGAAGATGGCACTGGCTACCACCACTTGGTAGAACATCGGCAGCATGCTACTGCAGACGTTGAAGGAACGGAGCCTTCTCAAAATGTACAGGCAGCTCTGTCCCTTCTTGTACAGGGCGTCAGCATTCCTGCACCAGTCCAGTTCACTGTCCAGGTACACTTCCAGGTATTTGTACTACTCCCTGGAAATCTGCACATTCACACCATTGATGGAGACAGGGGTCAGGGGTGTTCCTGTCATCCTAAAGTTTACCACCAACTCCCTAGTCTTGTCGGTGTTGAGCTGCAGGTGATTCAGCCCACACCATTCAACAAAGTTGTTGACTACACCTCTGCATTCAGCTTCCCTCCCATCACTGATGCAGCCCACAATTGCAGAGTTATCTGAAAACTTCTGCTGATGGCAGGAGACGGAGTTATATTTGAAGTCTGAGATGTAGATGGTAAACAGGAAGTGAGAGTGGACAATCCCATCTACAGCTTGTTTACTTAGTAATACTGATAATTTATTGCATTATTGTATGTTTATTTATAATGTTGTTATATTGAAGCCTGGTAAACCTGCAGCATGTAAGAATTGCATTGCTCCATTCCTGATGCATATGACAATTAAATAGTCTTGACTTGAGTGCCCAGGCAGTCTGGAGCAGGAGTGTAGCTACCTGCAGAAACCAGTGTCAGTGACTGAGGAGCGTGTAAAGAATACAGTTACGGTGAACAGAAGGCTGTGAAAACACAGTGCTCTGTAAGTGGCTTGCCTTGTTCTTGAGAAGAAGGCTGAAAGCTCTCCAGAGGTTGTCGCACAGTAGATGACTACTTCATGTGCATGTGCCACAACGGACATGACTCATGCCAATGTGCTGAGCCTAAGCTCATCTGGGTTGCCTCAATAAAGGGTGAAGATGAAGAAGCCATCAATAATTAAACTAGTCTATTTCTGTGGCCTTTCATCAAACAAAGAAAGTGCCTCAAAGAAACCACTGATGCAAATAAAATGAGAGGGGAAAAGTTCAGTAGTTGAGTAAAAGCAAGGATGGAAAATAGATCATTAATAGCAGGGTGGCGAGTGGCCATAATTTGATGACGGGGCTCTGGGAAAAGGGGAGATGGTGAGTGGAACCCCATTCCAGATCGTAAACCGTGGATGAGTGTGTAGAATATACTGGCCACAGGAGTGGAGGATACATAAGTGGTTACCTGGTGAAAGAGATCAAGGAGGTCAAGTGCCACAAGGCAAAGAAAATTTGACAATAAACATGATATACTATTGATACTCAGCAGATGAAAGAAAAGGACTGAATTTCCAGCCAATATTAAAAAATCTGATTTTTCTATCTATTAATTTCAATCGTAGGCAGAACATATATACAGTATAAAATGGGCCTGTGGCTAACAGTAAATTTAAAAGCTGCTCCTCGATGTGTTTGCAAATAATGACCAGTGAATTCCGTGTTATTTGCAGTGGGTAGGTAGTGGAAATCACCATTGTCATTTTGACAGCAATCTATTTAGCTTTAAACTTAGTGGCCTAAGTGATGTCAGACATCAACAATCTTCCGATGAAAAAGGATGGGTGACTTTTTGGATCGGGACACTTCTTCAGAATGAAAGTGTGGTATGGGGTGTGAAAAACTGGAGGTAAGAAATGACCAGGACCAATCAAGGTCAGCCACAAATAACTGTCCTTTGTGGCCGGCCTTGATTATTGGTCTTTTTTCACCTCCAGGTCTTCCACCACCACCTCACCCCATCCCACCTCCTACTTATGGGCCTGTCCCACTTAGGCGATTTTTCAGCAGACTGCCGGCGATTGTCAGAGTGGAACACACACACATACAAACACATACAAAGCGCACCCCCCGCTTGCCCTGACTACGAAATTCACACGGTGCAAAGCCAAGGTGATACAGACACACACCGCGATGAACAAGAATGTTGGCGCTGTACTTAAGATGGCTAAAGCACTGTGCACGGTAAGTCCTTTAAAAGATGGGGGGGGGGGGGGGGGGGGGGGGGAGAAGGAGTGGAAACAACTTTTAAGAAGCCAGAGAAACATGGCTGTGAAGCTCGGCGGACATTTAACGTATCCTTGGCTCCGAAAACTACAGCTCATCTTTTTTTTCCCCAATGAGCCAAGGAAATTCACCGGTCAGCACCGGCTACAACCTAGAAGAACCTCCGAGAACCTTCGACCTCCTGGCAACACATTAGGACCTCCTGGCGACCCACCTATGGCTCGAGAATTCTCGCTGCTCTCCATGGCGGCTTCATTCTTCACCGCTCAATTTTCAAAATGTTGAAAAATTCACGGTGACTATAATGAGGCCGCGACTAGTTCCCATAATGTGGGAACTCCTCCCGACCATGAAGGCGACTCCCCGGCAACTACCCGCGTACATGTGGCGACCATGTGATGACTGCATAGTCTCCTACAGTCACCTAAAAAGTCGCCTAAGTGGGGCAACCCATACAGTCTGACAAAAGATCATGACCCAAAAGGTCACCCATCTTTTTTCTCCAGAGATACTGCCTGATCCACTGAGATATTCCAGCATGTTGTATCTATCTTAGGTATAAACAAGCATCTACAATTCTTTGTGTCGATCAACAATCTTTCCACTGCTTTTCTACTGCTGTCCCCTACTGGACAATTATGGCAATGCAATCTATTCAGATGATTTTTGCTTTTGTAGGATTTCAGCATTTGCAAGGAACTTTCAGATATGGCGTTCATAATTTGAATTAATAAACCATATATCCATGTAGGTCAGTGAAGGCCTTTCACCCTGTCATGGTTTACCAGCTCGTCATATGAGCTGTCCTTTTCAATTGTTCTGTATTCAATTTTTCATGTTTAAATTTTGATCATAGTGTAATACAGCAACAGGTGAGGGCCCTTGATAGAAACATAGAAAAATAGGTGCAGGAGTAGACCATTTGGCCCTTCGAGCCAACACCGCCATTCAATATGATCATGGCTGATCATCTAAAATCAGTACCCCGTTCCTGCTTTCTCCCTATATCCCTCCATTCCTTTAGCCCCAAGAGCTAAATCTAACTCTCTCTGTGCTGTGTCTGCGTTAAGCATGATGACGTTCAACTGGTTTTATTATCATACCAGTACATAATCCATATGCCTTTATGCAATACACTCTATCTGCCATTTCTCCACCCACTGTATCTTCTGACAGCCTTCCTCACTGTCTGCAACTCCTCCAATTTTGGTGTTGACAACAAACCTACTCATCAACCCATCTACATTTACGTCCATTTCCTCCAAATCCAAAGCATAGCTATGGCCACACGCATGGGCCCCAGCTATGCCTGCATTTCTGCAGTGTACGTCGAACAATCCTTGTTCGAGGCATACCGTGGCCCTATCCCTGAAACTCTACCTCCGCCACATTGATGACTGCATTGGTGCTACCTCCTGCACCCATGCAGAATTCACTGACTTCATCCATTTCACCATTAACTTCCATCCGGCAATCAAATTCATCTTTCCAACATCTCCCTACTGTTTCTAGACCTCACTATCTCCATCGCAGGTTACAGAATACTGACTGACAACTACTACAAACCCACTGACTCCCATGGCTATCTGGACTACGCTTCTTCCCACCCTGCTTCCTGTAAGGACTCTATCCCCTACTCCCAATTCCTCCATCTACGCCGCATCTGCACCGAGGATGAGGTGTTCCAAACCAGGGAATCGGCGAAGTCCTCATTCTTTATGGAACTAGGGTTCCCCTCTTCGACTATAGATGAGGCTCTCACCAGGGTCTCCTCTATGTCCCGTAGCTCCGCTCTCACTCCCCATCCCCCCCACTCGTAACAAGGACAGAGTCCCCCTTGTCCTCACCTTCCAACCCACCAGCTATCACATACAACAGATAATCCTCCGACATTTTCGCCAACCTCCAACAGGATCCCACCACTGGCCACATCTTCACATCTCCTCCCCTTTGAGCTTTACGCAAGAGACCGCTCCCTCCAAAACTCCCTGGTCAATTTGTCCCTTCCCACCCAAACCACCCCCTCCCCTGGTACTGGGGTTCCCTTGCAACCGCAGGAAATGCTTGTCGGTTTAACCTCCCACCAGGGACCCAAGCATCTTTCCAGGTGAGGCAGAGATTCACCTGCATCGCACTCCAACCTCATCTAGTCTTCCGCTGCTCTAGGTGTCTCAGCTGCTCTTCATCGGTGAGAACCAGCGTAGCTTGGTGATCGTTTTGCCCCAGCACCACCACTCAGGTCGCACTAACCAATCTGATCCTGGTGGCCCAGCTCCTTAAACTACCTCTCCCATTCCAAATCCAACCTTTCTGCCTGGGCCACCTCCAGCCAGAGTGCGTCCCACCGCAAATTGGAAGAGCAGCACCTCATATTTTGCTTGGGCAGTTTACACCCCAGCGTTATGAATATTGACTTCTCCAATTTCAGGTAGTTTCTGGCTTCCTCCCACCTCCACCCTCCCCTTTCCAAGCCCTCCCCACAGCCTACTGTCCCCCTCCGCCTCTTCCTTTCTTCTTCTTCCCGCCCCCCACCCAACCTCCACATCAGTCTGAAGAAGGATCTTCGACCCAAAACGTGCCCTATTCCTTCACTCTATAGAATGCAGCCTCACCCCGCTGAATTTCTTCTCCAGCATTTTGTATAGCTTACATTTACGTCCAGGTCAATTTTATTATATCACAAACAGAGAGGTCCCAGCACAGATCCCTGCGGAACTCTAACCGCGGTACAGATCTCCAGCCAGAATAAATCCACTACAACTCCTCTGTATTCTATGAATATGACAGTTATGAATTGCATAGTTATTGCAAAATTGATTGCAGTTGTTAAGTATTAATTTTGGAATTTGCTTTCACCGCTATTTAGGCAATTTTATTTTTTTGTTCACGATATACTCATGTATGTAAAATAATTTATCTTTACGTCCCCTATAAACATATGTAAATTATTATATTAACAAAAATGTTTGATTACTGATACCTCTTAAACAATGAGAGTAGTTTTCTTCTTACTTATTCAAGGAAAAATTATATTGAGGTGACAATAAAACTATAACATTTTTCATGTAACTCTATTCACAAACTTACAGTCTATCCACAATAATTTTCCACAAATATAAATGAAACAGCACCAAAAGGTATTCAATTTGCTTTACCTGCTATATATATATATTTTTGTAAAAACTATTATTGAACACTCTAGAGATGGAAATCTGAAGAAGTCCGCTATGTGTCTATAGTCTTTTTTACTCCCTCCCACCTTTCTATTGCATCTGGTCTCTGACGGACTCTGGATATAATGAACAGCTTTAAGTTATATTGCCTAAGTGTTACACTGGGACTTGCAAACTCTCTTTCCTGCAATTTTCCTGCACAGATTTTCATTGAGTTGCACTCAATAATCAAATATTCAGATTCAAATCAAATGAATGATGAATGTGATCAGTTCAAAATTCAACAATATCAATTTTGGCAGGCAACATCTCAGGATTTCAGATTGATGTTTTAAGGACATTGATACCAATTATTTTTAAACGTCCTTATCATTGAACAATACAAAGATTATATAACACCATTATTCTAAAAGACTTCCCCAGTGGGGCTGGAGGGTTTGAATTATAAAGGAAAGACTGTATAGGCTGGAGCTAATTTCCCTAGAGGTGACCTTAAAAAACATTTATCAAATTGTGATGGGCATAGATGGGTAAGATAATCATAGTCGTTTTCCCTGCGGCGGGGGGAGTCAACAATAGTGCTAAAATGAGTGGAACGAAAATTTGAAGGGGATCTGAGGGGCAAGATTTTAACTATATGGTAGGAACTCTGGAGCGAGCTGTCAGAGAAAGTGGCATAGAACAGATACCATTTTACAACATAAAAATAAAACCATTAACCACAAAAAAATAAACATTGTAAAAATAAAACATTGAAAACAAATATGATGGATAGGAACGGTTTAGATAGATATGTCATAGATGCAGGGAAAGGGCACCTTGGTAAATTTGGACAAGTTAGCTGAAAGGCTTGTAACGCTTGCTTTATAACTCCATGACTCAGATTACAGTTGTTTTTTACATTTTTTAAAACTTGCAAGGACCACCAAAATCAACAATCTAGCCCAGTGTATATGGTAGGTGTGAAGGATCCATTTGGCCATCCAAGGATGACAGTGCACTCTTTGGAACTCTTCTTCCACTACTAACTCATGTGGAATTTTTAGGTTTATTGTTTTAAAATCGTGAACATGATTAAAGGTAGCACAGGAAACAGATGACTGTTCCACTTACCCAAATACTTTTATTCAGGAAGTAGGGAACAGAATACTGTTCTCTGTGTAACATGAGTACGGCTCCTGTAGATTGCTTCTAGTCACCTAGTGTCAAAGTTGAAGACATCTCCTTCTGGCTAGGAGCTGTAAGATATTACAGCTTTTTAGCATGTAGTATAGAAACAAGCACAGGTTTTCAGTACACGACCATTGCCAGTCTGGGTCTTCTTTGATTTTACTTAGTACACTGCGCATACTCACACATATTCACGAGATTGATAAGATGGTGAATATATCACAATGGGCACATATCACACCACGTTTTGGTACTCTGTTCAATTAATTTTGCAGTTAGCCTTTTATACAATACACTATTATATGAATTATATACACAACAGGTCCACTTTAATGTGAGAAGGAGAAGTGTGCAAGTCTGTCAGTTGCATGAGAAAACAAGAACCAACGATTGATGTTGGGAGAAACTTTTTCAATTTACGGGACACACCATGACTGTGGCAAAGGGGAGCAGTTCTATTGTAATGAGCACACTGAAATTTGGGCTGGGACCCATGTACATGAAGAAATGAGTGGTGCAGTCTTTAAAAAAATACAATTTATTTAAAATAAAATTATCACGTAGAACGAGGTTCTGATGAAAGGATTTTTTAGAAAGTTTACCGATAGTGATAGATTAGCCAAAAGTGAACAATAACTTTGAATCTGTCAGAGGGACAAACATACAAAAATACTTCAAATTAGAGTCAAACTGGGAAAATTGATGGAAAGGCAAAACTATAAGCCTCTTGTCTAAAACAGGTAACATTCAGAATAAAAAAATACAACTAGATTGGAATACACAAGCACAAAGATAAACACTTGGAACATAATCTAATAACCTTTTCCAGATACATATTGGTAACGGGACTAAGTTTGGGAATTAAATGTCCCAGTCACTTAACATTTTAGAAGAATTGGCAAAATGTAAAAGGTGCTAGGGTAGCCTTGATGCTAAAACAAGTATTGAAAGGCAGTTGAAGAAAAAAATTGTTCTTAACTTGAGAGGAAAAAGTTTTTCTTAACATTCTTCTTTCTACCATTGCTTTCCATTATTTCAGAATCAGGTCACATTCCACAGATTGATTGTTGACTTCAGGAAGGGAAGGGACAAGCATCTGGCTTCATCAGCAGGGTGACAGTGGAGAGCAGTTCAACGGCTTTAAATTCCAGACAACATATATCTGATGATCTGTTCCTGAGCACAGCCTATTGACACAATTACACAATAAGATTGCCAATGCGTCGAAATTTGAGGAGATTTGGCACATCACTGACTACTCTACCAAACATCTGCAGGTGTACGTTTCAATCAATGCTGACTGTGGTTGTTCACCACTTAATTTGTGATTTAACACCTAAAAGAATGAAGGATAGTGCAGAAAGTTGAGGGACTTTCGCACAGTCCATCAGGGATTACATTTCAAATTGCACCATAAGATTCAGTGAAAAGTGTGTGACAAATACATTTGAACTGAACTTGAAATTTACTTCCCCTCCATCGAAGGGACCTTTAGGAAGCGCTATTTCCAAGATGCAACCAATATCAAACTTACTTTGATTCTAGGAGAACGCAAGGTTGACTATGGATAGCTGGTGAGAGGGCAAATGGTTTGGCGAGATGCAAGTATAATGTGCAAATGTGAGGTTATACCACTATTGGTGGCAAAAACAGGAAAGCAGATCATATTAGTTAAATGTGGCCGATTAGGAAAAGGGGAGATGCAACGGAGACCCTGGGTGTCATGAACACCAGTCATTGAAAGTAGGGCATGCAGGTGCAGCAGGCAGTGAAAAAAGCGAATGGATGTTAGCTTTCATAGCAAAAGGATTTGAAGGTACAGGAGTCAGGGAGGTTCTACTTCAGTGTGTACAGGGTCTTGTGAGACCACACCTGGAGTATTGCGTACAGTTTTTGGTCTCCAAATCTGAGGAAGGGACATTATTGCCATAGAGGGAGTGCAGAGAAAGGTTCACCCAGACTGATCCTCGGGATGTCAAGGACTGTCTTAGAAGAAAGACTGATAGACTCGTTTAATACTCTCTGGAATTTGAGGAGATTGATAGGGATCTTATAGAAACTTACAAAATTCTTAAGGGGTTTGACAGGCTAGATGCATGGAAATTGTTCCCGATGTTGGAAGCCGGGACAAGGGGTCCACAGCTTTAAGGGATAAGGGGAAATCCTTTTAAGACCGAGATGAGAAAGACTTTTTTCACACAGAGAGTGGTGAGTCTCTCTGGACCTCTCTGCCACAAGAGGTAGTTGAGGCCAGTTTCATTGGCTATATATAAGAGTGAGTTGGATGTGCCCTTGGTGGCTAAGGGGAATCAGAGGGGTATGGAGAGAAGGCGCAGGTACGGGTTACTGAGTGTTGGATGTGATCAGCCTGATCAGTGATTGAATGGCGGTGCCAGGCTCGCAGTGTGAATGGCCTACCTCGGCACCTAATTTCTAGAGTTTCTCTGTTCTATCAGAAACAGTACACCAACCTGGCCCTCATGCTTCAGCTCACTGCTTACCGATCGTGGAAAAGTAACAGATTAAAATTATTAAAATCATCTACACGCAAGTTCAATCGTTTGATGAAAGGTCACAACCAAAACATCAAGCCTATCCACGTTCTCAAAGATTTGCCTTGAGCCTATGGTACTCCAGCATTATTTTTGTAGTTTTTGAAGATCATGCGTTGGTAACTAGATAATTTATTTATTAGTATTTGTGGACATCAAGTTACATGTGATATGCCTGTAACTCTGCAACCTAATGGAATGAACCTCAATTTGCTTTGGTTCAGTTAAATGATGATTAGAACTCTTGTTCTCTCGTGTCTTACTAGCTTATTGCCAGTCGTGTTGAGTCACAGACCTGGTTATAGACGTTATGGTATAGCCAGATCTTGTCCACTTATTTAAAAAATGTAATATGCTTGCAGTGACGGGAGCGCGAATAAAGGCTCACTGGATTGATTAGCTGAACTAACATGAGTGGTTAATTCCTAGCCTCATCCACTGGAAGCAGTGTTTGTGTCTGTATTTTTAATTTTAAAGACAGATGATAATCTCGTGAACATGTATGAAAGTTCATTTGGATTTGACAAGGTCAACGTGGAGAGTTTGCCCTTGCTATGAAAATTGTAATAAATTGTTTTGTTCGAGCCAATTAGAGTAAAAGGATTGAGCACATTCTGGAATTAGTTGCATATAAAAACTTATATTTGCTAGTCTCTTGGAATTGTTCTCCATAAGGATTAGTATAGGCTCAGAGGCTGAATACTTTCCGGATTAGATAAGATTTGATGTTTACCTTATTGATGGAGTGAGGAGTTTGGTGGTTGTTCAGGGAAGTTGTTGTGTGAAGGAGGCTCAGGAGCATTTGGGGATAGGAATGTACAATGATGGTGCGAAGTAGTCGCATGAACCAATTCTTCAGATGTTGAGTATGTATTTTGCACAGAAGATTCCAACTATATTGATAGGAGGAGCAGAAAAGAGGAGCGTAGACTAATCTACACCTTTTTGCTTTTGGTTCTTTGTGTTGGGTTCAAGTTTACGAACCAACTTACTTGAAAGGCAGTGTGCAATAACTTGGATTTTTGCTTTGAGCAAAGAGGAAAAGGGAAATATTGGTTGTAAGAGGACTCGAAGATTTAGGAAGAGACTCTAGACAGTTTCTCAGTGATGTCTGGGAATAAGAGTTGGCAGACAGTCATCTTGGGTGGAAAATTGCTAGTTGACATTTTTAGGTAGTTTCTTATTATTCTTTTTTAGAGATTCCATTGTGGAGATTCAGGCCCTTCGCATGTGCG